>VTPC01002064.1:103741-149201 GCA_011009095.1 Ignelater luminosus
GGACTTCGAGATGTTCGAAAAGTTTCTAAATGCCATTCCAAATCGAATGACACCACGATCATAATTTTTGGTAAAGTCAGGCAAAAAATAGCCAAAATGGAACTTGTGAACCACACTACACAAGTTCAAAATAAATTTAACAATTGGAGATACAGTAAAAGAATTATTTTTAAATTTTATTTTTTGGCAATAAGCGAATTGTAGATTAAAGAATGTTGGTGGTAGCCCGAACTTACTTTTGTATTTTATGGTTTATTTAACTTCATAAGGGTAAGCTATATACTTTTTAAATTGGACACTGTTAAACACCGCAAGTATACGGTTCTCACAAGTTTACAGCTCATATCAAAGGCGTTTACCATGGCTGAATTAGTTAAACACTACAACTCAACTATGGTTTAAGTTTAAATCTTCTTAAATTATGTTTTTATATAGGCATGAATGTGTGAACCGTACAAAATTAATATTCGCAAAATCGTGGCGTTCAAACTCATACAAAATCTATCTCAGGAAACATATCAGACAAACTGCTATGTTTTGATATCTAAAAAAAGTCACGTTTAGTTCTCAACCAGACGCCAATAAGTCTGAACCAAAGTCTATTCAGGCCATCGCGACCATTCAAAGATTCAAGAAACAGGGCGTTCCGTACGCCCCCTTGATACAGCTGATAGGGTTCTAGACAAATTTCCTTCAATCTACCATTAGATGAGTGTGCGTAAATCTAAAATTGAATAAGTTTGAAATATAGACATTCTTGTTAGTAACCTACTAGTAAAATTCAACATTAGCACCAAGACATTATTTTGCCATGAAATAAAAATCCCCACAAAAACCATCTTCTCCTATTATATGACCTGTTAATAAAACTCTCCATCTATTCTATTGGTTGCAGGAATTATTACTAATAAACTTTTGAAAAATTATATACAAAAGTGTGTACTGTAAAGGGCCATTGCCTGTTTTCTGTGGTACATATGTATGTCTTTGGTTAATTGGAAGGTTTTAAAGCATTTTGACGATATTGAATTGACAGAAATAGAGTTACTGTTTGTGTTATCAACTGAGTTGGTGATTATATAAGGCTGTTTTGAGTGAAATGGAAAAATAAATTCTAACAAATAAAAAACCAGTATCCAGATAATACAATTATGAATCGAAACAATTATTATAAATCTCAGAATTTCTACTTTACTTTTTATGCCTAACCAAACAAAAAATAATGAAAAAGAACTCGCTTACAATCTTATTATCATATCCTTTTAGGAATAATAAAACGAGCAAAAACAAACATCTCTTAAACAAAAAAGAATGGAAAGCAGACCGTTTTCCCATTGAAATATTAAAGGTCAAAAAATTTCGTACTAAGATAATAAATTAGAGAAATGCAAATGAGTAATAATACATAAGTAATTACTAACTAACAATTAGTTTTTGTAAAATAAAGCTTTGGAAATAGGAACGAGGTGGATAAAAGTAAAAAGGTATTCATTAAGAAGGGCCTACTTTCTACCAGGTAGGAAAAAAGGAGACACAGAATCCCAAACATATAATTTCAGTTTTTATTTTTTCTCATTTAATCAGAAGCAAAACAAATGTGTATTTTCCTTTTGGGAGAAGCTTAAAAATATTTTTTTCTTGCGTATGCTTCCTTTTTTAACGCAGCGTTTCCTTTTTAATTTAGAAATAAGATCAAACCGCTTTTAATGCTCTGACATTCATAATTCATTAGTAAAAAGCTTCTCGGAGATGTGCAAAAGCTTTTTGGATAGGGAAGTGGATTTCATGAAAAAACCTTCATCATATCTAAAATTCTGTAAAATATTAATATAGGAACCATTTTAAAAACCATATTCACAAATCATGTTTCAAGTGAGGTTCTAATTTTTATTCGAGTTCGTTAACATAAAATAGATGACGGTAGTTGGTTCAATTTAACTTGTTGAACCGGAAAATGGCGAGCTTGAAATATGTCATTACCATTGGAATACTACTGCATCGAACGCTTTCCACTCTGATGTAAATTAGAGCTTTGTTGAAAGTTTCCTCCTGGATTTGGTTAAGTTTTGTTTTCAAATGCTAAATTTAAAATTAGAACTTAGGCCTTTATTAAACCGCTAAACTTTTTACCAGCGTAGTAAGGACAGTCTTACGAGCTTTTGTGGTTATTGTGCGAACCGGCGTAAAAGAGGATTTGTTTCAGGCACGAAGAGGCATCAAAAATTCAATATTGCCAACTTCTGGATTACAAGCTTTCATATTTAGCTTTATCTACCCAATGCCTGGAGAATTTCAACAATTTCTCTACTGTTTGTAAATGTAAATGTGTTGGAACACATCTTAGAGTAGAATAAATTACTTTTCTTACTTCTGCTTGCTCGTTCATTATTAACAAATTCGTTTATGCTTAAATCATTTCTCTATTAACTTTGATTGCCTATGAAATCAAAGCTTGGTTACTTACTCGGTCTCGTAACTTACTAATGAGCCTAACGACTTTCAAGTTAGTCTATGTAAAGATTAAGATCCGACCGTGAATGAATCCTCCTCGTTTTGTAACTAATCTCGCTGGGGGAGTTTAGTTGCCACATAAATCCCTAATATCCTCTTTTAAGTGTTTAATTATTTAGTAAACACGTGTTACGGTCGACTACTTTGTCGATAAATTTCCCATTTTCTCTCGTGATTTGTGTGTTTTATCGTATATCGTTGCAAAGAATGCTCTTATATATAAATATTAAACCGTGTCAGGTTATTTTTACCCGATTAACATTTTTCTTTTCTTTTTCATAAAGAAAATCAAGATTTACACGTTTGCGTGTATCCTTAAAACCACATCGATCGAGAAATACCGTGAATGCCATATCGCAAGCATTTCATTTTAAAATTAATATATCTGATTTTCAAAGTTAACAGTGGCATTGCTCTTTTGTGTCCCGAATAACCCAACTGGAGTCTCCGGGTTCCAATAGGTTTTGGCTGCAAGCCAACATTTTTGCACTGTTGCACGTGAATCTTCGAAATTTAACTAACCTTCGAGCCGAGTCAAGTTCGAGTACTGGGAAACTAATCGAATGACGTCACCGTGTAATGAAACTGACTAATTTTACTACACAGCCTCGATGAAGTAATAATGTCAGTTAATGAAATTAAGGAGGCTCGTCGGTCCGACTAGAATTCAACATGCACTTGTTGCGAAGAGGGGCAGATCGGTCTAATTGTGTTTTGGAGTTATGGTTTTGCGCCATCGCTTTCTGGGTCATGTCCGTTAATGTAATCGAGCTCCCGAGAGACGGGGATGGTCGATGGTTGGTCGGAGACTTGGGGAGTTCGGTTAATGTACAGCTATCTGCGTTCTCCACTGATTGTTCATTTTACTCTGTCTTTACACAATAAAGGACTGCACAAAGGTGCTTGGGAGAAATGCGATACATGAGGGTGAAATTCTATACTTAAAGTTGACACATTGATGAAACTACAATAGAGTGTGCCTTATGTTTCATTCCTGGCTCTAAAGAATCAAAAATAGGAAACAACATCCCTCCGAGTTCCAAACCACAACCCTCTTCCTATCTTAGTGTTCCATTAATGAAGTCTGACCTAAATTTCAGTAGGCTTACAATAGCATACAGAGATGCATATTTTAACCGTTGGCTTTCACAGTTTGTATATATTCTCGAGGGAAACTAAGGCTCAAATTGCATTTTTTTTATCCTTCTAAAGCATTCCCGCTGAAACACCCCTCGGCAAAATTCCTGCCAGCGAGTTCAGTATCTGTTCATGACACTTTAAAGCATCAAAAGGTGCTTTAGGCTTTACGAGAAAATAACGAGTGGGTAATTCGTATTCTTACAATGTTGAAGCTCGTAATTTTTTATTGTACAATATCATGAGCTGAATCGATCTCTTTTAGATTGCAAATTCAGGGGTTGGCTCACGACGGACGAATTTAACAGAATGTAGGCGCCAACAGGGTCGTCGTCTAGGTCAGAACGGAACTAACATCCCTATAACCCTTATTTATATCCTTGTGTTTTCCAGACAGAGAATTTAATTCTTATGATATTTAAGGTCGTTATTATTAAATCGCATCTCCTCATTTTGCTTTTCATCAAGATCGTTAGTTAAATTTATCTTAGCGTTTAATTTAATAAGACATCACCCTTTTGTATCGATAATGTAAAACTTTTATAATAAAATGTTGCTGTACATTATAACTTTTCTCTTATTACTACAAGATATGTACGATCATGTTGTTTTCCACTTCAAAAAAATGATATCCTTTAAAGGTTAAGGAGAGAAATATTTTTTTATTGCATGAAAATTTTATTGGAGCGTCTAGAAGACGGAAGGCTCTTATAATGTTATTTAGAAAACGCAAAAATATTTAGGACAAGGTTGAATGTCTGGCAGCTAAAAAAGAGAAGAGCGTATAAGGATGAGATTGTTTGTATAGCTGGTAAAACCTGAAACCCCAGTGTCTGCTTTTTGTAAAGTCAAAATAACAAATATTTTTTGTACGTGTTCAATTGTTAAGAAGAGTTAGATTTCAAAGGAAACTATAATTTTATTTTCGACTCTGAAAATTATGAGATACAGCATAAGAATGAAAGAGTGTAATGATTATTTATGTAAGAAAACTGTACTTCTTCCCCTTTTGCGATTTGTTTTGCTTCTCTTTCCAGTTTTCTTATGAGTTTTTGATTTTACTAAATGTACTTTTAACTACTTAGCGGTCTCTTGATCTCTTAGGATTTAAAAACCTTTTCTTTTACATCAAACAAAACTGTTTCTAATGAAATTTGCTTGTTCTTAATTTATCAGATCTGCGTTCGTCGTACGATACTATAAATATGTAAATAAAAATGATGATTTATATGGATTCTTAATCTGGAAATGGAAAAATAAATAAAAGTATGCAATATACCAAACTTAACTAAAAAAGCGTTCCCCTTCTTATTTATCTACAATGTAAATCCCACAGCAATTGTGCTGTAGGTCGAAGGACGAAGGTTATCATATAACCGGCGGGCGTTTTGAGCTTTCGGAAGAATAAAAGCTTTACTGGTTTTTTACATGTCTATAAAAATCTCTACATTCTCCAACAATACAAAAATGTTGGCGATTCAAGTGGCAATTTCGATATTCAGAGCTAGAGAAAATTTGAATTTTATTCTGACCTGATTTTCGCTGCTGAGTAGCTTGAGCTGATCATTTATTAGACTGTACTTGGCAGATTCTTCTTTGCGCAAGGCGCGCTCTTTCTTCAGCTCCGGGCTCCAAAAAGTCTTGATGGAATGCATCGAAGAGCCCAATTTCTGATTGGTGAGATCCAATTCTTTTTTCAAGTTACCCAGTTCGCGCTGTAAATCGGAATTTTGACTTTGCAGCTCGCCGATGAAGGGTTGATGAGATGTAGGCGATTGCCTAGCGGACCTGGAGGACCATCCATACGGAGGCAGCTCTTCGTCGAAGTAAAGACCACGCTCGAGGGACCGATCTCTACGATCGCGGATTGGCAAGAATTCGCGTTCGTGATCGACAACGGGGGGACCGCGATCCAGGGACTGGTAGCGTACGGACATGGGGTTCGTGGGTCTAGTGGCGCTACGTGAACGGTGGTGGCTGGGCCCCACGGCCAGCGGTCTACCTCGTTCCTCCAGCATTGGACTGGGAAGTTCGTCGTCGCCTCGATAATAGGGCGAGTGGTGATACCCGGAAACACCGTGGTCCGTGGGAGAATTGTTTCCGGAGCGCGTTTGGCGCAATGGCTTGCGACCGACGGGGCTGCCTCCGGGGTACGCGATGCGGCTGGGGGACCGGTCCACGGTGGGCAGCCTCACACCCCGTCCCGGAGACCGGCTGCCCCCCACGTACGCGTCTCGGGACATCTCATGTCATTTCACACACAGCACCGAAGATGTCAGCCGCACTCGCACTATTCTTGCCGCGGGCCACTGATCAATGAACGGGTGTAGCGTAGAAATGCGTGCGCACCCCTCCGCACGCGACACCTACACCACCCCCGCAATATTGGTATATTCATTGCAAGGGTAATTCACTCATTCTTTAAAGGGAAAATGAAATTAAAATTTAAATAAATTATTATATTGTATCGCTAACCGAGCACGGGAAGTACTCCAGAAACTGCTGTTTCACGACGTTGTTAAAAGTGTATACTAATAATAACGACGAGAAGTGGGGGCTTTTAACGAGATCCAGCTGAAAACCTGAAAGCTGAAAAATGTAATAATTTGTATCCTAAGCGTGAATTTAAACCTTCAGTTGATAATAGAACCAAGAAGAATTTCCGAAAATAAGAACCACATTTAGTAGGTGGCTCTTGCTGTAGTTTGGCTTCTGCACGTAAGATGCTGCAAGAATATGTGATTTTGATTTATTATTTTTATTATTTTTATTATTATTACTATTATTTTATTTGTTTGTATTAATTATCAAATATCAATATAGTTCAAATATGCAAAAACGCAAATCAAAGAAATACTAGTTTCAATATTAAAATTTAATTCTATTTGTAACTTCAATGAAGGAATACCTATCAACAGACCGCTCCGATCCGTTAGTTTGCATTCTTAACTTGATAGTTATGTAAAAATGATTGATTGGTTAATTAATAATTTTAAAAGATCTCTAATGCAAAATTTGCGTGTTGAAATAACTTTTGATGAACTTGAAACTAATTTTTTCTTTTTCTGTCGTTGAAGGTGTTACTTTTGGTACAATAACAAATTAAAAATGTTTTTTATATCGACGCTATTCTGTGTAACGCAATTATTACATTTTCCGAGTTTAATTACTTTTTCGGCGACATTTTTATTATCTAAATTTATACCGAAACATATTCTTCTTTTAGCAATCTATGTTTAAATTAAATTTATTGCATTTTAAACCACAAAGGCACAATTCTTGGAAATTAAATAGCTATGTAAATGATAACTTACTTCTTGGCATTTGAATTTTTTGTGAATGGATTAATTAGTGCAAGTGAAATAAAATAGCCCCATAATAATTTAAAAACAGTTTGGACTCATACTCAACAAGTAAGGGTAGTTGTAATATAAACTGACGTTCTCTTTATTTAACTCATGCTACAGGTATATGAAAAGATGTGGAAAGATACAAAGTAATACAGAATTATCAGCTTTTATCTAATGAGTATTCGAAGGTAATCTCCTGAGTGACGTTTATCAAAAAACAGAGACACTCATCAGCTTGTTTTCTTAGAATTGTGGTATTATGTAGGATGTATATCAAAAAGTGCTGGCTTGAAAAATCCAATTGTTATGAAAACTAGGTCGTTTTCTATTCGAATCAATTATTAAAAAACATCAATAGCAGATGCATGTAAAACGAAAACATGGCACGATGTTCACCCTGATTTTTTACTAGTTGTTTCTGGTGGTTTTTTCTACTGAAGTTTCTGATCTTTGGATCTACCCAATTAAATCCCTACATTGCTTGCTAGTATGAATAAAATTTTTGTTCTTTTACTATAATATTTGAATTAAATTGAATCACATTTAAAATGAGTATTTCCAAGAGTAACGTGAACATAACTTGGGAAAACCCTTGAAATAATCTTTTATCATTTATTACAGTTATTACCAGGGTCGTCTTATAAGCATACTCTGTACCGGGATGCGAAAAATCAGCCCTGTCAAAAATTTATGTCAAAAATCCAATCAACTCTGTTCTTTTTACAGAGTCCAGAGCCCCACACCAAAATCTAACGTTACTGGTGGTCAACCTAGAAGCCGTTATAATTCGCTTAAATATTCTATTCACATACGAGGGTAAGGTGCAAAATTCTCGTCCTGACGATGAAAGACTGCGATTTTAAGTTAAAAAATTATTTTATTTTTCTACATAATCTCCCTTGACTTCAACACACTTAGTCCAGCGTTTCTCCAACATCAGTATTCCTTCCCGGAAGTGAAAGTCTGGAAGGCTATGAAAATATCCATCTACGGTCCTCTCAACTTTTCATTGGACGCGAAGTGCTTCCCAGAAACAAATTTCTTCAACTTTTTGAACAGATGGAAGTCTGAGGGTGCCAAATCAGGAGAATAGGGGGGATGACCGAGCAAATCATACTCCAAATCCCGCAGTCTTCCCATTGCCAACGTACCTTTGCGAGCAGGTGCGTTGTCCTGGTGAAAAATGATTTTTTTCTTCTTCAAGCCAGGCCTCTTCTCGCGAATTTTGGCATCCAGCTGGTCAAGAAGGTTGGAGTAATATTCGCCTGTAATTGTTGTGCCTTTTCCCAGGTAATCTATTAACAGAATCCCTTTCGCATCCCAAAACACACTGGCCATGACCTTTCTAGCAGATACGATCGACTTCGCTTTCTTTGGCGCTGAACCACCGGCTTCCACCCACTGCTTCGACTGCTGTTTCGTTTCTGGCGTGTGGTGGTGGACCCATGTCTCATCCATTGTGACAAATCGCCTCACAAAATCGGTCGGATCCCTATTGAATCGGTTCAAACATTGCTGCGAAACTCGTTTGCGCATTTGCTTGTGATCGGCATTCAGCAAATGCGGCACCCACCTTGCGCAGAGCTTTTGCATCCCTAATTCTTTGTGCAAGATGTTTTGCACCCTTTCTTCCGATATCCCCACGGCTTCAGCTATCTCACTCACCTTCACACGCCTATCGTCCAGCACGATATTGTGCACCTTTTCGATGGTTTCCGGTGTGGTTGGGGTCCATCTTCGAGGGACGTGCGACCACGTTTAAATTCAGCTGTCCACTTTTTAACGGTTGACATTGAAGGAGCAGAGTCCCCGTAAACAATATTATTTAATTCATCTTACGTCAGTAAAGTATTTGGATCACTCTTCTCAGCAACATTATAGAATATTTGAGATACTTCGCCAACTCCGTTGATTTCAGCGAAAATATCCTTCGTTTGAATGAGTTCGGTGAATATAAGTTTTGATCGAGTTAACTGAACCAACGTGTGAGCTCTTACAGCTAGAAAATAGGCGTGGCCATACAAAATACGGTTCACAGTATTTTCAGCGTACACCTGGCAAAGCAGTTCTTTCAATCCAGAACCGGCCATAATCTTGCCAATGCAACCCATGAATGGTTTCTCCGGAAAACTAATGTCGGATTCGTGATCAACGACCTTAAAAAACTATCTAGAACCCATTTTCGAGCTGAAATTTCAATTTTTTTCTCCGAAATTGGGCAAAATTTTCCTAATTTTCATGGTCAGGGTAGTTTTTCCGAAAAACTAATATCGGATTCGTGATCAGCGACCAAAACAACTCCTAAGACCTATCTTCGAATTAAAATTCAGAATTTTCACGAACAAGATTTTTCTAGAAGCCATTTTGAGCTAGACTACACATTTTCACAAATAAAACAAGTCTCCAGAAAGAGGGTGGTTAAAAAGGTTGATTTCGCGATTTGGGGCAGAAGAAGGGGGCGGGAGGGAAGATTTTAACAGTCACGAATGATTGTGGGGTCATATAGAACTCATTGCAAAAAGTTTTTTCAAATTCGAGCTGAGTGTTTTTTTTATTCGGCCTTTTTTCCCAGCTTATTGACTGAACTTAAAACTTTTTAATTTTGACATCAATGAGCTTGCTATATTTCTTGTGTTGCTGTCATACTTGTTGTTTGAAAAGATAAAGTGATCTTGACCCGGAAAAAACACATACATTTCCTGGACAATTGGAAAAAAAAATCGTTATTTCCAATGAGCTCTTAACAGCATCATTTGCCACTAAATTAAGGTTATGGGCCGCACAAGGAACATACAAAGCACGAGGATTTATATCTAAAATTTTTTTTGGAGGCCTATATCTTTTCCTCTCATACGTTTGCCCCATTATCATATCCTTGGTCTCGCAAATCATTCAGTTCAATATTTATTGATATTAAAAACGTCTAACAAATAAGTCGCTAATCCTTGTCCAGTCGTATCAGTAACCGGTAAAAAACCTAAAAAATGCTTTCTAACTTCAGCAAGCTTTGTGGACGGGTAGACATAAACAAACCTCTCAATAACGGTAAATTGTTCTTTGTGTGAGATATCAGGTGTGCCATCTAAAATTATAGAATAATATTTAGATTGTTTTAAAAGATCAACTATAGTAGCTGTTTTAATTTTTTCAGAAATTATATTAATCAATTTATTTTGAATATTATGCCCAAGATAATGGGGCATGCGATGTTGAACACTTTGGATTTGAGAAATATGTTCTGATAGGGTGTTATCAAAATTAGAAGGCTAAATTTTGACAAGCTAAAAATGTAATGATCTCGATTATTCTTTCCAAAATTGCCGTCCACCTCTTTTTTCGCATTCAACTGCAGCTTGATTAACAGAGTCTACTTTTAGATCTAGATGTCTTTTACAGAGAATAAGTGACCAGAACTCTTTTCATGACTCTCTAAAGTTCTCGATAAATGCCTCCAGTCTTTGAAACCAATCTGAGCATTAAAAGCAGTGACATTAGCATTGAAAAGCTTAGAATAAAAACAAAATACGCAATCATTAGATGTGGAGTATACAAGCCAATCTCGTTGAATAATTTCATTGTTTTTTAATCTTTTTGTGTAATAGGTATCTGTAAACGACCTGTTATTGCTATCTGAAGGATAGTTAGATTTTTTAATCTGAGCTGATTCATGTTCTGTTAAAAATAATCTTAACTTATCTGGAATTATTTGAGGCCAGGGAGCAGGATTATCCGCAACATTTGCAGAAAAAATTGATTCCGATGGGATTTCAGACGTCGAGGTTGATTCTGTGGAGGCGCCGAGGCATCGCTATGGGTAGTGACTTCACTGATTTCTGAAATAAGCGCGGTCCCTAAAGCAGGTGTTTCTTATAAATGCCCAGCTGATGTTGATGAAGAAGTACCTGAAACTATATTAAAGTAAAATCCTTTAAAATTGTTTAAAATTTCTTAATGTTGAGCTGCCGTTTATTTATTACAATTAACTTACCGGATTGAGAAAAGTTTCAATCGGTCTAGTCAGCTTTTTTATTTTTTTTTTCTCAGTTTCCTTTTTCTATTTTGAGCACCCAATGGTCTCTTTTTACCATCTGCTAATTTGGACATCTACACCAAAGCACGAAAATAATTAAATAAGTAAATAAATATTTCACGTCAGGTAGTACTGTAGTAGATAGTAGAGACTAGACGAGAAGGATGTGTCTACTTACTGAATCAATTTAGAAAAATATCGATGATGAAATAAATTAAATCAATTTCTAAAATTAGGTACAAGTTTTTATATAAAAAAAACTATAATTCCAAACCACGAAGGATGCCCGGCACGGTTTTTGAATTTTCTAATGATACTTACTAGATTATAGATTTCTATGTCTTGAGACATAGAACCAGTAAGATTTGAAAGATAAAAAATATAAAAGATTTAACTCACCTTGACAAAATTAATTTTTGAAAATTAAGTTCCTTAAGTTTCAATATAAATCAAAAATCAAACGATATAGTCAGTACTTTTCACTATTCACTATTTTTTCAGAGAAGCAGACAAAAACTCGCGGCACAGCGGGTGTCGCAAATGCAATGAAACAATTCGTTTTTTGGGGCAAAATATATTTCTTGAAAACGGATTATCAAAGAAAGTACCGATATTTTTTGAAAATAACTTACAACTACCGGCTACTAGTGCGGCAGTCTTTGACGTAGCTCTTCAAACGGGCAATTTCGTCGCACGTGTTTGTAGGCAGGATCGGAACATCATAAAAAAAAATAAAATAATACCTATACCTTTCAAATTCTTAGGTTTAAGCTCTATTTTGGTTTGCACATCACAACTAGGCTTTATTAAGAATTGTGATGTGCGGATTGTGGTCTCGGTGTACGGTGTATTTGTAAGATAAATACACGGGGTACTGTTCCCATGCTCCGACGCTCACGTCTATTTTTATTATACAATCTTTTTAAACTTTCAGTTTGCGTACCTAGGGCCGGGCGCCTTGCACCTCTTGCACCTCCGGGTTAAGACGGCCCTGGTTATTACAGAAACTGTTTCTCATATTTCTTTAATTGTTTTTGAATTAAATTATAGATAGACATTTCAGTATTCTGAGTACCAACCAGAATGGGATCTCAATCTTTAAATTTATAACGTTCTCCTTGTTAAACACACCTTTCTTCACTCTTTCCCAAGCAAAGATGCTGTTGCTTTATAGTTCTGGATGAATTGCAACCTTGTAATGTAAGGTTCATGTACTGTTTAACTTTAAAATCGAGATTCAATCAATACATGATACTGCTTTTAGATAGTTAGGCTTTTACTATGGATGTGATTTGAAAAACCAATATCTGCAACAAAAATCAAACAAAAGGTAGCTTTCTAGTATTATTCTTCCAATAAGGTAAATAGACAACCTTAAAAGAATTGACTTACATTTGATAATTTTTCAGTTTACACAATCTAAAAATTAACTACCGGTGTACTTTAGCGGGGCACGAAAACACTTTCTTCGGGAAATACCTGATTGCATAGAGAAGCTCAAGCAGACATAAACTGAATTACTGTTTGGTGGTGATGCTTTAAGAAAGTTTCATGATTTGCTTACAAAGCTTATAAAACGATCATGGCTATTCCTTCAAATAATTACAAATCAAATTTACAAACATTTGCGGTGTAAGACACAATAAGTTTTAAGGTTTTCATGCTTTGTTTATCAAGATTTGCAGAAGTACATTTTTGCAGGACAAAATCATGGCAATATGCAAAAATTAGCAGTTTGGGTTTAAGTGGGCCTAAAACTAGAGACCGTCGTATCAAATTGCATTACTGTTACAGCCCACCCTTTTCTATTTTCATACTTACTTCACGGATTATTAAATATCATTTCTTACATCTATCCAGTCGCAAAATCTTGATTAAATTAATTCATGTTCCAGTTCCGCGTGGTGCCCTTTCAATTCGGACATTGGTAATGGTTCCTACCATACCTGTCCCTGATAGTCTGCGCCTAGGCTCGCCCGTGCCGCCAGTGCTTCTTAGGCTGGCGTGTTCTGTTTCTTAGCAACCTGCGTTTTGGGTGGCGTAGGCCCAGGGATGTAGCGTCAGTCAATCCGGGATCACCCTGCGTTGGGGGTCCGCAGGCTTCTGGGCCTGGTTGTCCCTATCCTTCTTCACCCGCGTAAGTCGTTGCCTTGAGGGAGTTGGCAGGGTTGTCGACCCCAAAGTCCTATTTTACCACTGCCATGGTTTGTTCCGAGAAGCCGCTACCGGGCTGTGGCCCTGAAAGCCATTTGTATGCCGCATCATCCAAAGCACCCCTCTCATTCCGCGTACATTGCGCTCTTCTACTCCGCATCATTGCTGTATCCAACTTCCGAAGACATCGTCCGCGACAGCAAATGCATATCTAACCATATGAATTGTCTCTGTCACGGGCCTAAAATCTTCCTTCAAACAGCATCTTGTACAAGTCCTGCTCGGTAACACGCGGGCACCTAACAACATCTGGGTTCAACATCTGCTACTATAAAACACCTGGCCTTCACTGTCAATTTAATATATGTAGTGAATCAACATCCACGTCTACACCACAGACCGGCGTGTAACACCTCACGTACTTACCTATACCAACTTTCTAACTTCACTGTTTACAACCATTACTGCTGCTGCCAATAAGTTCCACCAGCTGGCCTTGTCCGAGGGGACAAAAACAAGGAGTGTACCTGCCTCCAAATCCATAACCTTGACCGAAGAGGTATTACAGGGGTACCTAAAATCGCTACGCGCCTCCGGCGGGAAATCAATGTTGACAAGCAAGTAGTTGATGTCTTTCAGCTGAGACTTTGTGACAAACTTCATTCTATACAGCGCCGGTGGCACTGCATCAGTGATCATAGCACAGTGTATATAAAAAATTTAGTAGATTCAAATGGAAACTAACAATTAGCTGCAACATATAAGTTTTAAAAGGCCTATAGTAAGGTCGATTTAATTCAAACACATACGATATTCATCAAATAAATTATATTGAGCTCTTAATAATCTAATATCTAACAGATATCTGTGTGGAAACTAAAAGTAAATAAATAAAATTCAAACATACACAAAAGTAGATAAAAATTAATGCCTGTGATTTTATAACTCATCAGTAAATAGTGGCGAAGGTGTGTCATTCTATGGTACGGGTGGTGCAGTTGCAACAGAGCCCATGGTGAAAATCTTATTTCTGTCTTTATTACATTTGTGGACACTCTTAAAGAATACATGAAAGGAAATGAAACATATTCAACGGTTATCTTGCCTTTTATTATTATCATATCGTATAAACGCTACTGGAACATTCAGAATTTAAAAAGGTAGGTACCGCTGGAAACCCGTCAAATAGCGATGACGTTTTTTGTATTTACTTGCCCGTAATAATAGTAACACATAGAACATCCTCGAAATTCATATTTAGAGGATAAGCTCACAACCTCGGTGGTTCGGAGTCTACGTAAAGCACTAAACCCACTCACTTAAGAAGGACTTCTAGAATTGTTTTGACCATGACAGAATACTTTATGTTCATGACGTATTAAGCATACAAACATTTTGGTATTGTGTTGAAGAATCCTAAATTAACAAGCCTCTTTTATTGAAGTGGCATCTCTTAAAACAGAAGGCGATTACTTCCGTTCTTCGTCCTTTTTATAGACTGGGGTTAGTTCCTTGCAATCTTTACTTCTGAACTAAAAAAAATGCATTTCCCAACTGTTTTGAACGTCATTGCAGTAATGTAGTTACATCTGTTTAATTACAGATAAGATTTCTACATGAGTAGTATGCGAATCTTTCAAAAACGAGTCTAGTATCATCATTCCATCAGCGTTTTCAACAAATTGTAATTTTATTTCTGTCAACATGCGTGGTAAGAGGCAATTAGGACAACTTGAGATGCAATGAGTGATATGACATATGTATGTACTTACAAATATGAAGCAACTGAGATATTTGATTTTTAAGAAAAGTCTTTTCTCCAGTCGAGCCAGGACCCACAAAGTTGAAGATATTCCACTGTTAGCAGATGGCAAGACTGGCGCATTACAAGAACTTATTTACGTCTTGATAGTTTTTCATTTACTTCAAGAAGTAATTGTACAAAGTGGTTATCCAGTTGTGGTTTGTGAAATGAATTTTACAAAAATTCGCTTGTGTGGTTTAATCAACAAATAAAATTAATGCCAAAAACAAGAACCCAGTTCTGTGACAACATAATAACGCTCGGACACAGCCCAAAACATCACAGAAACCTTACCTGATCCTCCCTATATGTACAGCCCAGAGTTGATCTTATGTTATTTTCCAACCCATGAAAACGTAGAAAGTCCGTGAGGAAGTATCTAAAGCTGCAAAACTGTCAGCTCTTTCGCGAAGGCTTTCAGAACTTTAGAAGCTTGTCCATCGTTGTTAGAAATGTGTAGCAAAAGGGAAGACTACGTAGAAAAGTAAGCATACTTAGCAATAGTAGTCTTAGAACGTTATTTTTGTTTTTTATTCACTAAAATGCATCTACTTTTACACAAGTTATAAAATCTAAAACATTAGTTTCTAGTCTACCCTCAAAATTTTGAGAAATAGGTTCAAACGCTAGAACTGCTATTTTGTGAAAAACGTCTCAAACGAAACATATTAATTGAGCGTAAAATTTAACGTGAGTGATAATATAAGTTTTGCAGATACTTATATGGAGGTACTACGTAACTATAAGGTTGATCGATAGATCAAATGTCAAAGATTAAAGAAACCTAAGGTGGTGAAATATGAAACGGGGAAGAAGGAGAAAAAACAGTGTGGATTGCAAGTACCATTTAGGGACTTTAGTGCAGATGGCAGAAATGTAAGAATGGAGAACTGAGAAGATAAATCGAGAGGAACGGAACTTGTACTAAACTAAACTGTATTTCCAATGGGAATGTGGATTCGTGGAATATGATGCAATGTATATAAGAGTATTTAAAGGGTTTTGGTAGAGATAATGTTATTAGTGTGTGACCCAGGTGAAAAAGAGCAGAGAGATAAGGCTTTGTCATTGCACGGACTAATATCCAAAATTGTGCTGTAGGTTTAGAAATCTGTACTGGATTAGATGATGACGCTATGCGATCGGTGTCCCAAAGAAGGCATGGAAGGAAGCGTGAATATTAATAATATTAATGCTGTAGGTCGATCAGCTTAATTTCGGTTCTAAAGAGGATTCTATGGGTCATGATTCATAACTATGAGGCCAGATGCTATACTTGTTGTAAAGTAGGCCATCGCGTCGGTTTGGATTTGTAAACGATAGAAAAACGGATAATGTGTAGCAGAAGTTAATTCGATATGTCAAGAGTGTCCCAGAAAATGCGGCACATCCATGTTTCCTCTTTTTGCTCTATTTGCGCTCTCTCTTAAAGTACAGTTATCACTTTTGTACCAGTTTTCAGTTGTTATAAATAATCAGTGTACAAAAAAGAATAACTGTATTTTGAGCAAACAGAAGAAACTTGGTCGTTCCACGTTTTCTGAGATATCCATGTGTCTTACGTTTGTGGATCTTGGTGATGCGTTTGACAAGATACGATGTGATATTGAAAAAAAGAATGAATAGGTGAGAGTGGCTGGTTTTGTATTTATATCTTTGCCTTTTTAAAGTATTCAAGTAGTACGGTCTTGACTTATGAATGGCTTGCAATGGAGATCTTACCATGGGATCTGGAAATAAGGTGAAAGGCTGCTTAGTTAAAAGTCGGAATGGTACACTTTTGAAAAAGTATGATATAGTAAATATTCAACATGAGCATAGCTGAGACAACAGGCATTCTGATGAATTAATAAAAATTGTTTTATTTCTGATCTAAAAAATATCTTGGCGGTTGACGCAAATGCATACGCGTTATCAGAAAAACTTATACGTGTTTGCTTTGAGATCTATAAAGAAAAATAGGTGCGAACGTCTTGTTTTATTATTTAATCCTTACAGAAAAGTGCAAAATGCAGCTTAAAGTTAGGAGAAAAATAGCCAAAACAGGAAAGTATGACATGCTATGAAAGGAAATAATCTGAAGACTATGTCCTGATCCAAGAAAAGAGGAATACGTGACTGTGTTTGATTTTCGGCATAGCAACAAAGTCTGTGATATACAGATAACTGATATCGACTATTTTCAAATTTAAAACAAGCCAGAACTTTTCATATCTTTATAAATGAATTATTTAATGCTTTATCACATGCCTGGACTGTGGCAGAAAAATGTACAAAGGAGACAGTACAAAAAAAAGACAAGATGACAAATTGAAGAAGCAAAGACTTTGGAAAGAAAGTCAAACACAGAAATATAAGAACGCTTGCCTCAAGGCTCCAGACAAATAATACTTGAAGTAAACCTACTTTCAGGTAAGGCGGGAATGGCTGGATAGAACCACCTGAGTCTTATAGTTGGGATTACACCTTTAGATTTCTAATAGGCTAGTGAGCTGGAATCGTGTAGAGCAGTGTTCACACTGCAGAATCGATCGGACTGTGGTATAGTGAAAGTAAGAAACACTAAGAGAGTGGAGAGAAAATTTAACTTTTGGGACTTCAGTTGAGAGTTCAGTTTAGATTTGAGAAAAATTTTGACGACTTGTGCTAGATAGAGACGGCGGATTATAGAGCTGCTAATCAGGATGTTACAAATTATGGATAACTCTAGTTATTTATAAATTTTAGTAAATGGTGGTATGAAGTTGCAAGAGAGAATAACTGTAGTTGCTGCGCAGGTACAAAATTTTTTGACTTTGACTTTTTTGCTCTGTCTGTTAGGATTTCTTTAAATACTCATTTCACCCAAGGTATTAACACGAAGATGAATGTTTTAGATTTGGTTACAGACATCTGTAGCTACTTTGAGAACTATTAAGGGAAGATGATAAATCACTTCTTGTCTTTGTCTGCGGAAATACCTTTTGCTGATTATTTACTTGAAGAGGTGAACAAATTTGACGCTGGTAGGCGAGAGTTGAGTTCAGAAGGGAGTCTGGTTAGGAACGTAATCTACGTCATTGATAATACTTTAATTGACACATTAGATGCAGTTGGTATGAAATAAAGGGTATAATGAAGAAGGTCTTTTCTTGTATTAACTCTTTTTGCGAGTAGCAGAGTTTCTCTGCCCAATACTGATTGCAACTGTTGTAGGTAAAGTCCATTCCAAGTTGTACCGTACGCTTCAGGCAATGCTTAATACGGTCAATTGGTTTTACAAGTGGTTATAAATTTAAAATTTCACTACCACAACAACCGACTGTTATGGTCCGTACTTATACTTTTTGAATAGGTTTGAAAGGAAACTACATAAGATGTGATTAAAAAGATCATTTACAGAGGAGTGTTTTTTTTACTTAATTATCGTATATTTACTTACAATTTATTTCTGTTGATTATCTATAAATTATCTTGGTATTTCTATAGAAACATATTTTTTGTATTTACATTTAAAAAAATATATTTTATAAACAAGATTTTTCTTATAATATTTAGTTTCACAAAATATAATAAAAAGGAATTTCGTTTAAATACATATACAAACGTAATTATTTGCTTTTAATTTATTCCATAGAAAATACTGAAGAATCTTTCTTATAAAGTTTGTGTGCAATACTGCTCTTTTGCAGGTATACGATCCCACAAATTAGTTTATTGTACAATTCTCACAGTTTGCGTTCTTTTATATGACAATATTTAGGGCTTTGCCGATGAATTAGCATCGGAACTTTACATTACATTATCTCATTTAATAAAGATCAGTACTAGCAAATAATACAAAATAAAACATGCTTTGTTTGTGATGCACAATGTTACAAAAATACGTATACTTCTAGTACACTCCTGGAAAATTCTGTGTAGCAAATGTTCCTACAACCACTTTGAAGGGATTACAGGGGTTTTACAATAGGGTATTTATTGCCACTTAAGGGTCTGTACGAATTTAAATGGAATGCACTATATTATCACAATCACAGCTACTATGGCAGTTGGTTTGCATTCGACTTGCAAACCACAAGCATCTTATGAAACATATGTATGTCTTCAAGTATTATGCATGCCGGTAGCGACTATTTGTTGTATTGTACTTCATTGGAGTTGCACAAATTTGCAAATCATACTGTTCTGGTATACAATGATGTATACAATTAAAGAAACTAAAAACGTTAACGGTTCATCTTAATAAAGCAACACAAAGATATTGAAGACGAAAATCCTCTCATTTGCTAGTTAATTTGAATAATACGTACTTATTCGTGATAATACAAAAAAGTATAAGAACTCGTTATTTGCTCATTTTTAAATTTAGCAAGTAATAAAAAATCACTTACATTATTGTAAGTAAACAGGATATGTCAATGAAACGACAAAAAATGTAGTTTAGTTGGTACACATGGAATGTTGTAACGTTTTCCGGTGTTATCAACCTGTTGAACCATAAATGAACAAATAAATATTTATACAGACTGGGTGTATAAAAAAAAGTTTAAAAAGTAAAATGTACATAAAAAAGTTTATTACAAATACATAATTATACAAATTTGTCATGAAATACGATTCAATTACACGAAAAGAATAAATAATGTTAGAAATACACAATAATTAATAGGTAATACCAAGGGCAATCTACGTATTTAAGTTAAAATACTCTTGCAGAATTTATGTTAATTTGTTAACACGCACAATTATGCACATAAGAGCGTTCAAATTTGCGTATACTGTACACACAAAAAAGAAAAAGGTAACTCGATGTAGAAATAAGGTTAGTATTTTTAATAATACGAGCGCATCACATTTATTTGCAGGTGTATTCTTCAGTTTTTTCACTGCAAGTGTCGCAATCTACATAACAACACCAATGAAATTTACATCTACACTGCCAGGTCCTTGTGTACTGGTGCGTATTATATCCTCTTCCACAACACATTAAATCACAACCATCAGTACCTGCAATATAATACGATAAAAATTATGTAACTCGCAATCAAATAAATTTACAAACTTTACCTCTTGAAGTACGGTTACACACCCGTCCTACAGTTCCCAAAGAACCTGCAGCCAAGTCTTTCTCACAATAATTTGGCGACATTTGCAAAAAAACTAAGTCGGCTCTTTTTGGTACTTTTTTAATAGGCATTTTCCCCTTTTTCAAGACTAGTTGCAGTTTTCTCTTTTTCTTGTTAGCAGGATCCGTTTCTCTTGGTCCCGGCGACGCCGGACTCGAAGCGACCGGTCTGGCACGATAATACTTTTTCATGAGGTTATCCCCTATTTGTCGAAATGGCGGTAAGGTTTTCCAGCAGGTCTTCATAGTACAGCTTCCGGAAACTCCGTGGCATTTGCATTCGGTTAGCAAATTTGTCTTGACGGCCTTAAAACATAATGATCGTGAGAAAATTCTAGGAAAAGTATAAATCCTTGATTTATATGTGGTTGCAATGGATGACACATTGGGTGTATAATTTCAGTAACCAAGAAGTGTAAAAGGCGTATATCTTAAATATCTCTTGGAACGAATCTGGCTAGCTACCTTGTAATATTACCTGTTTTAATTCAACCAGGAAAAGAATGTCAAAACCGCATAATTAACGTCAAGAAATGCTTACTCATTTGATTCATTCGTCTACTTCTTTTCGTAAAATAGAAACAAAATAAGACGAAATTAACCTGAATAAAACGTTTCTGAGATTTCAACGTTTAATAGTATTATCTTTTAACGATTCCCATTTGTTAAATAACATTAACAGAGTCGCCATAAACTTATTTTAATTGGATTTTATAATTTATTTCTTGCTTAATTTAGTTTATTGTTGTTGACATTTTTGGAATATCATAAATTTAATGAATTTCCTAAGGTTTCTGTTGCGGTTAACTTTTAACATTAATTGGTCTATTTACTGGAAATACTAATCAATAGAAGAACAAGATGCTATTCTTAGAAAATCTCGATATTTTTGCGTCTAAAATAAATAATGAAAAGGAGGGTCTTGCATGTGACAGCCTTCGGTAACAAAATGGACGATCAGAAATTAGAAAACAAAAGTTTAGAAGGGCAATACATGTTCATTTATAATAATGCGAGTTTATATAACAATTCACATTTTATCTTTATTAAAAGGAAAACTTTAAATGAGAGTTGTTAGTCAGATATAGTATGTAGGACGCGAAGCATGATGTTAGGTATGTGTGTTTGTTACTGTTAGAAATACAAATATTTGGAATTTGTAATCGACTACTATAAACATACTACATGATGTAATGCAGAAATTATTATTATTATTATTATTTATTAAAATAAAAAATAGAGACTACATCTCTGTACTAATTACGGAAAGAAAATATACCTACCATTGAAAACGTGCGACTTTATATCAAAATATTATATTCAAAGAGATCATCAAATATTCTGAAACAGTCAGAATAGGATACACTCTCAAAGGAAATGAGGTTTCCCAGCTTTACAGAGGAATATCAATTATTATACGTAACTTTAGGTTGATGTAATAGAGGAGTGACAGTGTAAGATTTTAGAATTCAAACAAGATTCCATTAAATTGAATTAAATTTCCTTAATTTCTAAATTAAGGATTTTCATTTCATTCATAATAAATGAAACAAAAACAGTCTCTGGAATCTTCTCCAAATGACTACAAAGAGAAAATTAAATGAAACTGAAAGGGGAAATAAAAAGTTCAATTATCAAAAGGAACAATCTCACAATAGTTATAAATAAAATTAAAAAAAGAATGCAAAAATGAATTACTTGAAGAAAAAAGGAGAATAATGTTACCACAAGCAAACAAAAGTAATTTGAAACACGGAGTAACATTAAACTTTCTACACACAGAAAAGCACACAAATGGTTACATACATAATGACCGCCAAAAGTATGGAACGAATTCTCTAAAATTAAAATCGCACGAAATTCAAAAATACAGATAGTACGTGAACTTCCATTTAGAAAAAAGACACTGGATACGTCACGAACCAACCAATCATCACAAAGTATATGATACCAAAAAACTTAAAATACGTGTTCAAAGTCCTTTACTAAAATTCTTACCGACTTTAATTTAAAATTTATTGAATTTGTTTCATATTCTTGCCAGTCATTGCATACTGAGTGAGTGCAGAACCATTTCTTGTATTGATTTTGTTCTGCATTTCATTTGAAAAAGTCTATTAATGTAACCACCTACTGTTAGATATGCGTGGGAAATCAAAAAGTACAGATAATTTCGTTGTCTCTACAAACAAAGCGAAACGTGCATAGTAATAACAACAACAACTTTTTGTTATTTTATTTTCTTTCGTTTCGAGGTTCGTATACAACTAAATGCAATGCGACAATGCAACTGCTATTAATTTTAATAAACAAAAATTCACTTTAGATGTTACCTACTCGACTCTAGAACAGGAAAATTGGAAAATATACACAAATATACTGTTTAAAGTAGAACAGAATAGAATGACGCTGGTAGAAAAAGGGTTCAATCAGGTTGTGATGCTTATAGTTCAGGCAAATTAGACAAAAAAAAGGCAAAGCTCGGAAATAAATCACGTACTCTTGAAATTCGGCACAGTTATTTCCTGAGGTGTCCTGATGCACATATCAAAAATCCCCGGCGGTGGGGTGATGGTGGTGGTGAGCGGGGGGTGGGGAGCCGTTTAAAGTGCATTCTTTTCAGTTTTTCTCAAATATCTCGGAACCTATTGACTTACGGTAAAAGTACTTTTTATACAAAGTTAAAGTAAACAAGATTTCCTACAAGAAAGATTCTATGCATGTTTTTCGTAGGATTGATAGTTTAGGAGTTCTGGTGGGGGAAAGGTATGAAAATAATGTTGAAAATCGAAATTTCGCGTGAATATTTTTATTTTTACAGAAAATCTTGATAGGAGGCCCGATAACATAAAAATGTTGTGATAATAATATTATAATTCAATATAAAATTCAATTATTATCGAGTTAGAACTGTTAGAGGAGGTAAGGCAGGGTATAGTGTTACAAAAGATATGGTGCGTTTATGACTTTGACTTCGTAAGTATTTCACAGCGGGTCCCTCATAGAAATTAACAAATAAAAGCAGTGGCACGTGTCACAGACGCCAAATCTGCCCATTTATACCTTGTTGATATGCTTCGCCTTGAATCTAAAATGGCTCCAGATGAATTGACACAATTTGTAAATGAGGGATACTTTGCTATAAGAAGAAGTGACTCCTTCTGGGCTGGGTTATGGTCTGATCTTACAATTGAGCAAACATTAATGAGAGAGATTAAAATCACTGGAGGGCTAACTAGAGGAAGAGGAATAAGTGATTCAACAGTTGCAAAGTAGTTAAGTGCGGCCCGAACAAGCTGTGCCATCTGCTCTTCATTAGAGCACTTTAGCGGAGTGGTTTTTACATTAGAAGAGCAGCTTGTAGATCTACAGCCCTCACGCCAACGCCGAAATGGAGTAGACCGGAAAAAATTGCTGGAATGGTTCACTACCCACTCTTCTTTTCCCAAGACAGAACAGCTAATGTCCCTATCCACAGCTATTGTAGGTGATTTCACAATAAATTGTCATAAAGCCCTGAAAATCGGTAAAGAACATATAGCAAAAAAATCTGGTAACAATTTTGTTGATTTGAAGATACCACGGAAGAACAAAGTAAAACCCATAGCAGCTATGACCAATTTAGTGAAAGTGCATGGTGAAACTTTGGTCATTGAGCCACTCCTTTTATTCTAAAGAATCGCAATCCTAAATAAAAACGATGACGACTCGAAGTTTCTCCTGGAAAACGAGCTATCTCCATTCCCACTTTCACTCTTCAATACAAGTGGAATGGGAAAAACGGCAAAATCTGCTCTTTATGCCTTCCTACCTAGCACAAACACAGCAGTAGACTTTACTACAAGTTTCAACGTCCTTGACAGTGGGTTCTTCCTCAACCGCCTGAGATGGGAAGCGGGAACAACTTTTTCTAATATTTGTCAACAGTATATATCGTATGCGAACAGCAATTTTGGATCAACATTCTCGGTAGTTTTTGATGGTTATAGTGACAAGAAGAACAGCCTAAAGTCCTAGAACAAAACAGAAGAGGAATGGGTAAAAGTTCTACGGATATCAACTTTGATAAACACATGAAAGTTACTATATAACAACAACGTTTCCTGACTAATGCACAGAATAAGGCAAGACTAGTCACGTTGCTGTGTGAGAAAATGAATGCTGATGGGATACAGACACACGTTGCAATGAATGATGCTGACTATGACATCATACAGACTGGAAATGGCAAAGCTGAGACGAATCCTTGTGTGACCATTGCTGGGGAGGATACCGACCTTGTTGTGATGCTAATGGCCTGATCGCCACCTACTAACAACGTTTTCTTTCTAAAACCAGGGAGAGGGAACTGTTCTTGTCTCAACAGCTACAACAGGTTCCATTATATAGTTGCATCGTCTCTCTCCACAGTTTTAGAGGTTGTGATACAACTTCAGCTATATTCAGGAAGGGTAAAACCTCAGTCATTAAGTTGTATAACCAGGATCTAACCATTGCAGAAATAGCAGGTACTTTCTATGACCCTTCATCAACACCTGAGGTTGTTATGGGTGCAGGAGAAAAGATGTTTCTGGCAGTTTATCATGCTTCTCCAAAAGAGGCTGCATCAACTCCGGTACAACGCGTTCTTGGAAAGTACGAAGAAGGTTAAGCCTCACCTGTTGTCCCTCCCTCCAACCAGAACTGCTGTAAAGCTACATTTTCTTAGAGTGTAATTACAAGTGCAGAGATGGCTGGGCAACAACCTGCCACCTGAGAATTGGGAATGGAAAAGAGAAACAGATGAAAACCTTGAACCTGTAATGAATATAGATCCTCCTGCACCGGATTCAGTGCTTAGTACAATTTTCTCCAGATGTGTAACTGGCTTCTCAATCAAATGTGGATGCGCACCAACAGTGCTTCCGTGGACCTTGTCGAACAGCAGGAAGACATTGTAGAAGGTGAAGAAATATAGAAGACCATTTAACAGTTCTAAATCGGTAATTGAACTTTATATTAAATTATTAGTGTTATTAATGCAACATTTTTATATGTTATCAGCCTTTTATCAAGATTTTCTGTAAAAATAAAAATATCCACGCGAAATTTCAATTTTCAACATTATTTTCATACCTTTCCACCACCATAACTCCTAAACTATCACTCCTACAGAAAACATGCATAGGATCTTTCTTGTAGGAAATCTTATCGACTTTAACTTTGTATAGAGAGTACTTTTATCGTAAGTCAATAAATTCCGAGATATTTGAGAAAAACTGAAAATAATGCACTTTAAACGCCTCCCCACGCCCCCGCTCACCCCCCACCCCCGGGAATTTTTAATATGTGCATCAGGACACCTCAGGAAACAACTGTGCCAAATTTCAAGTGTATGAGATTTATTTCCAGTCTTTTGTCTAATTTGCCTGGACTATTATTATGATCAGGGTAACAACATGAAGCTATGAAGACAACAGAAGTGTGGAACAAATTATGAAATCAAACAATGATTACACCGATCTAATGCAAACGTTCTAAGTAGTGAAATCTAAGCTACAGAAGATATATTTTTAATCCGAAATGGTTTAACAGGGTCGTAACCACAAAGAAATGCTGCGAGGGGCTTAAAATACAGGGCTATTATAAAACATGGAGTCGTACCACGTGTGGCATTAAACATATTTAGTACTTTAAAAATTGAAAAATTGTATTTAGGAATTTTTTCAAATCCAAGAATTCTGTTTGAAAAAGAGCACTCAGTAACATAAATAATTTTTTTGAAAAATTCCATATGGTGCCCAATTACTCATTTGTAATGCTAGAATACTGTTGAATAAAACTTAGATTAGAAATTCAAAAGAATCAAAGCAGAAGAGTTTTTTCTTGCTCTTAAATCAATCTGTTATCACGCCGCACAGTGGCCAAAATTCTATATCTCGTAAAAGACGTAAAATATCTAGCAATGACACATTTATATAATATTTTCAGCATCACTGATTCCATTTCTGATATCAAAATCGAAATCCAAAATGGCTGATTAAATATGGCGTCTAGAAATTACAAAAGGTAGTTCGATACACTTGAAAACTAGTTTATAGTGATTTTATAGCTTGTAATTTCTGTTTTTGATGTAAAAGAATTTGTATATATTATTCAAAATGGCGAGTTTAATATGAAGCTAAAAAGAAATATAAACGATTGTTTCTCAATGCACGCAGTGGGCCAGAAAACTAAAAAAGTAGTCAAAATACTAAAAATGCTCTAATTGCCGTCAAAGTTGGTACTTAGAAGTATTTGTGGTCGCTGATGGCGAGTCCAAACTCAAACTTTAGAAATTGAAAATGGCGAATCTAATATGGTCGCTGAAAATGCTAAAAGAGCTCTGATTATCCTCAAACTTGGTATTTGGTTTGATTTCTGATTCGAGAAAATTGCAACATGAGAATTATAAAATTTGAAATAATGAACCCTGATAGACAATAAATAAAAATTTGATTTTTGAACTAAAACAACTGCAATTAGCCTACAAATATTGTAGTTTCCAGAATCTACAACGCGAAGGTTGCAGTTCGATTTCAGATCCCTTGTTGCGGATTGCTTTTCTACCACGAGTACCCTCGCCTCTCACGAATCGGGGTGTTGTTTTAGCGTGAGTCCCCTTACCTCTCACGAAACGGGGTGCTTTTTTTAGCGTGAGCCCTCTCGTTTCTCACAATTTTAGAATCAGAGAAACTAAAGTTTAACTTAATTCATATTTTGTTGCATGTTTAGATATCTATTTCTTCTTCTGACAATTGAAGATCATCTAAATAAATAAAGGGGTCTAAAATTTCTAAATTTTCAGTTTTTTCTTCTACTTCTTCTGCATTATGATTTTTATTGAAATTAGAACTGGTTAAGTCGGGAATGGCAAGTAAATCTTTTGCTTCTGGTGATATCGGTATAGATCTTTAAATGTAGGAGATGATTTGTTTACACATGTGTGTTTAAGTTATATAACAAAAGTAGCGAGAAGTAGCAATTTTTTCTTAAAACAAGCACTTCTAAAACAAATGCTATACGCTATACTAAAGTACCTGTAGAAGGTGGAATCTCAGAGAATAGTAAATCGGAAGTGAGTACATTTGATTAGTATGCTTGTGATAATACAAGAAGAATGTATCATACTTTATTGTTGCTTTCTTCCATTTTATGTAATATATTGTTAATTCTTGACCTTTTCTTAATATGTTAATATACTAGAAATCCGGAAAATAATATAAAACTTTAATATATCAACAATAAGGTAAAAAGAGATGAACAGAAATCTCCATATATTTTTCTACTTAATCTTATTATAACTGATACAAAAATAATGCAATCAACAAAATATTGTTGTTATAACTACTTTCGAAGGTTTTAAATGCAATAATTATTATATCATAGATCAATGCGGATTTTGACTTTTCGACACTTTTACTGGTCTCCTGCCTCACTGTGCGCCGGTGGTATTACTCGAGATCGAAAGACGTGCCAGATAACTTTGGTATCGGATTTATCAAACTAAATTCGAATTAAATGGGTTGAATGAAATAAAAGGCTAATTTCGCTTGAATTCACGGATAAAACTAATTGTTTTAGAAGAACGGTTTGTAACATAGCCAATTTGACATTTTAGGATTCTATCTAATCGTAGAAAATATTTTCTTTTTACTGTTTCTCAATAATAGTACTTTATAATTTTGGATAAAAAGTGACCTAATAAGTCTTGTATCGCATAACAGGAAAGAAAGGTTCTTACCAAAGACCGAGAGATTCACCTCCAGAAACTTTAAACCAACTGCGGTACTTGAACACAAAAAAGAACTAAGACGAATAACAAGATTTGGTGCATAAATCTTCTACCAACTTCGCATTCCAAAAACTAGCAAGGAAAGGATGAACAACCCTTCCCACGAAATCCACTTTGAACTCACTTTCCCTATTCTTATTGCACCACCACATAAAATTCAACGACTCCCCCCCTATTCGTACTCGTGCTCAACAATTAGTTTTAAATAAACATATTCTACTTCTTCACTTCTTTTTGCTTATGTCTCCATTTATCACCGGTGGACAGTGTAAGTTCTTTAGATCACATAACCTTTTCTCTTTTCTTCCTTCCACATATGCCCTTAGGCCAAGCTGGTCTCAATCTAAATCTATGATAGTATTTGTTGAAAGACCCATTATTTATCAACAATTAAATATACATATTTGTTAAAACCCAATATTTCACTTTACAATTTCTCTTAATGTCAGAGGGTGCCAGAAAACTGGAAGACATAATTTAAGTTGTAAAAGTGTCACTTTTGAGTTATTTATTACTAATTACTAATACAAAACTAATTACATCAAACAAACCAAAAGCTATTTAATCTTAATTACGAAAGCTTATTTAAAAAAAAATAAGGAAAATCTGAGAATATCGAAATTGCTTCCTCAATTCTAAAACCTTCACGTTGTACTATTTCAAAATTGACTTTACCCTTCAACCGTAGATAAATTAAACCTCTAGCTGTCACAACCTGTTCATAATCCTCGCTGTTCCCTTTTGAATAGCATCTGTACACTTACCCTACAGGCATAAGGAAATACAGAAATACCATACAAGAAAGCTTAGAACAATAATAGACTATATAATAGTAAAGAAAGACACCACCCAAAAAATTAAAGATGTGAGAGTCCGAAGGGGGAGGGGCAGAATGCGGAACAGACCATAACTTGTTGGCAACGCACACAGAAATAAAATAAAGGGACAACAAGATCCGCCCTACAGAAGAACAGTAGAACACTAAAGAAAGAAAAGAACAATACAATATATATACTACTCCAAGAACAATCAATAAGAGAACTCTACCAACAACGACTAGATCAAAAACTAATAGAATTTAGGTATAACAACATCGTAGAAACGTACGAGCATATAAAGGAAAGCATAAAGTAAGCAACATTCGAAGCCCTCAGAGAGAAAGAATATACAACTGAAAAACAGCACTATTACGAAATAAACGAACCTACAAAAAGAATAATTAAAGGAAAAAGTAATTATATAAGAAATGGGTGAGTACAAAAAACGAGGGAGATTATAAAAACTACAGAAGAAAAACCAAAGAGGTGAAAAAACAAATAATACAACAGAAGGATGAAGGACTTAAACAAAACTCAAGAGAAAAAATTAAACTAGGAAATATACAGGACAAAGAGTGAGAAGATTACTATAAGAAACTCTTAACGAAACAAAGACCACAATTTGTTGAAAAAAAGAACACGCAGTCACGAAGTAGCAGCTCCCAGAGACAGAAAATACGAATAACAGAGATAGAGATTGGAAAGGCTATAAAATCAATCAAGAACAATAAATCACCTGGACCCGGAGGGATTTCGCCCGAACTTATAAAATACGGATCACAAAAGCTGCACCGAATGTTACAACGGATGTTCCAGAAAGTAATAAATGGAGAACAACTTCTAAAGGAATGGACTCATGCGTATATAACCTCAATGTAAGAAAGGAGACAGAAAACTATGCGAGAACTATCGAGGAATAAGCGCAATAAAATCAATGGAAAGACTATACGGAAGGATACTGAGAGATAAGATAGAACAAGTAACAAGGAGTAAAATAGCTGAAGACCAGACAGGTTTCGCGGCAGGAATATCGTCTACATATACACATTGGAACAACTGGTGGAAAGGAAAAAAGCAAAAACAAAGATATACATATGGCATTTGTAGACCTGAAAAAAGCCTACGACTCAGTACCCAGATCAGAATTATGGGAAGCAATGCACAAATTAGATATATAGGAGGAACTAATAGAAGCTACGTAAAACATGTACAAAGAAAATAATGTGTCTATCAAGAGAGTTATAGGAAACTTCAAAACAGCAAAGAGACTACTGCAGGGCTGCTCTACGTCACCAACGCTGTTTAAAATATACTTAGCAAGCACATTAAAAACATGGAAGAAAAAATGTGAAGGTATGGGGGTACCGGTACGAAACGAATACCCACACACACTTAGCTTTGCGGACGATCAAGTCGTGATAGCCCAAAACCCTGACGACCTCAGTTACATGATGAGGAAGCTACAAGAATAATATACCAAGGCAGGCTTTGAGATTAACTACGCAAAAACCGAATACCTATCAAAACAAAAGAGGAAACAGAAGATCTACAGATTAACAACAATTTAACAATCAAAAGAGAAGATAAGTTCAAATACTCAGTGGTTATAGTAACGAAAAAAGCGACAACAGAGGAAGAGATTAAGTAAAGGCTAGGACAAACAAGAACAGCAATTAGATAACTTAACTTCGTCTGGTGGGATAGACATCTACGTATGAAAACAAAAACACAGATTTATAAAACGTTAATGCAAAATATTATGACATACGGGACCGAAAATTGGATAATAAACAAAAGAAATGGGAATAAAATAGTGGCAACAGAGATGGAGTGCCTTCGAAGGTGTTGTAGAGTAACAGGAATGGATAGGAAAAGAAACAAAAAAATAAAACAAAAACCATCACTAGAAAAAAAAATAATAACGTACCTAAAAGAGAAAAGACTAAACCAGATTGTCTCTGCCATATTAGACATTAGTCTTAGGCTTTTACTGTGGCCTTTCAGTATTCAAGTATTCCGGTGGAAGATTGCACCTCTTGTCTTGTCTCCAGTCTCTCTATTATTCCATTTCTCTTTACACTTCTTCTTTTTCTTTTCAACCTGTTTCTATCTACTCCTGGACATAGGTCTCTCCCAGTATCTTCCATCTGTTCCTATCCTGTGCTATGCGCAGCCATTGTTTACCGATTGTCGCTCTGATGTCGTCCACCCATCGTTTCTGTGGTCTGCCTTTTTCTTCTCTTCGTTTGCCTTGGTCTCCATTCCGTAATATTCCGTGGTTATCTGGTGTTATTTTTTCTTCCTCTATAATATCGGTTGCTTTGGACCTTCTTCTAATTTCTTTGTTTTTTATTTTGTCTCTCAATGAGACACCAAGCATTCCACATTCCATCGCTCTTTGCATTGAGTTTATCTGCATATTCTCTAGTAAGTGAAATGGTTTCAAGTCCATATGTATAGACAGGCAGAATACACGTGTTATACACTCTAGCCTTAGGGCTTTACACGTTCTTCTCTAATCTGCTGTTTGGAAAATATTTATGGATCAAAGTTCTGCGTGTCCCTTTCTCATCTCCTGTTTAATTTCCAACTTCTTGTAGGATGCTTTTTAAGAAAGATACTTTTTCTATTCGTAGTGATCTTATAACGTAGCTTCCACGAGTATGTTTTCCTTTTTTCAAATTTTCTTCTTAAAATCAAGAAAGCCTTTCCTCAATCTTTTTTTCCTCCGGAGCTTTTCTTTGGTCCATCTTTTCTCTCTTTTAGTTCGTGCTAGTTTCCCCGGCGAGCAATAAACTTAGTCTCTTTTTCCTTATTGGTATAGCACCTCGGGCTACTTTTTAGCTTGTGTTTCTGCAATTTGTCTACTAAAGACTCAACCTCTTGTTTGTTCTGCAGAGTCTTATTAGAAACTACACAACTGACTGTTATTTTAGTGCTGTCGATTTATCTTGTTACAAAACGCCACAAGATAGAAAGAAAACAATATATCCCGAACTTGAATCGACTAGTTTTCTGATTTCACATGGAGAAAACTATCCTGTTCCTCTTCCACCGTGTTCATCGACAACTACTAATAATAAAGAAATTCTGAACGTAACAAGTGAAACAGAGAGCTCCGACTCCGATAATGACAAAGTAGAGTACAAGCTTTTCGCAGGAATGGCACTTAGTTACGCAAACCGATTTAAACGATTTGGTAAGACTTCAATGTTTCCAATGAAAAAGCCGAATTGCTTGGATCACGACTGAGTCAGTAGAATTTGTTAGAGCGATCTTGCCAAATTTCCCTTTATTGAAAAGAGCACCGAACTTCAGCTACGTAGTTAAGTGGAAGGCTATATGTGTTTTTGTCACAATGTTGATGGTCTTTTTGAGGAAATTGGATTAACTCATCGTACAGAAGAATGGCGACTGTTTATAGATAGCTCTGTAAAAAGCCTCAAGGCCGTTTTGCTTCACAATGGAAATAAACTTCCATCTATTCCTATTGGTTACTCAGTGCATTTAAAAGAAACGTATCAAAACGTAAATAAATTGTTCGCTTTTGTAAATTACAGCAGTTATCAGTGAGAAGTGTGTGGTGCTTTTAAGATGTTGAGGTTCTTTTTAGGATTACAAGTTGGTTGTACAAAACATTCCTGTTTCTTATGTTTGCGAAACAGTAGAGCTAACAATGAGCACCATATTCGACGCCAGTGGCCCTTCAGAAGCGAATTGATTCATATATGAACCTTTAGTTTCAAAGGAGAAAATTTTATTGCCGCCTCTACACATAAAATTGGGTCTTGCTAAACAATCTGTAACGACTCTTGACCCAACATCAGAAGCTTTTTTTTATATATGGAACATGATTTCCTTTTTAACATTTGCAAAAGTTACCGAATCAAGAAAATGCTTGCATCTTCTGAATTAAAAGAAAAATTCAACTTACACCAAAAGGAAGCTTGAAAAGCATTTCGTATAGGGATAAATGAATTTCTGGACAATAACAAGGCTCTTAACTATATGGAACTTGTCAAAAACCTCTTGCAAACTTATAGAGATATGGGATGACGCATGTCTAGAAAAATGCATTTTTTGCATTCCTATCTGAATTTCTTCAAAGAAAACCTTGGAAGTGTGAGTGAAAAACATGGTGAAATGTTTCACCAAAATGTGACAACCATCAAAAGGCATCACCAAGGGCGATAACGTCTGGGGTCTACTAAGGGTGAGCAACACTGTTCATAAGCGTCGAAGTAGAATGATGTAATATTCACTTTTAGGGGTATCTTTTCATTTTTCTTGTTCTGTTTAGTTACAATATGATTGTTCTTCCTAGATTTTAGTCACATTATAAGCATTGTAAGTATATCAAAAATAATCGTGAATACAAAAATACCAAATGAATTAAAAGAAGTTATAGGTAATTTTGTCAAACATCTGGAAGTAGACATACAAATTAAGACGGCGTGTAAACTAGGACCAGAGCTATACCTGCTAGAAATAAAAACTATGACAGACAAACTGAAATTAATGCTAAATAAAAATAAACTCAGAAAATTGGAAGGAAAGAAGATTTATATTAACAACGACATGACAAAGAAAAAACGGAATGTAGAGAAGTTAATAAGAAATGAAACGAGGGAGGAAAAGAGTGCAGGAAGAAATGCAAGAATCGGTTATCAGAAACTGACGACAGACCGGAAGGAATGGAAATGGAATAGTGCAAAGAGCATACTACAAGAAATACATAATGAATCAAAAAACTAATTAAGAAAAACAGCCCGGAATTTAGGATTATGAAAATGATGAGAAAGATGGACATGAAAAGGCAAAACAGTACACAAAAAATAGAAAAGAATGGAAAACAAAATCAATGGGATACAAATAGTTGTAGAAAGATCAAACAGAAACAAATATGTCATACGAGCACGTGGGACATTCGTAGTCTGAATGGGAAGGAGAATGAGTTGATAAAAGAATTAAGAAATTTAAATCTAATAGCCACAAATAAAACTAAGGAAAAAGGAGTCGGCGAGATGACTATCGAAAATCAACTAGTAATATACAGTGGTGTACGAAAAGAAGAAAGAGGACGTTCTGGTTTAGGATGTATTATAAGAGAAGATGTCAAGCAGAATACAGTTAACTGGGAAGTAAGTTCAGAAAGAATTATGACAATTAACTTAAAAGAGACCGGTAACAAAAATATTACTATTATAATAGTATATGGACTGGACGAAAATGAAGGAAGAGGAAAAAAGAAGAATTTTGATGTAAGCTACGAGAAATATATGAACAGACTAGAAATCCAGTAATAATAATAAGCGATTTAAATGTGAGAGTAGGGAATAACACAATAAACATTCAAAAATGCATGGGAAAATTCGAAAAAAGTACAAAAATAATCATGGAGAAAGATTAATTGATTTCTGTATAAATAATGATCTCGTGATTCTCAATACCTTTTATCAACATAAAGATTGCCACAAATATACTAGAGAAGTAATAAGCTGCAACAAAAGATCAGTAATAGATTATCACATCACAGAAAGGGGTAATAGGAAGCAAATTAATGATGTCAGGGTAAATCTAAAAATACAACTAAGGTACAGGCCCCTATTTACTGACCTTGACGTATCGAGAAGATGTACATCAAATAGAAAGGAAAGAACAAAAGACTGTAGATGTGAAAACTATAAAAGCCTATAAGTTGATAGAGGAAGAAATAGCAAAAATGTATCAGGAAAGAATTGAAGAGTAAACGATACTTAGAAGCCTGCGATATTGAAAGTCACCCTGAAGAACTAAAGAAAATTATATTGCGTACGGCCGCAGAGGTATGTGGACCCATAGCTACTAAAACAAATGTAAAGAAAACAAGTTGATGGACAAAAGAGATTAAGGAAATTATTGCAAAAAAGAAGAAGGCAAGGAGAAGTTACCTAAATTCAAAATCAGCAGAGGCCTATGAAAAATATTAAAATGAAAGGAAAGCCGTGAAGGATAAAGTAATAGAAGCCAAAAAGAAGGAGTGGGAAAAATCTAGACACAAGATGGAGAAAAATGCTAAAGAAAATAAAAAAACTACTGCGCAAAATAATTAAAAATATGAAAAACGAAGAAGTGGGATCAGAAAGATGTGTAAAGGATAAGAATGGTATTGTTATTAGTGAACATGAAAATATCTTGGCAAGATGAAGAGAACACTTCATTAGAAGGACATGACAATACCGATACTATTGACAACGATGAAATAAAACGCAACATAACACTAGATAATCAAGAAACTATGTCAGAGACAGTAGTAAAAGAAGTATAGTAAAAACTCTAAAAAATAATAAATAATAATAATAAAACCAGAAATGGTAAAATATATAGGAGCAGATGGAATTAAAGCAATTCATAGCTTAATGAAAAAAAATCTGAAAAGATAAGCAAGTACCAACAGACTGGAAAACATCTATAATTATATCAATATATTAAAAAGGGAATACAAAAGAATGTGAAAATTGCAGAGGAATTTCTCTACTATGTACAATAGAAAAGGTATACAAAAAATTGTTAAGAAGAGGTAATTGATAAAAAGTTAGATGATGTACAAAGTAGATTTAGACCAAGATACAGCATTCAAGATCATATTTTCACCTTACCTCAGCTTAGTGAGAGAGCCTTAAAATATAAGAAAGATCTTTATCTATGCTTTATAGATCTGGTAAAAAGGAAAATGGGTATCAATGAACACATTTTCTCTGTAATCACCCCATTATACACAAATTCGATGAATATAGTTAGAACATTAAACTGCGAATCAAAATCATTTTTAACAGAAAAGGGGGCAAGACGAGGAGGTGTTCTAAGCCCACTATTATTCATTATATTTATGAACGAGATAGTTAAAGAAAGGAGAAAAAAAATCACTACAATGGAAGTGGGATATGATAGGATTGAAAAAATAATGTTCAGTGAGTGCTTATTTGTTGATGACGTAGCATTGATAGCCAATTCGTAGAAAGTCCTACAAAACAACTTAAATATATGGATAGAAAAGTTAAACTCAGATGAGACAAAGATACTAATGATCTCAAAAAATGAAGTCTATACAAATGTAACGATAGAAGAAATACAACTAAGGCAAGTAGAGGACATCAAATATTTAGAACAAATAGTGGAAAGTAGTGGGAGATTTAACTGAGAAATTGATACAAAGATTGCAACAACAGTATTAGTATAAAATATGGTTCTCTGAACAAGAACGAAGTATCTAAGGAAACAAAGATCAGAATATATAAAAGTGTGTATTTACCAACCCTCATAAGTGGAAGCGAAACGTGGGTACTCACAAAGAAACACAAGAACAAAATACAGTCGGCTAAAATGAAATATCTGAGAAGAGTGGCTAGACATAGAAGAATAGATAAAATTTGGAATACACATATTAGAGAATAGCTACAGATCCATAGTATTGAGAACTACATTGAAAGGGCTCAAATGAGAAGGCGGGCACACTTAAACGGATTACCAGATGCAAGACAAAGAAAGAAAGTATGGATAGCTAGAACAATGGGGAAAAATGATAGAGGCGGACCAAGAAAGGAATGGAATGGTACAATAGACGAAATAATATGAAGAAAAGGTTGGATATGGAATCAGGCGGCAGTACAATCCAAAGACACAAAGATATGGAGAAAATGGGTCAACGAAAGTCTATAAAGATGGCAATTCCTCTACGCTCAAAAGGAAGAAAATTTAAAAATCAGAAGTCAAATACGTTTGATTAAAGCAAAAGTGAAACAGGGATGTTAATAATTGTCAGATTTGTTCACTGTATAGAATATCTTGCATTGCAACTGTGCATTGCCAGCTTGATTTGTAATTACTTTATTGAGGCATCTTTGTTTCTTAAATTACCAACTCATCTGCTCCCATTAAGATATCACAATGCTGTTTATTACTTACACTATTTAAAGTATGTTTATGACAGTTACTACTGCAATCTTATACTGTGAGAATTAAGTTTTTTACAAAACTTGAACATAACTTTTAGATTTTGATTGTAGCCCATTAGCCCACGATTCTTATCTTGGAAAAAAGATAACAAGCAATATTGATAAATAAGATCTGATTAATTAAAAATCATACGTGGCGTGGCTTGCCTGATTGGATGAATGAAGCTTTACTATCTATGTCTGAGTTAATGAATTTATTGAGCAACGATGTAATTAATAGGATATTAATTCGCGCTATTTTCTTGATATTCATTCATTCACTGAAGATTGAGATTTATATGTTAATTCATAAGTTAATCGTAACAGGTTGTCCAAACTGTCAAAATAATAATACACGTCTAGCAGTGATATCTAATAATGAGTAATCAATTCTTTTTCTAAGTTTAATAAGGTGGCTAGTTATCTGCTATAAATTCATCACGAATCAATTATGCTACGGTAATCACTAATCAACGTTGTGCATTTATTAAGTCAATTTAAATGTTATTTTATGAAAGTGAATATTTCTGTTAAAGAGAAATGTTAACAGGACATTATTAGGTAATAAAAACCCAAAACAACTTTTTGAATAAAATATAACTTTTAGGTATGTTGAGTATTCTAATTAGATTAAATTCTTAAATACTATAATCATAAATTTGTAATTAAATTCTTTAAGTTTGTAAACTTTCTTTTAAGTATGTCGTTGTTGAAATATCTTTGAAATTGTTATCATCCTTCCTACACTTCCTTTTATTTTATTTGTATAAAATCACTTCATGCTTTTTATATCGTAAGTTTATGCTTATGATTTAAATCTAATTATGTTCCAATGTAACATATCTATTATGTTAATTGAGTCAAGTAATAAAATCTTTAAGCGTAAACTTTTGACTTTATTTACTGCATTTTAGTTCTACCTTATTATTTAACAGTAACCGAAAATTAGTAGCATGATATTGTTTCAATAACAGGAAAAGAATTGAAATTCACATAATTTATAAACTAGAGACTGTTTCTGAGTCCAAAATAAAATCTGAGTTCTGTGCAATAGAGGAAAGATAACAGAGGCGTATTTTCCGTTTTCATCGATTTGTCCTTTTTTCTGCAGCGTTTTCACTGTTCGTTTTCGTACTTTTACTATCAAATTTCAATGCGCTAATCAGTTTTCTACAAAAGCCATTCCTAACTTTATGAAAGTTTTTTTTTTTAGAATCACCAAAAACTGAGTAAGAGAAGTTCTAGTATATGTAACAGGGGCATGTTTAAGGCGCTTATGAGCATCAAATTAAAATCCTTATTTCTATGTAAATGTTATTAACAATGTATTCAATTATACGAAATCAATGACTTTTCGTAATTTTCTATTAATGCTATTTTGGCGTTTATTTCTTTATAACTTTCTTTAGTTTAAAGCAATCTATGCTTACTTTAAGTTTGTTAAAAAACTGCATGCTGTATATCAAAGCTGACAGCTAAAAACATGCATTTTAAACGTTGTTTAAAATTAATTACTATTTAAGTCGTGTTTTGACTTCTTTAGTATCATTAAAACGGGAAATATTTTTAAAACAAAAAAAAAGAAGAAATATGTTAAACATAATTTTAAATATATTTTCTACTGAATTTTATGCGGTCGTTATTTTCTCACTTTGAAAAATTTCTGCATATTAATACTTTATTTCCGTGTCCATTTATAGAAAATCACATTTGGAATTTAACTTCTAATTTTAGTTTTTGATTTATAAATTGATTACTATCTTCCTTGGTCGAATATTAATATTTATAAATGTAATTTATGTGACACGGGTAGCGTTAAAGTAAAAAATGATAGCCTCATTATGGTTATAATTCGAGCGTGTTATTAATTGGTATATATGTAGTTGAAATAAACTTTAGTAAATCAGATGGAGTTGCAGTACCTGTACACATAATAGTGCTAGATCGACATTATTGTTAGCAGCCTTAATTATATTTATGGTTGTGCCTCGATGTTTGTATACTTTGTTGTGTTTCATTAGTAGCCATCTTGAAGGTTTATAAATGGAGATCAGACACCTACAATATTTTGATGTATAGTTATTTAGAAACAGTTGTACATATAAAACGTAAGAATGAAAGATGTAAATTAGCAATTAATTGTTAGCTAACTATTGTGTTGTTCTACTTCTTCATTGTTTACTTCATTATTGTGAGATCAGCGTTTTTAATAAGAAATATTCTAGGTTTTTCCAATAATATATAATTATTTCCAAATTACTTCTAGTAATTCTATTTTTTAAATATTTGTTGCAAAATCACATTTTCCTATAGCCCTATACAGCAGCTTTATGTTCCTAAATACATATTAATTTATAGTCAGTTAATATACTGCACTGCTTTCATTTTTCGTTTATGTCATTAAAGACATAAATGACTGTTATCCCATTTCCTAGAAGATAGAAATTAATCGCGAACTGTTGTTGCTGATATTATTGAAGTAAGTAGCTACCACGACCTTTCTTTCAATCATACAGCATTAACAGATAATGCATTGAAGCTGTAAGTATGTTGAAAAATGTAAAGAGAATGACTTCTATATCTAGTTCGAAAGCCAAAAGTACTCTGACCTCTCTTAATTTTTTTGGGCATATTGTAAGATGTGCAGTATCAACTCAAGTCAAAAGACGTCTTGATAGATCATGGAAAAATCTTCAATAGATGGAAAACGTGCGTTGAAAACCTCTATGACATTTTAAGCGTAGCTAAACGTAATACACAGAATATCTAGGAAATTAAAGAGCAAGACAACTTGAAAATAATTAGACCCGAATATGAATAAGTTGTTAATGAGCAAAATTGAAGAATTGCGAAATGTACAAAAATGTACTAAGTACACGATTACCTCCACGGCATAAATATATCCATTTCAAAGAAAAAGAAAAGTTGGCAAATCCAAACATTATCACATTCTAAGCTTGGTAACACAAACATCAAAAATAGTGATGAAAATAATTCATAGGGGGATAGAAGGGAAAGCAGAGACCAACTTTCAGAAAACTAATATAGCTTCAGGAAAAACCGCTACTAACAATTCAAATGTTAATAAAAAGCAGATCAGAAGAGATAAACGGACACATTTTGACAATATTTGTTGATATGTGGAACAAATTCTTTGAAATATTTTATGTCATCGAAATCAACTTAAAGGTTAGAAGAATAGTAAAAACCCTATACGTGGATGGAAACAAAGCAAAAAGCAGTGTAAAACAAAAAAAGACGGAAGACAAAGCTATGAGCTTTCATCGTCACTGTTCAACCTATATACAATATAGAAAACGCTTTCTGAAAATCAAAAACGTAGAAGAAACTTGCTACTTAGGAAGTCACATAACTAAAAGTGGAAGACAAATCAAAAAGATTATGAGAAGGAAACAACTACTTAAAACCTGTGTACGAAGCATCATGTTCTACGTTTACAAAACGTGATCAGTCTTAGAAAGCGATAGAAAAAACTGGAAATACTAAAGATGTGGCTGGCTGTTGAAAGTGAATAAAATTCTAGAAAATATAAACGAAAAAACGATCTTTCGAAATAGATGATGGAAAGAAGAGACAATCTGGGAAGACGAGTAGGATCTCAGGCATGATACTGGAAGGAATAACATGGGCTGTGATAATAATACATTACACAAATAATAAAAGGTACAAACAGCAATGACTAACTACAAAAAAATAAAAAAGCTAGCATTAGGTTTACAAAGCTGGCATGGAGGGTATGGAAACAAATTAATCGAAATATTGTTGACAAGAAGGTGCAAAGAAGATTTCTCTTTAATTCCAACCATCTAATGATCTTGTTCTAGAACTCCTATTCAGACTCTACTCTACAAACTTTGATGCAAGATAGAAATTTGATAAAGAATACCCACTTTAATTTTTCTTGAAACGAAATGTTAGGTTCACAGAGATATTCAGAAACCATAGAACCCTACCCTTTCTGAATGTGGAAATGTGTATCATTTATCAACCAAGTACAAAGTGGACGTTGGTCATTTGTATATTGAGGATTTCTTACTCGATCATTTATTATATATATGTATATTATCAAAAACCTTTTCTACCCGTAGGTGTAAAGGTATTAATATTACACTTTATTTACAATCTATAACTTAAATAGATATTTCTTATTTAAACACAAATAATAAGAATTGCGTATAATTTCTCAAATAAGTTAACTTAAGATCAACTCACACATATTGGAATTACACTGTTGAATAAACAAATTTACACCACTCTTTTTTATTGCATGCTAATCTCTTCGCTTCTTTCCACGATGTGTTTCTAGCTTCTAGAATCTTCGCCATGGTCTTGTCCCATGTTTCTTTAGGTCTACCTCTTCTTTTTTCCTGGGTATTTCGCTTCCCGTACTTGCTTTACTTGTCTTGATCTATTCATCCTTTGGAGATGTCCCCCACTAACCTAATTGCCGTTTTTCTATGAATTCCAGTATCGATTGTATTTCCAAGTCTTCCCTTATTTGAATGTTTTTTATTCTATCTTTTATAGTCACCCCTTTTACACGTCTTAGATATTTCATTTCCATAGCCTGCAGTTTATTTTTTAATTTCTTTGTTAATATCCATGTTTCACATCCGAAGCTTAGCGTTGGTCTATATATACAGCTTTGAATACCTTCATTTTAGTTGCTTTGAAAACTTCTTTTTTGTTAATAAAGCATTTGTTCATTGCAAAGTATAATTTTAACGTGTCTTCAATTCTGGCGTTTATTTCTAACTCATGGTCTCATGTAGCATCCAGTACTACACCTAAATATTTATATTCATTGACTTTCTCGATTCTTGTATCATCTATACATATGTTCGGTTCTTCATCTTCTTCGGATATTGCCATTACTTTAGCTTTATTTAGATTTATTTTCATGCCATAATTTGTAAGTTCTTCATTCCATACCGACAAATTGTGTTGTAGGTTTCGTTCATTTGATGTTAAAATTAGTATATCATCAGCGAAAGCACATTCTGATACTACGCTTCTGTTTAACCGTCTATATCCCACATATATTTTCTTCGTTCGTATGTTACATTTACGGATGGTATCATCGATGAATATGTTGAAAAGGGTGGGACTTAGCCCTCCACCTTGCCTTAGTCCATCAATGGTTGCAAACGTTTCGGACTTCATACTCTTCCATATAATGTAGTTTAGGGTGTTTCAGTATAGACTTTTAATTACATTGATTAGCTTATCATCAACATTTCTTCTGTGCAGACTGTCCCATATTTTTGTTCATGGCCATGAACGTTTTTTCATCTAGTAGTCTTCTCTTCTCTATTATCTGTTTGGCCGTAAATATGTGGTCCTGTATGCTTCTGTCTTTCCTAAAGCCGCTTTGCCTCTTTTTCAATTATTACCATTTCTTTATTTCTAACTTCAATTTTATCATTTCCTTTACTGCTTCTTAGTGATTTAAGTACTTTATAAAATAATTTTTGATTATTTTTACTGTCTTTTTCAAGTTTTTCGCCGAAAGTTTTCCACGAATCTTTTTTGGCTGATGCAATCATAGCCTTCACTAGATTACGTTGATTCTTGTACTCTTCATAAGTCTTATTTGATTGATTTGTGAGATACTTTTGCCATTTAGTTTTTTGTCTTTGGCTTCTTGTTTTATTTCATTGGTCCACCACGCTGTTTGTTTCTTTTTGTTTGTTGATTTACATACTATACATATATTACGCGCTGTTTTAGTAATAATATCTTTAAATAAATTCCACTTTCACTTATTTCTTGGTCTACCTTTCTGCTATTTTAATATCTTTTAACTTGTATGATCTAATAGATTCAAATTCTATTTTTCTTTTGTTCTTTTCTTCTGTTTTTGTAGTTCTTATGTCAGACTTTAGTTTACCTACTAGTAAATAGTGATCACTATTTATCTCCGGTCCACGTCTTACTCTAACATCTACGATCATATTTTTACATTCATATTGTACCAAGATATAACCAATAATAGATTTTTCATGTCTGGATTCATCATTTATTACTATATTTAAATACTTTTATCTGAAAGTACTTTACAACTTTCTATTGTACTGTACAGATTTACGTACACTCAAGATAAAAGAGATTGAACATCAACAAGCCTTCAGTCCTTTATGAATCCTTTAGAATATCATCGTCCGATCAGCGACAACTTTATAGTTTAGTCACAAAGTTCTGTTCGTGCAAGACACAGCGTTTCAGCTTTCATTTCGTTTTTGACAGTCTTAGTTGCAAAACTGTGCATTCAATATAGACAAAAGTGATTTTCAGAAATTACAACAATAAATGTAGCTGAGAATATAGGAAGATATGGAAGAGAATCTATGCTAATCTCCGCTGAATGTCTTTCATTGAAGATTACATTCTACCATTTGAGTAATTAAGTTGGAAGTATTGAAAGTTCAACAAATACTTTATAAGAAATACAGTTAGGACGAATCGAATCTAACATTCTGCAAGATAGTTCAATCTGGCTTGAAGATCTCGCTTATACAGTGTGTCCACTTTACAATGACCTACATGGGGATATTAGAAACGGCAATAGATACAAGGTTGGTTAAATGGGAAAAAAGTTTTTTATTTGTATGCCAATGAATAATCCATGGTTACATTGACAAATAAGTAGGTTACTAGGTAAGTTTTGCAATACAACTTTATTGATTTATTTTCTTTCAAAATAATCACCATTCCAGTTTATACATTTCTTCATCCGAACAAACCAATCGTTAAAAATGTCCTACCAGTTTGATTCTGGAAGCTCTGCACATGCATGGTCCCACGGTGCTAAAAGTTCCTTGTTGGTGCGAAATTTGCGGCCTTTTAATTTGCCCTTCGCTAGTGGAAACAAACCGAAATCGCACGGGGCTAGATCTGGACTATAGGGAGGATGCGCATGTAATTTTAGATCAGCATTTTTTAAAAATTCTTACGTTAACCGCGCTGCATGTGGTCTAGCATTGTCATGGTGAAAATGCCAGGTATCCATTCTTGAATGCGGACGAAGTTTCTTCAGCTGTTCAAATACCTCAGTAAGGCATTCATTTACGTACCAAGAAGCTGTTACTGTACGCTGACTATCGAGTACAATTCTTGTTAAAAAACACAACGATCATTTTCTTTCTTATTGATCGCGATTTACGCACCTCCGTTGGCGTCTCTTCGTTTTCAAATAACCATTCCTGATTCTTACGCTTTGATCTGACATCATAATAATATAACCAAGTTTCGTCACCTGTAGCAAAGTTATTTAAATACCGCGGAGCTCCATTTGCGTAGTCTAATAACATTTTTTGCAGCAAACCACTCTACATGCCATTTGTTCAACAGTAAGCGCATGAAAGACCCAAAGTGTGTAAACCTTCCTCACTTTTAAATGTTCATGTAGAATTTTATGAACACTTGGTGCACTAATCGCTAATGTTTCTTCGATAATTAAATTAGACACTGTATTGATGACGTCTGGAGTAACCACGTCGGATGGACGCCCTGACCGCGGCTTGTCCTTTGTGGAAAAATCTTCTCGTCGAAATTCTCGGTACCAACAAGATACGGTTGTTTGATGAGGACAGTCATCACCCATAACGTTTTTTATTTCATCCCCACACTTGTCGATTGACAATCTTTTCAAAAAGTTTTACTTTATAACTGTACGAATTTCGTCTCTTGACCAAGTCGCCATCATCTAACCTGCCATATGTAAAGACGTGTTTAGACACGCTAACTAAACTTTACATATGGCTTTCTATTAATGTGCACTACGCAGCGATATCAACTTTGTAGTGTTTCGTGGAAAATAACAGGTGTATTGCATCACTTATCTAGCGACCTTCTATCTGCCCTGTTTCAAAGGTACAGGGCAAAAACCAAAAAAGTGCATTTTCTTAAATCCTGATTTATTTATTTGTTATTAGAGATATATGTACAATATTTCCAGAAAGAAAGTAGCGACTAATGAGGATTTCAAAAACGACTTCAATCAAATGCAAGGCTTTTTAGATTTCACGTACTCGTATCCAACTTTTGTTTTTCTTCTGGGCGCTATATTGGATTTTTACATTTTTGAAATCGCCGTAAAAAGAGCTTTACAACCATGTGCAGTATGACCATGTTTAAAGAAGAGAAAGTACAAGAAAATACAAAATTAAGATTTAATCATAGCAGGTCTTAAGGTTTGCAAATAGTAATTAAAGTTTTGTAGAAAACCCATGTTTACAAAGCCTGAACTGAAAGTTCCAAGAACATGAAATATTGAAAAGATAAATAAAAATTAAGGACCTTGAAAACTCTTCGGTGCTCACAAAACTATGAAACCTATAAAAACGCAAGATTTCTAAAAAAAAAACATGAGACGACTTCAAGAATGTTCAAGAAACTCATCGTGCTGAAAATTACGATTTTGAATGCAAACCTAATTATGTAATTGAGATAAACTTAAAATAACCAGGCGAAAGGATGAAGACTCTGCTACCGTATTGCGTGTTTAGAGCGTTTGACGTAAAAATTTATCCTACGGCAAAATAGTTGTTCATTTGCTTATTTTGCTATTATTACACATAAAATAATCAGCCCTCTTGTACCCTTAGGTGCCAAAGTTTAAGGTTTATATTTGAATAAACCTTCTCCATAGTTTTGACATGCTTCTCTCCAATTTGTTTTCTTTTCTTTCCAGTATCTGCTATATTCTTGTTCCAAGTCTTTTTTGGTCTGCCTTTTCTGTTT
>VTPC01002064.1:154201-169238 GCA_011009095.1 Ignelater luminosus
TATGTGATCCTGCACACTGTGTTCTGGTCTGAAGCCGCTTTGTTTATCTTCTAGTTTTTGTTCTATTTATGTCCTTATTCTGTTTTCCAATAATTCTTTCGTAAATTTTTCCAGCAACACTAAGTAGTGAGATTCCCCTATAACTCTTAGATTTGGTCGTATTTTCCTTTTTATGGATTGCTACAATTGTAGTATTTCTTCAGAAGTACGAACTGTAAACTTTCATTTAAAACTTTTTGTTCTTTTTTTTAATATTTCGGGAACAAAGTGTGTTATAAACCTAACTAAAATTTCTACTGTAAATTATGTAAAGTATCTATCATTTAAAAATTTTGAAAACACAATATGTCTATTGGAGGCAGAAATATAGTGAGCGCAGGAGTAGTAGTACTAGTATTAGAAACTTCTGTCCCTTTTAAAGTTTGCATTTAATTTAGCAAAAGAAATTACAACGTATTACTACATGCTTTTCAGAGGATGTTTCGTCTTCGAGTAAAATTGACTTATTCTGAGATTCAGCAGTGTCAACATTAAAATGCTCTATTCTTAAGCATTTATTTAATGTTTTCTGTGAGGAAAAACACTTTTACTTTCTAGTGACTTTCTAATAGAACTTGCTTAAATGTTTAAATGCTTAAATTAAACACGCCGGCTTCCTAGATCTAACTCATCTCATTTCATTATTACACTTTCAACTTTTGCACTTTTTTTTAACAGTCATGTTAACCCTTTACATACTAATGATAGGTTTTATCATGTCATTTTGAACAACATGGTCAATAACAAATACCTGACACATGAAACTAACTAATGGAATGGACTATAAGTGGAGTACAACAATTAGCCTAGAGGTATTACTATAAAACAGCACTTACTGCAAGCATGAAGATCCTACTAGCGCTTAAGGCGAGAATACTGGACACAACATACAGACTCGAAATAGAATAAGAGGGAAAACAAAGAAAAGGCACTCTGCCATCTTTGGTAAGCTAGGTAAACACGCTACACTTAGTACGGTGCAGGACAGAATAATAACCTTTGCTATTTTCATTCTAAATATTAAGAAATTGAAAACATAAACAAAATCCCCTAGAGCTGAAAAGATTACGACAGGCAGGAAACGAGAGCTCGGAAAAGCAAAACACCTTTTAGCTTTGGTCTACAACAGTATCTTAAGCTGAGTTATACAAAAGATAGGCACTGTATACATGCTGACGTAGCTAGAAGTTAGGAAGTCAACAGTCTGGTAGAGGATGGGAGGAAAGAGTATTTCAAGAAACCGATACCAATCTGTATAATTGTAACAAAGTAGATTGTATTACCTAAGCAATACCGGTACTATTAATTAAATTAAATTAAAAACTTTAGGCTTTTTCCTAGACGGTCTTTCGAAGAAAGTCTGATAATCTAATGAGTAAGTAGAGCATCAAGCTACTAATGGGGATAGCAACAGAGCACTCTTCAATATAAGGATTGCACAAGAACCAGTATAATAAGGGCTACGATAAGTAAAAAAGACTCCAATTGTCGTTAATAAACGCAGAACAACTTTTGAAGCTTCAAGCATCTTCCAGAGCTTGATGTCCAGCACGACACGGCATCGGCATTTCCTGCCGACAACTAACGTTTCCTCAAGACCTTTTCACGATGTATATGAAATGTTTCTTATCTTTCCATGTTTGTGTAGCATGACGGAAAGGTCTATTTTGAATTCAATTTCTAACTCTCTGTCAAAGGTTTCTAGCCTTCATGGTCAGGCTGTCATCATAGGTAAGATTTCTTTGGTATTAGATACAGAAAAATAAACGACGTCATGCTAACATTTTAGAAGATTATGAAAAGATTAATCAACGACTTCCAAAGGATCGCATTTAGTAAGGCAAAAAAGGAACTTATAGGTTCATTTTTTCATTTCCAGTTTAGTAGATGGTTGCAGAAGAACTAAAACCAGCAGTACACTATGTGTTAGGAATGGTGTTACTTTTCCTCATAAAACTTCTGGTTCTAATGGTTAAATACTTCTGAATTGAAAAAAGATTTTTGGATATTTTGAGCAAAATAGCTCAGTCTCAGCAAGTGCGCTTGTTGCATCGGGATCTCAAACTAGAAATCTCACTAGTTTTATGGTAGATCTCCTTGCTACTGTGTACGTGAATCAAAACTATATCAGATCAGACTCACATTAGTTCTTTCCCATTTAGTCAACTTGTCAATCAGCTACAGCCAGTTAACTTCAAATGTTGTTTTATGCTGTGGCACTAATTTTACTTTTCACTTATAACTACTATTGTCAACCCACAAAGTAAAAGAGGATGTTTTCGGAGGCAGTTAAATTAAATGTTGCCTAGAATGTTTAGATTAAGAGTTAATTTTGAGATGGAAATGACTTTCCTGCTTGTTTTTGAGTTTATAATCGGTGCTGATAAACTGTTTCCAAACTAAACATGTTTTCAAGCATAAGTAGTTATGTTAGAATACTGTTAGTTACAAAATGTTTTAAAACATAATTTTATGTAGCTTGAAAGATTGCATAATTACAAGCCATGTTTGGTAAAAGGAACATAGGTCTGAACAACTTTTGCAGCTTTCGATGGTTCTAATACTTAAAATGTGGCATGTCTATTACTGATTGGTTTCTAAAGATAAGAATACTAAAATAGAAAGGAAAATACGTAAATTAAATTGATCAGAAGTACTACTTAATTTTGAATTATTTAAGTCTCATGTAGAACAGTTTACTACATAAATGTAGAACTATGAAGATCTAAGATAACATAAAAAGATTCAGAGTCGAATCTTACATGGTGTTACTTTTAAAATGTCTTTTCTGTCCACATTAAATTTATTTCCGTCATATTTCTGACGTTTTTCAAGTTTTTACAAAATTACATTATTTGCGTTTGTGCTCAAGATTCTGATCCAATAAAGCAATTCCATGTTTTACGTTCCTTATGGCACGTACACAATGGAATGTAGTTGTAACCTTGCAAATGTTTGTTTATAATGATGCCAGCGGGATATGAAGAACGTGGCGGTTTTTTCCGGACCCGCCCAGTGACATCAGCACGGGAAAATTACGCAAAGAAAACAAGCGGTCAAAATAGCAAAATAAAAATTCTGGTTTATCGGTAAGGAAAAACAATTTGCTTTTCATTGTTTCAACATGTTTATGCTGCTTGCGTTTTACCCAACGACACAAAAAGTTTTTGACTATAAATCAATGCTGTTCAAAACAATTCCCAGAGAGGAGTTAGAAGAAAATCCATTCAATTCACTAACATCGATTTTCCCAAAATTTTGTAAACGACTAAATATTACATCTAATATCGATAAAAAGAAAAGGATGTCCATTATAACAAAATAATAAAAGACTATAGAAGATTTCTATAGTGAATTTTTAAAAATATTTTGCTGTAAAATTTTGTTTAAATTTTGAACTTGATGTACATAGAGGTATTAGTTCATTTCGCAATAGATATGCTGAAGCGTACGAATCGGGTTAAATAATTGGGTTAATCCATTGGGAAAATGTTGAATACTAAATTACTTCTATGCATAAAAGGTTTTAATTTATTAGATGAGATTGAAAAGGAATGTTTAGATCTTAACAAAGGTTGGCGTCTTGAATCTTAATGTAGGCAACAGTAATTTCTCATTATGCACAGAATCAACAACTGATAATCAATGATTATACGTCGTTCCTTTTGAAAACGAAATTATATATTCACAAAGGTAGTTAATAAGCATTTGCTGAATTCATCTCGGACGAATGTGTACAATTCACTTATTATTAGTCGATTATAATGATTTGTAAATACAGTAATAATCTTGTTACGGTAGCGTTCAACCGTCGCGGGTATCGTGATTGATATTAAAATGCTGCTACATCAATAGTAATTAGTATTTGCTTAATAACATCGTAGGTCTGGCTTTTATATTAGTTTTGTAATAAATAGAGTTTACAAATCGATAATTTTGTTTCGCTCTTCTACTATAATACACATTGAAAGGAAAAGTAATCAACCGTCTTTTGTGTAGCAAATTGCGATTAAACGTCAAAAATTTGAAAGCCTTTTAGATTTTTCCACTAATTTTAACGCCCAATCTTTTCTTAGTATTACAAAGCAAACAAATATATCCTAAATCTGACCCTCGCAAAAATTTCAATCTGATCCTGATTCTTTTTATCGAGTCTAGCGAGATTCGCCAAGTTTTTCGTGTCGCGTGTTTTCTGCTAATTGACAGGGTGGTGAGTGATGGACTAACCGCCCGCGATTGTTAGCCCACTCATTTAATACAACAGCCATGCATGTGTCACTAACATACAATGGGTGGATGGACCGAAATCATAAAAAATACCAACCTTTCTACCCGCCCTATTATTATGGAGATTCATAAGGCTTCGTTCGTCCCCTTCCAATTCTCTTGCGTCCAGAAATTTCCTAGCGAAACGTGTTCCGAAACCTATGTCTACACTACATCCACCCCATTTCCATCCTGACGGCGCCGGATCTCTCGGTTTTGGTCCTGGTGCACATCCGCACGATGAAATGTTACCTCTGGCACATGCCGCCGTAACCGCATAGGAAACGCCGGCGCTAGATATAGCATAAGTAAAAGCCGCCTCTCGGGAGCCTGCAAAATAAAAAGCGTGTAGGTAGTTTCTAATTTATAATAAAGTTATTTCCTTATAACAACAAAATACATGGAATCAAAAATAAATAAATCTTGTTATAACAATATAAAAGGTGCAATTATGAGTTGCAAATCAGACAGTAAATAGCAATTCGTATATATCATGAAAGATCTTTGAAGTTTACATATTCCTAGTAATCCTCAATAAATTCGAATTTTATTATAATTTATATGTATAATTGCGTTATTGTCATGTACGAACATTATAAAATATGTTCCTAATAACGTTGTTTATTATGCAATTTAAATTGAAGATTTAAGATATTTAGATAATACATGCACTTTTCAGGATTAGAAAATGTAAATTACATTCACGTGGCATTACATCGAAAATAAATTAATTTCCAATCAATTAATTAGGATTTGTGTAGCCTAGCAAAGATGAAGTTATGTCTTTGTTTACATGGTTTTGTTTATTTTAGAAGTAAATCTATTTATTTATTGTTATAAATTACAATAATTAAAATGTTAAAATCAAACTGTGTTCGAAGTAATTGTAAGTGGCATTTGCAATACTTGAGTTTTTGAAGTTATTATCCAGATAACATAACTGTACTTATAACATGTAATTATTGGAGAATAAGAGACTTATTGAGAAGCAAAAAGGTTAAAATTTCTAAAAACCTTTTCTATTTAATAGTGAACATAGCGCGATAATCGCAAATCGTTCATTCAATTTCTTTTTGATATGAAATTCCAAGACAGATGTTGATCAAGATAGGGGTTCCGATATTTTATAGCTCTGTTATTTCCATTCCATTGAATTGCATGTTTGTTAATGACAAGTTAATTGAGTTTTGGTTGTCACTTAAAAACAAATCGAATAGGTTATAGAATTGACTCCTGTTCATTTGTTTATTTATTTATTTATGTGTTATAAGCATTCAATTTTTTCAATCTTTTCAATTTTTATTTCTATTTTATTTATTTACTAGCTGACCCGGCGAACTTTGTTCCGCCTTAGAGGCAATAAATAAGCAGATTTTGGATTTTATTAAGTTCAATTTTTTATTAGGAAATATAAATAAAAAAAATCAAGTATTTTAATGATTCTTTATTGCCCATGTATTTTGGTGCATAGGTTGCACTCTTCAGTTAAGCACTTTGTGATACACGACATTTTTTGTTTTATTATCAGGCGCAAGAACAAACAACGCAGATGGTCTTCCGACCCGTGAACATGCCACATATAATTGACCATGGGAAAAACATGGATTTTCCAGATTCAGACCACAAACTTTCAAGGATTGGCTTTGTGATTTGTTAATGGTCATGGCGAATGCAAGGCGGATCGGAAATTGAAGTCTTTTAAACTCAAACGGCATATCGGTTGGGATCATCGGGATCCTCGGAATGAGAACTTCCTCACCTTCGAATTTCCCTTTGAGTATCGTCGCGTAAATCACATTGTTCATCAATTTACTTACCACCAAACGCGTACCGTTGCACAGTTTTGGTTGGTTTATGTTTCGAAGCATGATTACTACGGAGCCAACCTTTAGGCGTAAATTGTGCGGTGGTAAGCCAGGCACATCCAAAGAGTTTAAAAATTCAATTGGATAGTTGGTGGCTTCATCTTCATTTGTTACACAGTCAATAGATTTGAATGAATGCATTGTTCTAATGATCTCATTCTGAATTATGTAGTTTAGGTCATCTACATCTTTATTCTTAGCCGCTAAAATTGCTCGCTCACTCAACCATTCATTATTTTTGTAGTTAGTAATGATGTTTGGGAATACTTTGTTGATAAGTTTGTCTTTCGATGAGACAAAGTTACAGAAATTCTGAGGAAATGAAATCAATCCGCTCGATTCGTCGACAGGTACTCGACCATTACCGATAGTCAGCAATTGCTCAGAGAAATCTTCAGCAGATGTATCATTAAGCAATGCAACTCTCATGTTTGTTGTCAGCTGAAGTTTCTTTACATAGCGCCATAGATTCGATGATTTGAGGCAAGCGTATATTTCGTCGGCAGCCGTTGATCTTGGAATTACTGGCAGTGTTTGGCGGAAATCGAGACAGTAAAATCATTGCGCCTCCAAAACATCTCGAGTCATTGCGTAGATCTTTCAATGTTCGGTTAAGTGCTTCTAATGCACGTTTATGCGCCATTGTGCATTCGTCCCAGATGATGATTTTCGATGCTGATAAAACTTTGGCCATTGCGGAGTTTTTTTGCAATATTACATGTTGGTTCTTCAATAGTTTGAAGATTTAACGGCAATTTTAATGCTGAATGAGCCGTACGGCATCCTTCTAACAATGTGGCTGCTATTCCAGAAAAAGCAACTGCAACCGCAATGTTCTTCTTCAGTCCTTTCATTCGCAATGTTTCGTATCCTTCTTGCATTACGACTTTGTCGGGAAAGATTCGATCGTCTTGGTCCTGGCATTGTTAATGATGATTCAAAGAGAATACAAATTACTGATGATTATTGATTTCTGACAAAATTTATAATTATCAAATTTTCAACCATACTTAACCATAGACAAAACTACGTTTAGCTGTCATTTGCGTTTTGTTATTCCATGTCAGATGCGTTTTTGTTATACCACGTTTTATAGTGACTTGACGTTTTATATTCTTTTTGACGTGTTATGTCACGTCACACGGGAACGTGATCGAACGGGATAAAAAGTATCCTATGCCCGTCTCCTGGTTCTAAGCTACCTCCCCACCAATTTTTAGCCAAATCGGTTCAACCGTTCTTGAGTGTACCTAACACGACTTTCTTTTATATATATAGATACTAACTTTAAATGATAAACTCTTACTCGACTGTTCTACGTTTGTAACATAAAATGTAAAATTGTCAATTGACAAGAAATGAATTGAAATTGTTTTGATTTTGATTTTTAAATAACAATTCATATTTATTTACAGTTACATACAATATACGACAATAAAAAAGGACAAAACAATTTTAATTTAAATATCCAAATAGAGTAATTTATAAACTTAAAGGTGGAATTGTCAAGTGCCAACAAAAATGCATTTGTTTACGATGTATATCAAGCTAAAAAAGTTTCGATTTATTTTATTTGATCGCACGGTAGCTCTCTTGCTTGACAGTTTTCGAAATATGTGAAAATCCTTTACTGTCTGTACCAGTGGCCTCTCGCAGGCAGGGACGTACTCAAGGAATTTTATTTTTTTGGAGGGAGGGGGGAGCTGTGACAATTTTGCTAACTTTTGTAACATCAAATTATCAACAACAAAATTGAAGTGGAACATTTGGTCTTCCAGTTCACCCCGCACTAGTAAATAGAGGGGATCCTGATTATAATGTACTGGGTGTCCCAGACCAAACACCCACCCCTATTAAAATTAAGGGGTTCGGAATTTTTGATGAACCGAATGGTTTCCTTACTAATTTTGACGTTCTCTGTCCGATGATGTAAAAATTGAAAACCACCGAGTCCCACTTATGGAGAAGAATAAAGTTGTAAATTGAAACCTCTATTTCTTTATGGCAAATTTAGATTCTAAGAAGCAAACTACGTCTAATTTATTTGAAACATTTTTAGCGATTTCTAACAGATGGAGCTGGAAACGCAAAAAAACTTCTTCGCTGAAATCTCAAGATTATCCTACAAAATACACTTCCGATCAAAATTTTAAAATAAACATATGGAATATTATCGAAATAATTATTAAATTGTGCTAAAATTGAGCTGCCAAGTCACCTTTGAGGGGTGGGACAGTTTTACATTTTACATAGATCTCCAGTTCTTACCCATTTTCTGAATTCTTAAAAAAGTATTGTAACGATGGGTAAAGGAAACCAACCACTATCACCAGAAATATAATGATATAACGGGTAAAGCTTACCTTATTCGCCACATCTCACTACTTACAGAAGACTTTTACAGCTCGTATCGCAGAATAGTGTTACCGATGATTAATTCACCTCTCTTTAACTAAATTGTTTTAAATTACACTCCAGAAACGGTTTTTTGATTCACTTAAAACACAAAACATTAACGGAATAAATTTAATATTATTAAAAACGATTAATTAGAATAACAAAGGGTACGAAGTTAATAATAGTTTCTTTTCGACAAATTATACTAGGTGGTCGTTCTTAAAAGTATATCAATGCGGAACCTACCTAAAAAAATAATTTTGCGTTCCCTTGAAATCTCATAAAGGGTTGTTCCTGGTAACTAATTCTTTTCCTTCTTAAAAATACTTAAAAGTACATGAATGTTGCACCTTCCTAGAAAAAATAACTCTGTGTTCCCTTGAAATCCTACAAAGGCTTTTACTGGTAACTAACAAATATTTCTTTTTCAAGGGAATTTCTAAATGTTGTGCAACATTTCTTAAATTAATTTAAATTTCACAACTTACTATTTCCAACAAGTATATTTCGTGGGATAAGCGCAGAATTTCAGTTTTTCGCGTTTACAGCGCCATCTGCTAACATTCTGATAACATTCAAAGGTAACTTCCTTATATTTTTAATATTATCTGTATTTCACATTCGGTTTTGCCCGAGGGCATCATCCGGTGAACTAAAAGTAAAAAGCAATGATACCTAGATATCCATGTAAATCATTAACTTTACTTTTACTTCACCTGATGATGCCTTTGGATGATAAAATATGGCTATGCTAGAATCATAAGGTTTGGTATTTCTTTAATTGTTTAAACAAATTTTCAAAGTTTATGTATTCAATTAATCTAGTACATAATATGTATAGTGAATCTTTGGATCTAAAGGCTTAAGATGCATTCAATTGGTATCTAGATCAGATCAAAAGATATTCTTCAAAACAGTATCTAGATTCAGATACAAGATCTTCCGGTAGTATCTAAATCCAGGATTTAGATACTTGAATCTAGATCCTACTCAACACTGGTAATGCCGTTTCATTTACTAATAACAATATAAAAACTGAAATTGTTTGAGTTATGATGCCGTAGAAGAATGTTGAAGATTTCCTGGGTAGACAGAATTAGCACGAAGAAGTACGTACCGAGACACAGTAGACTGCTAAAGATTATCATAGAACCACAAAAGAAAAGAATCCAATCCAATCCAAACCTCGGTAACTTTAACAGTTAGGCACCTGAAAAAGGATGCCATTCTCTGGGAGAGATGTAAAGCAGTGGATCCCGTGTGACTACTTCAAGTTGCACGTTAAAATCACCTTCCGGGGTTGGAAAACCTCGGATTCGGCTAAATTCTAGTTAGCGGCGAAATGACCATACTAGTTAAAGCCATGAGGTCCAAAGAAACCGCGACCTAAAGCCTCAGCCACATAATAACAATAACAGTAACAATACGAGAATATAACTTGTGATACAGCGCTCTGCGCAAATCGTTTTGCAGCATGTCAATTTGGAACGTTTTACTACGTCTATCGCTCTTAGTACGACACAGTTCAGATTTAGTATTGGGTAGCATATTTGCTCATTGCTTATTAGTCTAAGTCTAGATAACCACCTGCAAAAGTAAAGAGAACTTTGGTGGTCATCTCGAAGTAATTCTTTAACAAATGGGCTGTGATTATGGCCTCATTTATATCTTCTGTTATAATTTTCTGACTGTAAAAATTGTCATAATACTTGTGTAGGTTACCTCTGGGTATTGTGAAGCCTTACAGAAACTACTCGCTGCTACATCCAGTTACTTACTTCTTAAAAAAACTGTCTTTGAATGTACTTCCAAAGTATACTAAATGGGGAAGAAATGAAGAAAGATATGTAGTGTGAGGGAAATGAAGATGAACAAGAGTTAAAGAAAATAGACGAGAAAGAAGTCATGAAGGTGATAACAAATCAAAAAAAGTAATAAAAGTATGGGGAAACATGGTATCTGTGCCGAAATGTTAGAGAATGTTGAAGATAAAATACAGAATCTTGTTATACAGGTTATAAAAGAAGTGTGGGAAAAAAAGGCTATGCCAGAAAGGTGGAAAGAGGCGTTACTGCAGCTACTGCTAAAAAAGAGAGACAACAAGAAATGCGATAATTACAGAGGTATAGCACTGCTGGACGTGGTGTACAAAATATTCGCTACACTGATTAAGGAAAGACTGCAGGAAACTATGGAGAAAACAGTTGGAAATTATCAGGCCGGATTTAAAAATGGAAGATCAATAATAGATCAAATACATATACTAAGAAGGATACAAGAAATGAGTAAAGAACATAGGGGGTAAACGCATCCCACGCGTCGCTTCAGGTGTCAGGACCGATGTTTTAGTATCCGATGACGAGTGCTGGGATGAGACTACACGCCGTTTACCCTTAAAACTGGTCGCGGTAGTATCCAATCTCACATCTACCTACAGTGTGAGCAACGAATCGAGCAGCCAGTAACAAATGTGTGGTAGTGGTGTTTCGAGAGAGCCCTCGGCGGTTAATCATCCAACGTGGTAAGGCGAACCTTACCGACATGAGTACTAAGGGAAGGGGAAAAGCTCCGCAGGCTGACCTACCTGCGCTTTCCTTGTAAGGCACAGGCGATGAACAGTCGGACCTGTATCGCAAGATGCAGGCAGTAGTAACGGAGCCTATGCGATCCACAGTCGGACCTGCATCTCAAGATTCAGTAAGGAAGCTAGGGAAAATTGGAGGATTCACACAACCATCCCGAGCCTCCAAGGCACTAGTATCTGAGTCTCGCCAGCTATAAATGGCGCTCCGGCGTCATCCGAGTGCGGTCCGTAACAGCTGCGATTAGAGTTAAAATTTGGGATATTAGTTGCGGTGTTCAGTCTTGATAGATTTTAAGAAGGCTTATGACAATATAAAAAAGCAGAAATTTTAAGAGTATTAGACGTTTTTAAAATAAATAGTAAGCTAAAAAGTTCACGTTAAAGGTTACAAGATACAAAGTTAGAGTTGACGGGGTAGTAACTGATAGTTTTGAAGTTACGACAGGTCTAAGACAAGGCGAACCGCTCTCTACGGTTCTTTCCAATATGCTGCTTAAATCAGTTATAAGAAAGAGCGGAATACAAACAGTGAAAACTATCCGCACCAAAGGACATCAATGCATTGGTTATGCTAACGATGTGATAATAATGGCACAAAGTGAAATGGAGTTAAATAAGGTAATGCAGGAATTAAAAAAAGAAGCAAAGACAGTGGGCTTAGAAATTAATTATGAAAAGACGAAGTATATGAAGTTAAGAGTACAAGGAAGTAGGGGAGGAAAAGATAGACTTATTTTAGAAGCAGGGTACGGAATGAAACTGAGATAGAAAGGGTAGAAAGCTACAAGTATTTAGGTGCGGTAATGTATGAAAAGAGAGGAAATGAAGAAGAAATAAAATACAGACTAAAGAGAGGTTCAGCATGTACGGGAGGGTTTATGAGGATGTTAACGTCAAAGGCGGTATCCAGAAAAACAAAATTAAGGATTTATAAAACGGTAATTAGATCAATCAAGCTTGCTTTTGAAATATGGACCATAACAAAAAAGATGGGAAAACATCTGGACATATAGGAAAGATAAATGCTGAGAAAAATATTTGGAGGGAAAAGAGTACAAGAGACATAGGAAAGGAGTAACAATCAAGAGCTGTATGACCTGTATCAAAAACCAAAATTATTTAAAGTAATAAAAGCCCAAAGGGTAAGATGGATGGGGTATATACTCAGAGCCAGCAAGGAGAGCATAATTAGGGAAGTAATAGATACGAGGAATATAAAAATAGGTGAAGAGGAAGACCAAAAGCAAACTGGAGGAAGCAAGTTGCGGAAAACTTTAGAAGAATAGGAGCAAATGAGTAGAAAAGTACTCCACACAACATTAGAAGATGGAGATTGATAATAAAAGAAATTTTAGAAACGTAAAATGTAAAAAATCAATGTAATTAAACAAACCTTGGGCCAAATGGTCTGTTGTGCTAAAACGACGAGATTACTTCTAATGCTCAAAACTACGTTTAAGTAGATAATCACAAGGTTTGTCGGTTTAGTCACTCAAGATGAAGGTGATAAGACTACGTTGCAGTGACCGCTAAATATCGTAGCAATGTTTTACTTTTAGTTGCCTCGAAGTTGAAGAATGAAGATACTATATGACTGCTTACAACTGCTAAGTTTGAAATTTAATTCTCAATAACTTTCAATGAAAACTTATATATATGCAATATTGCAAGAAAACTGTCGCTTATTATTGTTAACAGTAGCTGTATTTCGTTAATGTGATACTGTCTGTCTATGTGACTTCAGATTTTCAACACTATAAAAGAACGCGTTGTCAGAAAGAAAACTTATAAGTAGTTTAGATTTACACATCTTACCACATCAATATTTGGAAAGTGGAGCGTGTATTTTACAACCAGTTGTCCAAATATACTTCCTGCAGTAGCCATCACCATGAAAGGATTGTCGTGATCTCATAGACGTAATATTATTAGGGTAAAAGCACCAATACCCCGCCACCTAAACAATATTTGAAATTCAAACTCGTTTAGATTTAAAACTAAATAGTATTTATTAATGAAACTTTCTGTATAACAGTGCACATATAAAATAATGTACATACGTATCATCAAAAGTTAAAAAATGTTTAGTTTTATATTTAAAAAAATAATTTATCGAAATGCGTATTTTGTACCAGTAAGCGATCCACCCTTTGTTTTCCATATTTGTTTAACGAAAATTCCTGATTCTTTGTATTCAATATGAAGAAGGATTTAACAAATAAAAATATTTACAAAGATGTTAAAAACAATGTCTAAATTTATCTAGAATGCAAGAAGTTCTCATCTTAACATAATCGGACGTTCCAAAAGTAATTAAAAGCTAATAATTGAAATATAATTTTTATTTACTTGAAATGAATGTAACATAATACTTAGAACCAAGAATAGTAAATAACATAGAACTAAAAATCGTAATTATTTGAACCGCTATAATTTATTTATAAAACAATAATTCATTAGGCGGTGGGCTGTTAGAGCTGGATGGAATTAGGTGCGTTTATCCTATATTATTGCGACTCACAACTTACTATCGATAATTTAGGTGTGCACTTTTACAATTCTGTAATAATTGGCATTTAGAATTATAACTTTGTAGATGTTTAAGCATTTAGCAAAATCTTATTAAATCGAATCCATTTATAATTGAGAAATTCGACATTATTAACTTTATATCATTTTTAGTTTTCGGTAAATGCACGAATGGTATAAAGATAAACCTATGAATGAAACATTTCAATTGACTCACATAAATTTGTTAGTTATGGTGAAACATCACCAAAAGTTTAAAATGTAGAATAAAATTTAACAAAGGTAAAGCCATTAATTAACTTACTTACAACAAAATGATGATGGTAGGATTAAAACAGGGAAGTGAAATAATTACTTCTCCCCTGAACATATTTTAGCATAATGTTAATGTTTCAACTTAATTCTCATTAAAGTAATAAGACCAACATGAGGGAAATGAAACTATAACAGGCGTTTTGCATGTTTGTTGCCAACAAGTTGAAGGAAATGTTACAAATTGTTTTCGCTATGAAATAATAACTGCAATAGAAAGGGGTGTAAAAATTACAATAAAGCGCTTCATTGAACTGTGCGCTAATTAAAGTTTTAATTATAATTAATACAAATAACAATTATTAATTAATTATATTTATAATTGATGTTATCAAATAAATAAATTGTGTTTCTTTCATTAAGATCATGATCTCAATATGTTTTGTACAAATATTTGGTAATATTTTTTAAAATAAGTTTGATTGTTTAGTTTCACAAAAACCACGTGTGTGCAGTTTTATAATTTAGACTAATTGTAAGACTGTGCAGTTGTTAGTAAATATCGGTTTCATGATAGTAATTGATAGCAATTTAAACTTCAACCTACATGACGATAATAATATACATACATGCATTATGAATCATGAATGCACTTAACAGAAGTATTCTTCGAAACCATTTCCTCACAAGAACGTCCTAAGGAATTTATAGTAAGTAAACGTTCCCCAATTTATGTAAAAGCAAATTATTAAATAAATTTAAGTAAATACTATGCAGTTATGTGAGGATTCAAGGAGATATTTATTCAAAAAGCAAAAGTGGCATAAAAATTGATTGGTCATGTAATAAGGCGTGTTCATATTAATTCAAACTGTCAAAACAAACACAAGTATGTAAATTAACAAACATTTAATTGATTTTGCAAAATAGTTTGGCATTTAAACTATTAGTAACTTTGTAAAAATTATAAGTATTTCTTTTGTCATTGTGTTTTAGTCAATGAATGAATGAAATATTCTTGACTGTCCAAGGACACTATCTTATAATACAACGTAACATACGCGTCAGTTAACCATATTACGAAGCCTACAGTCTGTTGGGTTTT
>VTPC01002065.1:0-18326 GCA_011009095.1 Ignelater luminosus
GATTACGTAAATTGCCCAGGTTACGGAAAGCATAAGACCCTATCGTTTTGATTTTATTAGAACTTAAATCTAGCTTTTCGATGGCAGATCCTGCAAAAGTATTGTTGTCTATTTTTATTATATAACTAAAACTTGATTTAAGCTGTAGAACGATTTCGCTTCAAGCTTGGAAGCATAGAAGCAGAGATTTGAGTTATTTGGTTTTTTGTTAGATTGACTTTACTAAGATTATTTAGAGCATGCACACCCTTAGATTCGATTATTTTACTGCCGCTGCGTTCCATTGTTGTTTTATGAACTGGAGATTCTGAAAAAAGAGTGCTTTTGTTAGTCTTGATTAGCTTATTAAATTTGTTTTATTTTGTGATTTGTTTTCTAGTGGGGTCTTTTCTATGATTATTGCTGTGAAATTCCTACTAGAAGTGGATATGTTAGGGAATGTTTAGTTTTCTTAAAACCGTTCGACTCTTACAACTGATGAAACTGCACAAATGGGCATAAAGGAAACCTTAGAACTGATGTCTCCAAGTAGCAGCATTCAAACTCCATTCAGTTTAACCTCCTCATCTATTCTTGAAAAAAACAATTAAGACATAAGCTACGGATTCAAAAACGTGAAAATGAGTTGAAAGAAAAGCAAACTATTACTAAAGAACAATTCTAAAAACTCTGTTACAAATTCTGTCTTCCAAGTTTGGCACAATTTATGAATATCCCAATTGACCAAATGAATTTGGAACGTCATCGGCATAGATATACGTTACAATTTCTCCAACTTTATTCTGCCAGTCCAAAACTGGACAAGAAGAAGGTTTTATTTACCATTAATTAAAATTTTATTTCATTTCATTAAAAATATTTAAGTGGCTTCTGGATTGGATAATAATTAGCTGTTTGATATGTTTGTTATGAAAGTGAATCATTTTTCAGAAAGGGATAAATGGTGCGGTCTGTGCATCAATGAAATGAATGTGGGAATAGACAAAATTGTTAGGATTGTTGATAATGGTTCAGCCAGAAATGCCTTCAAAGCAGCACGCAGTGCTAGCGTATTAATAATATGGGGCATTCTTGTCAAATGGAGACAGTCTTTAGCTTATGTATTATCTCAGTCTACTTGCCCGAGTCACTTATTATAAGTACTACCTACTCAAAACTGCAATACATAGGTTAAATCAAGTTGGAGTAAAAGTCTGTTTTAATTTATGATATGGGGTCTAATACTTAATACGAAAGTCGCTCAAAATCTGAGTGTCACTCCCAACATTATTGTTTCATGTGAAGCAACAAAAAACTTTTGAAAGCTGTTTTGAATAATTATATTAACTACCACTTTATTCATAACGGGCAAAAAATGTTTTGGCAAGATACTGTTTAATTTTACAATCATGATAAAACCTATCCAATAAGAGGCGGGCCAAAACTAACCAATTCCCACAAAAATCCAAGTCCATTCGAAAAACTGAAAGTCAAACCATCTACGCATGTATTTAGTGCAACTGCATCTGCTAGTCTAAATTTATAATATTATTGAGAGAATAATTCCTCAATATTTTTAATTCAATTATTACCAACCTTCCAAAAACATACAAGGCAGCATTTAGAAGACTAGACATTAAGAAAAATTCTTAAAAGAATGATGATGCGTTTTCTCAAACTATAGAAGCTTATCGGAATGATCTCAATCATACCTGTAAAATAAAGTGCTTCACAGGTTTCAGGGTCACCATAAATGGTTTTTTAAAACTTTGGCATTGCTCTTTGGCCGACAATATTTTATCGGATGATCCAGATTTGTGGCCTGAAACCATCAACAATGATTTTACTAGTAATGCAGTGAGACAAGGACCGGTGCCAGTACCCCAAAACTTTAATTTTCCGGTAAATAGTGATGGGAAAAAGTTCTCCGACCATTACTGTAAGAGACAACTTTCAAATGGTGAAAAAGTCAAAAGAGACTGGCTGATCTACTCGATGTCAAAAGATTCAATATATTGTTTTTGCTGTAAAATTTTTAGCAAAACGACAAGTAGTCTGTCTGATTTAAATGGTTTTTCAGATTGGCAAAATTTGTCTTTAACTTTGAAACAACGTGAGACAAGTGTTGTTCATAATGAAAATGTCAAACCATGGCTAAATCTGATTAACAGTTTAAAAACAAAAACAACCATAAGCCAAATGCAACTGCGATTTATTGAATCTGAGAAAAAACATCGGTGTGAAGTAATTGAAAGGATAATTGTCGTAATACAGTTCTTATCACGTCAGTGTCTCGCTTTTCCGGATACATCAAAAAAATTGTTTGATCCTAATAACGGTAACTTCCTCAAAGCCATTAAAATGATATCAACTTTTGATTCGGTTATGAGCGAACATATTTGCAGAATCAAACAATCAAAATCAAAAGATGATTCAAGTCTTATGATGAAATTCAAAATGAAACAATGGATTTACTAGGTACTACAATTAAAAATAATATTTTAAATATGATTAGGCAATCAAAATATTTTTCTATCATATTAGATTGCACACCGGATGTTAGCCACACGGAACAAATTACTATCATAATTAGATATGTTCTCTTAAATGATATCAATAAAAAAGTAGAAATTTATGAACATTTCATTGGTTTTTGTCCAAAGTGGTCTAGCAGGATCGTGCAATCAAACCATTGCGATATGATATCTGTAACATTTTTGATGCTTTGCTCGAAATATCTGAAGATACTTCTTCTGGAATTGCACTACAACTCATCAAGCTCATTCACTGGCTTTGAACTTACAAAATTATAAATTTATTTGCTCTACCGTAATTTGGTACGACATTCTGAACAGAATTGTTGCTCTTAGCAAAATGATGCAAAATCCTATTATGAATGTTAAAGAATGGGTAAAATTGCTAAAGAATTTAATCGATTATATTACAAAAGTTTTGTTAATATAATGACCGAAGCAAGTGAAATTGCTGATGAACTTAATGTCAAACCAACTTTTCCTGACATTCAAAGTGTTCGCCCAAGAAAGAAGCCAAAACTTTTTGATTATAAACACAGTGACGAGGTTGTGATCGATCCAAAGCTTAATTTTAAAATCGAATTTTTCTACAGAATCGTAGATCAAACTTTGTTTTCTTTAAACAGTAAATTTGAAGAACTACAAAAGTTTGATGATATATTTGGCTTTTACAGTAATCTATTTAATTATCCAGAAACAGAATTACTAAAAAATTGCAAAGACTTAGATCTCAAACCTAAAAATGATTCTCGAGGTGAGAGAGATATTGACGGAAATGATTTATTTAATGAACTCAAAGCTTTGAAGTTACATTTTCCTCAAAAACAATTGCAAGACCCCAATAGCATCTAGCAGTATATTTTTGAAAATTATTTAATATCCACTTTTCCAAACACGGCAATATCCCTAAGAATTGTATTAACGTTACCAGTATCAGTTGCATCTGGAGAAAGATCTTTTTCAAAATTAAAGATAATTAAAAATTATTTGAGATCAACCATGATTTAACATCGTTTAAGTAACTTATCTATTGTGGCAATTTAACACGAAATATTAGACAAGCTTGCTATGAAACAAATAATAATGGACTTTGCTCACATGAAAATTAGAAAAGTTAAGTTTTTGTAAGGTACCATTCTAAAATCGTGTTGTTCAATTTAGAGTTTCTACTACGCTCCGTGGAAAAGTCAACAATATTTTAAATACGTCTCTGACAGTTATTCTCGCAAAATGGCGCAAGGTCGAAAAACATGATATCACTATACATAACATATATGGATATCAGTGCGTGAGATCGCCCGTGATTGGTCGCTGAGTGTCGTCAGTGTGAAGCTCCCTCCAAAGCAGTAACTGCTCAGTCAAGTGCATTTGTTTACATGCTTTTTCTCTTGAGAATGAATAATAATAATAATAATGAATAATGTTGTTATTTTACTGTTTAGTTATTTTAGAATTTTCTGCTGCTCATTACAAAAGTTGTTACACGAAATAAAGGGCCACATTCAAAAAATGATTATGTATTTAACACTCAATGTACGTTATTATACTCGTAAGTTATATTCGATAATATAAGATTCCTTATTCTTATAGATACTGTAAACCCTACTTGGCCATATTGCTAACGCACGATTAATAGGATCTCGAGGAAGATTTCTTCACACTGCTTTTATGGCTTTTTTAGCTCTTCTACGTTGTTAACGTTTTTCTTTCACAAAATGGAAAGATGAAGAAGCCGATTACCAATTTTTATAATTACCTATAATAATAAAAGATATTATGACAATGCAGATACTAAAGTAATAAAAAAAGTTATAACTTCATACGTTTAGCTATGGTTTGGTCAATTTGCTGATTATACCTTTAGGAAATATTGGGCTAAATGTAAATACAAAAAAGTGTTAGGCAATTAATATCATTAGTGATAGCTTACAATGCATAGAAATAGAAATTATTTTGGGCATTAATGATCAATGCGTCAATTACCTTGGTGTAAATTACAAAGATGAAATAGTGTTTAACAAAGAATCAGTCACATTTGACCAAAAGGTGAATTTCATTAATCAATCCGTTTGGCCAACCTTATTATATCGTTTACAGTGTAGTCCATAAACAAAATCTCAAATGCTTTTTTACATGATTTGGATATGCTGTTACAAACAAAGTAAAAGAAATTTTAACACCGCCTAATGACGTTCCTAACTGTATGTTGTATTTCCCGACAAATTCCAAGGCTTAGGTTTAACGAATGCTAAAGTAGGAAGTATATATACATCACATTAACATAGCGTCAAAATGATGTCATATAGAAGATGATTTTTTCTTAACTAGAAATTACAATTACAACAAGAAATTAATATCTGCAAACAAAAGCTAAATATAGCCGATTTTAGTCTAGAAACGATAAAATCAATATGCAGTCATCTTCGTTTAGCTTAATTTGAAAACTGGTCAAAATTAAGATCAAAAGGAAATGGCGTCGTCTTGTTTAAAGAGTCCCCTAAGGGTAATTGGATAAGCACTAAATCAGAAAGAATTATTCTTTTAAAAACGAATTGCAACAGTGTCGCATTACCTGGTATACCTAACAGGAATCAAAGTACATTCCTCTGCAGATCAAACCGTGGAGGGATAGAAACCCTTCCCCACGTATTTGGCGTATTTCATATTAAAGAAAATCGGATAATTTTGTTTTTAGCAAATATCTAGTAAACCACAAACCTTTTTGAAAATACAAAAACATCAGTAAATCGAGCTCTAAAATATGCAACTTTTTTCTAATTTAACCAATTTTGTATCTCTTACGGTTTTCGAAATTCCAGTGGTCAGTCACGAATTTGGGACACCCGGTATATATTTATTACTTTGTATGTAATGCTGAGATCAATGTCATCTGTAAAACAGACAGCAGATTAAATAAATAATAAAAGAAGCAAGACATAAAAAGTTAATTAAATACAAAATTACTACTTTGAAGAAACGATCAATAATGTGATGCAATAACTAAATTTACAAATGCGGCAATTCCAGTTTTGAAACCTTGATAATTTCCAAAATGGTGTAACCTTGCGATAGACCCTTTATTTAGTGACATTAGAAAAGTACCAAAACAAAAAAAAGTTACATGTGACGTTTATCCCTCTTTTCAGTATGACATTGAAGTTTGTCCGATATTCTGTTTCAAAATTCCCAGAATTAAATTTATTACTTAAATTTTAAAGATAGCCATACATGGTTCTTCTTAACTGAAACGTACAGTCTCACCATAAGATAAGATACTATCTACTTTAGACTGTATACGTATTCTAGTAAAGAATACTTTAAAATAATGGCCCGCGTTCTGATTTTTAGAGAAAAAAGACCGGAAAGACATGAAAACATTGAGGATGAGTAAGTTGTTGATGTAGTAAACTTTGTTGTTGATAAAAATAAAATATTTTAGAGAATTACCCTATAAGATTGAAAAGGATGCAAATCCCCCTAAAACGATAGATGAACTCTTGGTTGGCAGAAGAGCAGTAAAAGATAGTTTTACATCCTTTCAAGTGTACCACGGGAAAATGTATTTGGTGCAAAATTGTTTTCCCCTTTATATTTCTATTGTGAAAAAGAGAAAAAGAAATTAATACCAGACGGTTTTGTGGTTCTGTGGCTATAGGAATTGGCCATAGTCCATGTGAGAAACTCTGGAGTTTTAGATGTACCAATACTAATCTCAAAAAGCTTTTCATTCTATTCGAAAAAAGTTTGAAAGGTAGTAAATATTCCCAAACATCATATTTTTATGTTTAAAGTTTAAATGTAAATGTTATTAGTGTTGGGAAAAATCAGCTCCTTCTAGAACTCTAAAAAACTGCAATGAAGCGAAACAAATTGCCATCGAGAAAGGACATATCATTCCAGAAGCAGTATCGTATATAACAGTTATTGGCGATGGCGGCTGGTCAAAGCGCTCTTATGACCATGGATTTAACGCTCTAATGGAGTCGTAAGTAAATAAATAGCTAAGTAATTATATGCACTTAAAATGAGTTAACATTCAAGAAACTTGTATTAGGAGCAGCGACAAAAACTTCTATTCTTAAGAGTAAGAAATAAGGCCTGCACTGTGTGCTGTTTTTACAAATCCCAGGAAAAGGAAATTAAAAAGCACTAGTGAAACAATTATTGTATGGGAAAGAAGTCAATACTGCTGCTATAGTCTACGGAAGAAGGAAGGAAAAAGATGCACAAAACGAAACGTCAAATAAAGCAAGTCTTGTTATAACAGCAGATTAAAAGTGGTTGACTTGACCATAAAAAATCTCAAACACACCTTTCTAATGAGTAATCTAATTCTGCTTAAAGCAGGTAAAGGCAATTGCAAAGTTATGGGCAAAATTTCAGACTACATATATACAACGAGTAGAACACTTCATCAAAGAACAAAATTACCAAATACTTTAAAGTAATTCAAAGATGCTTTTCAAAAACGAATAAAATAAATTGCAATTTTTTTTAAAATAAAATGTTAGTTCCAACAAACTGTCAGTCATCAACCTAAGTATCCTTCAACTCTGTTAGTTACAAGTCTTACAAAACTAATAGCAAAAACATAATTTATATACCTTGGAATTCAGTCGTGTCTCAAATCTCGTCATAAGCGTATCTCTTATCCAAAAAGCTGATCACAATCTTTAATTCACTAACTTTAAACTTGCATAATACTATAATAGGCAAAAGCAAGAACGTAAATATACCAAAAGCTATCTAGTTAGTTTTGACATTGAAACCTTTTTTCCAAGCATACTACCAATAGAAATTAAATCAGTCATTACAACACTATAACAGCTGCCCTGCTTCATACTTACCGTTGCAAATAATTCTTCAATTGCCTTTTTCTGTCTCTTGGTTAGATTAGAACGCCGCTTTGATCATCAAGAGGAAGGGTGCAATTAAGAACGCGACACAAACAGTTATAGTTTGATACATTTATTCATGCAAGTCTCAAGAATGATGAACAATCATAAAAGAATTCATCAGCTTATAATATCAAAATTGAACAATGGCATAGGTAAAAAGTCATAAAGACATATTAGTGTTATAAAGCAATCAATTAAAAAAATATACTACTAGATATTCCATTGATAGAAATACAAGTCCACATCCTTATTGCACTATAACAAAATTAACTTTAAACTTTTTAATAACTAACTTAAATAACAAATAACCACAGATGTGAATGGTGGCAAACTGAAGTTATCAATAACAGAGGGTGAAGATCGGTTACCAAAAGAAATAATTTAATTAATAATTTTTTTGTAAGGTTTTGAAGTTGCACTACAAGTTACGTGACAGATATTTTTATTGAATTTCGAATTTCTTTTGCTTACAAACAATAAAAGGCATCTAACCATAAATACAGGGTGTATGATCCTTACAGAAAACCATTTTTATAGGACAGAAGATACAGATAACAGATTTAGCAAACAGTGAGATTGAGACCATTTATTCGAATGCGTTTGGCGTCATTAAAAATTTCTGTTTGGTCAATTTACGTTTGAACAAGATAACCAGTACTTTTGCAGGAACTTCATTGTCAACTACACTCCGTTTGAATGGTAAGTTGTTTGAAGTTATTAAATCTGATACTTTCGTTGACAACTCTTTTGAACTTCACTTAACAAAAAATAAGCTATAACTAAAATTTATAAAAGCATGCTTGCAGAGTTCACAGTTAAAAGTTTGAGCAAAAATGTTATGAGAGAGGTGTTCATTTTTCTGCATGGTAACAATCTTACTATGGTTCATGCCAACACATTTTACATACCTTCGCTAAACATGATACTCTAATATTCGCTTTATCTAAGCCAGAGCTTTCGATGGGGCTAAAAATATTTATAAACTGTTTTGAAATATTAGTGAGCTCGATGCCGTTCAAAACAGCACTTTCTCATGATCGTCACTCCAAGTATTAGATCTGAAAGAAAAATCAGATATTGAGCCTTACACCGCTGAAGGTCTCATTAGCTCAGACAGCTAGATTTAGAAGGTAAGAAGTAGAATACCTAATTTTACAATTCAAAAGCTGGATTTTAACAGGAATGAAATTACAATCTCCCGGATTGAGATATTTTGATCAGACTTTATTCGAAGATTAACAATATAAATAAAATTTCTGTACTCAATGCAATACGGTTTCCTTCTTGTGTTAGATCCATGTTCTAGCAGCATAGCTATTATTGGTCAACTTTGAAAATATATTGAAACCCGCTCTAGAAATGTAAAAAGTAACAAAAGTGAGCAGAAATACTCTTTACGGTCCTCAACTTGAGATATCAAATCTAAGGTATAATTACATCTGAGCTATTGAGACACCGTCGTTTAGTAACCTGAGCAATTCATGAGCATTGAAACTGACTGGAAATAGGGAAAGGTACATACCTAGGCTTTTGAAGTTTCATTTTTCCTTTAACCAAGGAGGAATGCTTCAAATAATCCGTGATAATTGAAGTATCAGAAAATATTCCAAATACTTATTGCGGTATATAAGTGTGGTTACTTATATCTATTTTCGTTTGTAACATTCTAACAAAAGACCATACTGTCTCCTGATAATAGAAATCGTAGTCTTCACCCAGGTCCCAAAGTGTATAATTTACTCTAAAGTTTATACTAGGCAATCCGGATAACTTATCAAAATTTGTAAAAGTTAGTTTAGACACGCCGCTCTTTCCCAAATACGACAACTGCAAGCTAGCAGACTTGAAAGCATTCTTATGTATTTTACTAATTCGGTTTGACGCTAAAACAAGTTCCTGTAAGTTATTCACTTCAGAAAAAGCATTACTTTCAATAGTTTCAATTTCATTATATGATAATTGTAATTTTCCAATTGTTGCATTAGAGAAAGTGTTGCGATAAATTGTTTTTATACTATTATTACTTAGATCGAGTACACGTAGACGTAACCCACGAAATGCTGTAGATTCAATAAATGTAATATTATTTGATTCTAAACTTAATTTTTCAACGGTCGAGTCAGTAAAACTATTTCTATCAATCCTATTTAGAAGGTTATACCGCAAAATCAGTTTATCTAAACTGCTCACATTACTAAAAGCATATGGCCCAATATGTCCGATTTGATTAAAACTTAAATCTATACTTTGGAGGGTAGACCCTGAAAACGCGTTGCTTTCTATTTTTGTTATATGACAAGAAAAACAAGTGAAATTCGTTAGATTATTAAAACCAGTTGGTTGAACATGATATGCTCCACTAGACCCAATTTGTAAAACATTAAATGATCTACAAAAAGTAGGAAAAGTATTAAGTGATTCACTTAACGAAAAGCTAAGGTTTTTAAGATTGCAAAGTTCATCAAAAGCTCCCTGTTCGATAAACGTAATTGGATTGAAATCCAGGAGTAGAATTTTGATTGTTGAACCTGGCAATATACCTTTATTGATTCTAGTAATTCTGTTATATTTCAAATTAAGCCTTTCGAGATTCTTTACGTTTTTAAAACTGTCAAGCTCAATAGTTGTGATATTGTTCCTTGACAAAATCAGTGCCTTAATTCCTGTTCCAGAAAACATGCCTTTATGAATGCTACTTAAATTATTAAAACTCAAGAGCAATCTGTCCATATTGTCACCGAAAGCTTTGGGTTCAATAGTTGTAATATTATTCCAATAGAATTGCATTTCTTTAAGAGAATGTAAATAGAATGTATGTGAATAAATGCTGGTAAGTTTGTTTGATGCTAAATTAAGAATCTCTAGATTACTCGCATTTCTAAAAGCATCGCTTTCGATCACTTCAATTTCGTTGTCAGAGAAATCTATTTCGAAAAATTTGGTTCCTGAAAATGTGCCGTTATAGATTCTAGTTAGCCTATTATATCTGAGTAAAATTGTTATAGGATTTATAAGGTCAACAAAAGCGTCACTTTCTATAATTTCAATTTGATTACGTTCTAAATTCAAGACCGACATTGAAGAACCCGTAAAAGAATTGTTTGTTATTTTAGATAGGTTGTTCCTAGTTAAATAAAGCTTTTCAAGTCGATTTAAGGTAGCAAACGCTTTTGGTTCAATCGTGTCAATCTCGTTTTCGCTTAAATCCAAATTCCGCACAGACAAACCTATAAATGTGGTCGTATTGATTCTTTTTATTTTGTTATTGTGTAAAAGAATTAACTCAACCTTATTTAAGTTGTAGAACGATTTGGGTTCGATGACTGCAATTTCATTCTGGAACAACTGTAATTCTTCGATGGTGGGTGGAAACGTGGCAGCAGTGATTTGCGTTAATAGATTTTCTGCTAGATCAAATACTCGAAGATTTCTGAGAGCAGATAGACTTTTAGGTTCGATTATTTTAATGTTGTTCCGTTCCATTAGTATTGTTTGAAGTGGAAACTCTGAAAAAAAATAGTTTTGTTAGTCTTGATTTGCTTATTAGATTTGGTTCCTTTTGATACTGTTGCAAATTGTAAATGCACCTCAACAGAACGGACTGTATAACTGAAATGAAAAATACTCGTAAATGTAAAAGACGTAATATTCTTCTGCTTATGGTTAGATCGATATGGAACTTGGAAAAAGACAGGAGGTTTGAGATAACAGGTAATTTAATATCTAAGTTATGATCCTGGTATTCAAAGTACAATATGTACATTGTAAATATGCACATATCTGAAGGATGTGCTCAAATATTAATAGCACATTCTAGGACTCAAAATGCTAAAAAAATTCTGAATACAGCGTTTCTAAGGTAGTGCATTCAAATTAGGGGTTTTCTCAGAAAAGTTCACAAAAGTTTTGATACTTTGTAGGGTTATTGGGAGAAGTTCCTGATGTATGAACATAATAATTCCCCTCTTTTTTGATGAGTTCACGTAGTTAGAGGGCAAAATCTGCCAATTTTCTAACTTTTTTTGTGCTTTTTGTAAATATCGAGCTTAGTAAAAAATACATTTTGTACAAAATTAAACTAGATAGAATTTGCTACAAAATCAATCTTATTCAGTTTTTTAGCGATGGTTGTATTATGTACAATATGTAAGAAAAGCAGACGATGAGTATTTTTTAAATGTAGTTTCTTCTTCTTCCTTCAATATGATTTCCTCAATAGTAGGGTCCAGGCTATTCAAGCAGTCACCGTGACTGCATTTACACTTACTCCCACAACAACCCCTGGCCCATCCGCAGAAGATGAAGTCGAGAACATCTTCAGGAGCAGCAGGATCTTTGGTAGTAGCAGGCACTAGGTACCCGTTAGACCTTCGCTCCCAGCCCTATTGTTCAACAGGAAGCTCATTTCTCACCCAGAGCTGTACTTGGTGGTAAACTCGATATAAGTGCTGCATAGCTTCTCATTCGGTTGAAGATAGAGAAAGTAGATCTGGTTTGATGTTCGAAACAGACTTGGGAAAGGCATGGTACCTAAGTAGGTTTAGGGAAGTTGTGGATGTAGGAGCTCTATACAAAGCCATGGAGTATTTTTCCCCGCTTCGGCTACCTCTTCATGCGTTGATTGGGGGTTTTCGAAAACATCAACTATGAAATGCAGTTTGCAACGAACTGTCTTTCCTTTTCTGAAGGAAGCTGACGTTGTGTTACACCCTGTAAAATCATGAGCACAAAGTATGCCATGTTGCAAGCCCTTTTGTTGTTGTTGTGTCGAAGAGAATACCTGCGTTGGTACCTTTTCCCTACTAGGCTTGTAAAAGAAAATATTTCGTTCGGCAGGTGCCAAAGCTGTGAGGAGTAAGAGGAAATCTATATCTTCACCAACTATAGATACATCTTTATATACGCTACATTTTTCCATGGCCTACCTAAGTGCATAAATAATTTGCCCATGTATAAATACTCGTACATAAAATTGGCCTTCCACTCTTGGTTTATTAACACAAATCACATTTAAAGGACTTCGAAGGTGATTAAATGCAGCGTGACATGCAGGTAGCCGTCAAGACAGCTTGCTGTACCCAATTCCTAAAACACCTCAAATTTCAAACTCAATTATCTCGAAAACAATTATCGCTAGAAAAAAATGAAGAAAATTAATTTTGTAGGAAATCTTGTGTAGGTTAATGTTGTACAGATTGTATTTTTTGCTAAGATAGATATTTTCCGAGACATTTACAAAGAAACAGAATAAAAGTTGGAGAACTGACAGATTTTGCCCTCCAAGTATGCGAGCTCACCAGAACAGAGGGGGATAATTATGTTTCATACATCAGGAGATCTTCCCATATACCCTACAAAGTATCAAAACTTTTGTGTACTTTTCGAGGATAACCCCTTTTTGCGCTAATTTGACTGTATTAAGGTACAAGATACTAAAATTTCGTTGAATATCTTTGGTTTTGCAATATATTGAGAATAACGTACGGTATTGAGCTAAAAACGAAAATAAGCAAACACACCTGTTACGCCACTAAAAACTTAGATGGCTTTTAGCTTCGAAATCCACACTCAATCTAGAGAAAGAGATACTTTCTCTTGTTCTTTTCTCGTAGCATGTGCCGTTTTAGAGTAAAACAGGCTTTTGTGGCGTCAGAGGATATTTAAACCTAATTCTTCGAATTATGGGAAATATACAAGAGTCAATATTACTAATTCACAGGGCCGGCTGAAGAGCCGGGTTTGCGGTGCAACTGCCCAGGGCAATAAAAATCAAAATTTTCAAATTTTGGGAAAATTTCCAGGAAAGAGATTAATGGGGTAGCAAAGACGAAATACACCAATGCGATCAAACAAAATTAGACGTTAATAAAGATATTAGGCACGATCATCTAAACAATGAAAAAAGGCAAAATTTATTTAAGTTCTTAAAAGAATTTAAACATGTATTCCATAAAGATAAATTAACGTTTACCAACAGAATTAAGCACGAAATAAAAACGACGGATGAAATTCCAATATTTACTAAATCCTGTAGGTATCCGTATTGCCATAAAGAGGAAGAAAAAATTAGATTAATAAGTTATTAGATGACGCGATTATTAGGGCCAGTGATTCCCCCTGGTCGAGTCCGATTTGGATTGTACCCAAGGAATTGGACGCCAGTGGGAAACAAAAATGGAAAATGGTAGTGGACCATAGGAAGGTTAATGAAAAAACAGTAGACGATAGATACTCACTGCCGAATATAGAGGAGATTCTAGACAAACTCGACAGAGCAGACTATTTGAAAACCTTAGATTTAAGTTCTAGGTTTCACCAGATAGAAGATGAAGAAACGTCCATTCCGAAAACTGCGTTCACAGTGAACAATGGCCACTATCAATGTGCAAGAATGCCTTTCGGGCTTAAAAACGCGCCCTCCACATTTCAACGAGTAACGGACAATGTCCTACGCGAAAATTTAGTTAAAGAATGTTTGGTTTACATGGATGACATAACTATATTTAGTAAAGGGCTACAACAACACATTTGCAATTTGCGGGAAATATCCAAAAATTACACGAAGCAAATCTAAAAGTACAGCTAGATAAATCGGAATTTTTAAAGAGAGAAACGAAATCTCTAGGGCATATAATTACTTCAAATGGCATTAAATCCGATCCATCCAAAACAGATGCAGTCCAGAATTTCCCTATACCTAAAACATCTAAGCAAATTAAATCATTTTTGGCACTTACGGAATACTATCGTAAATTTATAAAAAGTTAAGCGAAGTTGGCCAAACTCCAATATCCTGATTTTGATAGAGAATTAAATTAAACATAGATGCCAGTAATTATGCACTGTCACAAGGTCCAATTGGAAAAGACAAACAAATAGCTTTCGCCAGCCGAACTCTAAATAATTCGGAAATCAATTATAGTACTATTGAAAAAGAGTGCTTGGCAGTCGTATGGGGAACAAAGCACTTCAGACCATATCTATTTGGGAGAAAATTCAAAATTATTACGGACCACAAACCCCTGTTGTGGCTTTTTAATTTAAAAGAGCCTAATAGTAAACTCGTTAGATGGCATCTTAGGCTAGAAAAGTATGATTACCAAATAATTCATAAATCAGGAAAATTAAACAGCAAAGCAGATAGTTTATCACGGTTAGAGGTTAACAATAATTCAAAATTTATTAGAAAACGCCGAACTAAATAAAGCTTTGGATCAAATTATTTAAGATACGCGAGATGATAACAATTTATCGATGCAGGTAAATCTAGATCAGGATGACGATTATGCAATTAGAGAACTGCAACAAAATTAAAACGCTAATGAAATCCTAGACGAAATTGCACAACATACACAGGAAGAAAATATCAGTTCCAACATCGAAATTACTGAAAAGCCATGAAATCATTTTAAAAATCAAATAATCTTTAAAGACATGCGTCTTGGAACACCTTATTGTAAATTGTTAAAGACAGAAAAAATATTTAACAATACAAAAAAATATTTTCTACTGAATAGTCAAAATTTACAACAAGCATCTTTTCAACTTATCAAAGAATACGCAAAACCAAACGAGTCAAGTCTGATATTCCTAATTCATTAGAAACATTTAGTGAAGTAGTTAGAAGTTTTAAAAATCTGAAAATCTTATTAATTAACAAAATTTTAGAAGATATAATAGAGATAGATGAACAGGAACAATTAATTTCAAACTATCATGAGGGAAAAACTAATCACAGGGTACTAGATGAAGCCTACAATAGAATTTCCCAAAGATACTATTTTCCAAATTTAAAACAAGAGATTCGAAATTATATTAATAAATGCGAAATTTACCAAGTTACTAAATATAATAGGCATCTTTTTATTTCAAAAATGAGCGTAACTGAAACACGTAACGGGAAAGTGCTCAAAAGTATGCACGAATCCCGTCAAGACCTATGGCGAATGTTAAATCCCGTAGCTCATGCCGCAGGTGGGGTGGATTCTCAAATGAACTTACCTAATGTTACACAAAGAGAAGCTTACCGACTTCCAAAACTCTTACTAACTGATAGATGTTCACAAAAGAGGGCGCCAGCAGTCGTAGATGGAAGGGTTCTGATGGTCGGTCACGCGACTGCTCGTGAATCCGACACCCTGTATATAGACTTCTTACGAATCCTCACCCTGTGTGTAACTTACCTCGTGGAAGCTTTATTATTTCACAATCGAGACTCAACACAAAATAAAAGCTATATAAACACGTGATTTGTCCTAAATAATTTTGCCAAGGAAGTCCTCTGAAGACTTCCTTCTTTTAAAATAATAAAAAAAGAAATACAAATTTAATATTAACTTTTCCCTTGAACAAAGGTAAACTAAAATCACTTTGAGTCTCAAACGCTCTTTAAATTTACTTAACCCATTCGGTTCACGGAGCTTCCAAGATGTAAAACACACAGCTCGACTCTTTACGGGGCGGGCAGTTTCTGTTCTCGACAGACCCTTTAACGTTGCACCAACGCAACCAAAATTGTTGCGTCTCTACCCTCTACAAGTTTTATTTCCTGGGAAATACCAGCGTAACTTTAAGTGGAGCGATTTGCTTCCCACAATAACCAAACGTCCAAAGCATCGCTTTTTGGTAAACATACCGGCTTTCTTTCGTGAATAACACGACAAAGACTCGACGAAATAGGATTTCTCGAGTCCGATCTCTTTTTTACTAAGAGAATCGCTTATATCGAATTCGGTTTGTAACCATCTAGGATTTGTAGGGGTGACGCCGAAATTATCCCCGCATGTCGATTCGAGTACGCAACTACCGCAGCTACCAACATACTGATCATTCTCTCTGCGTCTCCTGTTACGCAGCTTGTACTTGCCAAAGTGGGGTTGGAAAGCCAGATACACGACCTAACAGGTCAAAATGCAAATATTCTTATGAGACAATGGGAAATTCTACTTCGTAGATTTACGAACTTGAACCTGACTTAACCGAGACCGTGTGACTTCAACATTCGCGACTAAGATTCCAGGAATTTTATATTGGAAAAATAACAAGCGGCACGTCCGCCGGAGCCCAGAAGTCGAGACCACAAAGTTATCAATTCTTTAAAATAGAATTTTAACAAACATTCGTTTATAGAATGAAATAATTTAAATGTTACGCGTCAGGAAAACAAATACCCGAACGAAATTGAAAGACAGTGCGAAGTTTAAAATAACATTACAAACACCAAGCAGACCATTTGGAATTCTGCACGTTGATATATTTCACTTTGAAAATAATCTGTTTCTTACCATAGCAGACAAATCTACTAGATATTTTCAAATGTACCCCCTATCTAGCAGTAATATGATAGACTAGTAAAAGCTTTAGAAAAATATTGTAGCCATTTCATATACCCCATTCTAATTGTGTCTGACAATCAGTTTGATACGCAAGTATACTCTACGGGGAACTCTCCAGCTGAAAGGGTCCATTCGACAATAATGAAACATCTTAGATTATTAAAGGAACAGGACAGAAAAACTAACGTTATGGAAGACTATCCAAAAGCAATCATCGCTAATAATAATACAGTCCATTCGGTGACAGGTAAAAAGCGCGTGGAATTGTTGTTAGGCCATCTTTTAGATAAAGAACATTTTGAAATAGATCCAGAAATCCAATTAACATTAAATTACATTCAAAGACAAAAAGAGTTAATGAATCAGCTGTACGAATTAAAGAAAAAAAGCTATACCAAAAGGTACAAAGGGTTGAAAAATTCAACCAAAACGTTAAAGATATCCCTGATCAGGCAAGTCATGGGTACGAAAAAACCAAGGCAAGGAATAAAATAAAAACCCCCTTGTCGAAGTTAAGTTTAAAAACATTAATACACCCGGAGTAAAGAAAAATTTTAAAGGGTTTATTTACAAACGAAATTCAAAAATTTCTATTGTTGCAGAACGGGATGCGATCTCTAATATTAATCCTACTCTTGGCCCATCTTGCAGCTGCGTACGAATTAACGAAACTAGAAAATAAAAACGGTATTTTACCATTTAGAATAGGTAAAGCTAGAATAGTAGCTTAGATTTAAAAATAAATGACGATCATTATAAACAATTGCTTTCCGCTTACAACAGTATTCCAAGTCGAACGCAAAAGGCAACTTCTGAAATTTTAGAAACTACTAATAAACTAGTGCAAAGAAAATTAGAAGATACTAAAAATAAGCTGAATAACCTAATTGATCACGAAATTAGTAAGAGGGCATTTTTTGATAGTTTAGGTTCACTAATTAAGTTTGTAACAGGTAACTTTTATAGTTACAGGAAAGTGCATCTCAATTAACCATGTCAAATAATCAGATTATCGATAATACCGAAATATTAAACAATAGAACCAGAATGTTTCAGAATGAATTCAATACTTTGTGATAAAGCAAATCTAATAATTCTAATAGGAATTTATGTGTTAAACTTTCCGAATTGCAATATAAAAGTAAATAATGATAAATATTTTGGTAAAATGGAAGAAAAGCAAAACCAATTATGGATACTTCCGGATGTCATTATAACAAACATAAAGGTTCAAGAAAATCATCAAATAGATATTCACCCTAAACAAATTAGTTTAAAAGATATTCACCATTTGGAGAAAATCGAAAAGCCTACGTTTAAATATACAAGTAATCACCATTGGTATATTTATAGCCTATCGGGCTTCCGATATTAATATTATTAATTGTGAAAATGAAAAAAGTATTTTCAGTGTTTCAAAATTTTGTTAATAAAATGAAAACTTCCCAAATTTTCAAACTAAATAGTATAGTATTTCTTTAGGCTAAATGCTATGTAATTAAACAATTAAATATGAAAAGCATTCCGTACTTGTATTTTGTAGCGTTCACACCTTAAATTTGATTTGAAATAAAGTTTTG
>VTPC01002065.1:18726-61066 GCA_011009095.1 Ignelater luminosus
ATATGTAAGATTTACGTTATTTATGTTATGCTTATTTATTAGCTCATTATGATGAAAAACAAACTTGTTAGGTAAAGGAAGAAAAGTCACACGGAATTAACGTTAGACATACAAGGTGTGTCATTAAACGAAATGGAGGAGATTGATACTGCATATTAAAAATTAAAAAAAATCGTTAGAAATTTTAAGTAATATCCCTATATCGAGAAAAATTAGGGTAAATCAACTTTTTTATTCAAAATGGGAAATTATCTGTCAACTAATAAAATATGTTCAACTATAAATATTATCACACTTACCCTTAATAGTTGTGTACAGCAAATGATCATCTTCTTGAAATGATAGCGTTTCAATATCTGAGTCGAGGATCCGAAGTTCTCTTAGTTGGGATAAGAATCTTAAATGATTTATTGAAAAGTTTAGGACTGTAAGATTTCGCAGCTCTAGAGTTGCAATTAATTCTATATAATTTTCATGTGCATAAAGCAGTTCTAAAGTATTCTCTATTTCACTTTTTAACTGCGAGTGTGATGTTACATTATAACAAAGCATTGAATCATACTTATAAAGATCACATTTGTGGGTTGCGTGCTGGTTCACACATAATGTGAGTAAAGCAAGTAGAAGAATAAACATTTTTGATAACCCTAAAAAAGCATTCCTGATTACCGAAAAAAAATAATATAGTAGAGTATAACTGTTGCTTACCTTTTTTAAGATATAGTAGAAATAAAAATGAAATTTGCTATTTAGTTACGTACTCGATATATTATGTACGTTATTTTCACTAACTAGTTTTAGCTCTGCACTGAAAGAAAGCAGCGACAGTAGTAATCAAATACTAATGTAAAATCTGTATAACTTTAACGCACATGCGTTGTATTCACCTATAATTCCTAAGAAATGCACCTACGTATGTTGCTAGTTTACTTTTTATTTATTTTAGAAGTTTAGTGTTTAAGAAAAAAATCAAAATATAAAAATTAATTAAACCAGAAAGTTCATACTTCCAAGAAAAGAACGGTATTGGGTAATTCCAGTTTTGGTGTTAATTTCAGTCGATGTATAGATAGACGGGTTACGACCTTGAAAATATCCGGAAGGTTATTTACCTACATCAAAGTTGTTAGCTTAAGAGCGAAGAACGTATGTCGTTTTGATGGTTTTAATTGTCGATTTTAGTACAAGCTACATTTTTATAAATCAGTAATTGAAATGTTCACTCAAGTTATTTTAAAACTACATATTATGATTACTATAATACACTAATATATTCCTATATTATTACTGGATTTCCTTATGTTGCTGTTCTCTTTTTGCTCGTTCGCTCTAACATTTCATTTACAGGCGTATTACCTGTGACGTCTCAGTATAAATATAATTGCACGACTCTGTAAAACATAAAATTCATTTATATTATATGAGTAGGAATATAGAAACATTGTAGTGCAGTGGTTAAATGTGGTAATACGTCAGGATTACATAAAATCAATCTAGACCATTTTGACAAATCTTTAAATCTATTCGGTGTAAGAAGTTTAATTTTTCTTGACATAGTTTTGAACACAGAATTAAAATTTAACTTATTGTCAATAATTACACCCAAATATTTCATATGTTCAACAAACTGATTTTTATTCCATTAATTAAAAAGTTTGTATTGCAAAGCTCCTTGTTATATTTTCATAAATTGCTTTTTGATGCAACTATCAGTGCTTTACTTTTAATCATGTTAACTTTTAATTTATTATTTTGAAATCGCTGTGACAGTTTTGCTAGTTGATGGTTTACAGTGTCGACTGTATTAGCCTAGTTGTTACTGGGAAAGTAAATTAATGTATCATCCGAAAAAGATAAATTTAGGTCTTGAAGTCTTAGACTACCAAACGTTGAATTTTCTTGTTTTGAGATACTATATCTAGATAAAATCCTCTACATGATTGTTACTATGAGACTTATACTATTTCACTATTTTTCTTATCGATTATCGTTTTCAGGAACGTACAGTGGGGTTAAAAAACCGAAATAAACAAACAAATCTGTTACGTCATCGCCCCTGAAAACATAGACAATTTTGTTAAATTTGAAATCTGCACGCAATCTAGAGAAAAAAAAAGTCTCTTGTGTATTATTCTAATAGCATGTATCATCATTTTTGAGAAAAACACAATTTTGTGATATTTAGTGATTCTTTTTTTCCAGATTAAATTAAAACATATTTTGTCTTACCATTCCGCCACTGTTAGCGGTAGCAAATCCTAAGCTTTCAGGACTGATTAAAATAAAAGGAGAACATAAACATGAACTACGGCTTTGAGTAAAACTGCAAAAAAGTCTACATAGTAACTGTACTGAAATCTTTATATAGCCCAGTCACTTTATACATTCACCTCTAAAAAAATCCGACTGAAGATTTAACTTCGGGATTCTCTTTATTTCGGCGTCAAACACAATCCCTCAAAAGTTCATAAAGCCAACTGGACGGCTACAGAAGTTACAGAAGGTCAAAGGTCACGAAAATCAGTTTTTCTCAAATATCTTGTAAACTATTGGTTTTATGTTAATTTTGGCCATTATGAAATTTGTTAACGTTAACGTTAACGTAGAACCAATAGTTTTTGAGATATAGGCCTGAGCAGCTGTCTAATATTCCAATGTAGGCTCATGGGTCACTGTATAACTGAAAGTATTGGATGACGTATATTGTACGTTTTAAATTTAGTTTAATGCTACATTTTGCAGAGTCCGAACGTTTTATTTATCTCGAAATATTTTGTAATTCATTCACCACTATACGTATAGTATAGGGGAGTATGCGCTTTGCTCCGAAACTTCTCAGCCGTATATCTCAAAAACTATTAGTTCTACGCGAATTTTGTATAAGACCTTTTTTGTGTAAATCTAGCTTATTAACAAATTTCATAATGGCCAAAATTAACATAAAACCAATAGTTTACAAGATATTTGAGAAAAACTGATTTTCGTGACCTTTGACCTTCTGTAACTTCTGTAGGCGTCCAGTTGGCTTTATGGACTTTTGAGGGATTATGTTTGACAACGAAATAAAGAGAATCCCGAAGGAAAATCTTCAGTCGGATGTTTTTAGAGGTTTGGTCTTTTTTTTGTATAAAGTGACTGGGCTATATATCCAGAACAATTTAAATAAATAAAATATCATTCTGATATCCGAGCCCTTGATCAATATTTCCCTAAGTTGACGTGAAAATCCTCTTTAGTTTATTCCAAACTTTAGTGTTGTGCAGTTTGTCAACTCTACATACTTGATAAGTTCTTTCGAGTTTTTATCTGCAACAAGTCATGTTACTGGCTCAAGTGTCTGTGATTCCCCCATGTCAATATATCGTCATTATCAACATCTAAAAATCTGGTATGGTATTCTCTCTCTGACTAATAATTAAAATACGTTAAAGTAGTTTCATTTTCTAAAGAGTATCGCCGTTTGCTACTAAACCAAATCTGCGAAGATTACTGAAAGCATGTAAACTTTCAGGTTCTATCATTTCAGTGTTGCTGCGTTTAATTAATATTGTTTGAAATGGAAATTCTGAAAAAAATGCTTTTGTTGGTTTTGATTTGCTTATTAATAAGTTTGTTTCTTTTTGATATTTTTGTTTTTATGTCTAAAGAAGATCAAATATTCATTTTACATATAATGGATGTTAACTGAACTCCATTGCTTTGTTCAAAATGAGAATTAATAGTGAATCAACTGGGAAAGTACATTCAAATGTAAATATTTTTAACACTTACCGTTACTAATTCAGTTTTCCAGTAAATGACTACTGGAGATAGTAACGTTCTGATATGCGAGTCCTTCACCAATATTCCTCTTAGTTGAAATAAATCCTATTTGATTTATTAAAAAGTTTCGGATTGTACAGTTTTTAAGAAGTAGAAACTCGACAAGTTTTTTGGCATTTTTATCTGCATGAAGCTGTTCTAAAGTTTTCTCAATTTCACTTTCTATCTGCTCCTGTGATGTCACATAAAAACAAATGATTTGATTATAGTTATAGGTTTCAAAATCACATTTTTGCCTTGCGCATTGTCTCACAGATAATGCCATTAAAACGAGTAGAATAAATATCTCTTAATAAAACTAAAGGTGGAATTTATAAAATATACCCAAAAGTATAACTAGGCACTATTAGTAAAGTATTAGTAAAGAAATTAATTTTTTCTTACTAGGCATTATGAATAACGAAAGAAACATAAAATTGAAGTTAGCAGTATTGAATGTAGCTGCCACTGTAGGCAAAATTATTATAGACGGAACGCAGTAAGTAACCTAAACAGAAAGAGTTAAAGACAATAAAATTATAGCTATTTGTCGAAGAGTTTTGGGGTGTTTAGACTATAAGGTTCTGCGTAAAATATGCAATCTGGAAAGTAGTGAGACAACATTCAAAGGTGGATTCCTGGAGTCTGAACAAGTCGTGGTAACTATGCATGTTTTGCAACTGAAGCATTTACAGTACTGACATTGTGCGCGTGAAGCTCAGAAAATTGAGCAAAACCAAACAAATCATGTAGACTCTGCATGAATTAAGTTTCTGAGTAGAACTTCTGCGATCAAAACCGAGTTTTGAAATGGGACACATATTTGTAAAATATCTGATGCTATTCACACTTACTAGGTATTTCAAGCTCTCCAAATGCTAATTTACCATTTTCACATCTTCGTTGATTCTTTATCCTCCTTGTGTAAAAATGTAAAACTTACTTCCTAACATAGGCAAGTATGTACCATGCGGATTGCAAAAGTAAACTGATTCGACGAATCAAATAATATTAAGCATTAGCTTCCAGGTTTTGACTTGAAAGCTCAAATTTAAACATTTTGCTTTCAGTGCAGGTTTCATTTCTTGCTCAAGGCAAAACCATATTAGGTCAGTATACTATGAGAAACTTCTTTGCAAGTCGGATCTCGACAAACCTGATATAAGAATTTCATAGTTAGTTGATTTTTAAGATAACGATTTGAATCTTTTTGTCTGTGTTTTTTTTTGAAACAGGATCTACAATTTCAGATATTTTACAAACTATATCAATGTTTTGTTTGCAGGAAAACAAGGCAGACGTCAGATTTCTAATATAATTTTACAGTCTCCTGGTTTGACAAATAGAAGTGATCATTAATAAATTAATATACGTTTCAGCTTTTCCAATAATATTATTTAATATTTTTGATAAAAATATTTATACAAAAGGAAAAGAGTTAACAAAAAAATATTAACAAAGAAAATAGATATAACGAAAAGTTATTTGCAGCTTTTTTAAATTGTTTTCAATGTGAAAATTTTGGTATTTGAGAAGTTTGGATAGTGAAAAGAATCAATAGAATGTCCTGTTAAAGTACAAGAGCTTTTATTTAATCTGATATCACTTTCGTGACCGGATATTCTTTTGCCCAAGTGTGAGAAGTTTGGCCAATGTATTGCATACGAGAACTTTTACAAGGAATTTTGTAAACAGCATTAAATCGTTTTTGTAAGGGAGTTTTGTCTTTTAATTTTGTATAAAGCGATTTAATTGCTTTAATGTTTCGTTTTGCAATTTGCAGGTTATGATTTTCGAAGATAGATGTAATTCTTGGTGTTATATCTTTTATGTAAGGTAATCAAGAGAAAAATATGTTTTGGTTTGTATTATGTCAGCTATTATATTTAGATATTAAATTCTTAGTAACAAATAATTATTTGTAAATATCTTGCCGATACCTTGTTTTGTTTCTCAATTTAGAGTTGTTTTCTTCATTATAAGTAATGACGGTGCAATAAATCAGTAGTAGAAATATTAATAACATGGGAATACCCATGTAAACCACTTTGAAAATTATTAATACCACAGCGGTTGAATGATGTAACTGAAGCTCGAGGAAGTTATACACTACTAATAATTATCAGGGGTCCATTAAAACAGCTACATTTATTGTTTTTAGTTAAGAAAGTATCGTATTTAGACTGTTTTTGTTACTTCTTAAATTAAATGTAATTTGGTATTAATTTGTCCCTTTTTTAGCTAATCTGCACATCCTGTGTCAACAGTGAATGGTTCTTAAATTAAATAACAATCACTGGTTAAAATAATAATTGGGGCTTTGGAAATATTTCAAGGTTTTTTTGCCGGTCAGTTTATAATTCCTAAAAGGATTATGCCGAATAAAAATTTATAAACAAGATAATAATACTTTCTTACTTACTCTTACTTTTGCATTTTAGTTTGGGTTACTTACTCTCAACAATTTCTTCTTTATTCGTCTTACAGATTAATTTGTGAAAATAACATGTTTCAATCCAATTAAATAATTTTTCATTTTCAGATTACTAAAATACATAAAAGGTGAATAAAATCTATGAATTAAAAATTATGACATTTACATTAGCAAGAAAATAATTGATACACATTGTTGGCCAACGTATCTCTTATTCAAAATTCTAGTCGCAGTGTTTAGTTCACTAATTTTAAACTCTCATATACTATAAGAGTCAAAATTAAAAATGTAAACATTCCTATTTATGTTTGATACTGAAAATCTTTTTCGAAGCAGGAACAGAAATTAAATCACTCATTGGAACTCTATAACAGCTGCCCTATCTCAGACTTATCATCATAAATAATTCTTCAAATGCCCTTTTTTATTTCTTGATTAGCTGAAATAGTGGCTTTGGTCGTGAGCAAGTAAGAGTGCAAAGCAAAGTTAATTTTTGAATAGTAGAGTCAGCAAAAATGTCTTTATCAATTCTATTTAGCTGGTAACGATAACAGACGTAAGCTACTCACGTTACGAAAGCCATAAGACCCAATCGTCGTGATATTATTAGAACTTAAATCTAGTTGTTCGAGGGCAGATTTTGCAAAAGTACTACTGTCTATTTTTGTTATACATCTAGAAATACAAGCAAACGTTTTTAGATTCTTAAAATCAATCGAATCAATACTATTAATTCTGTTACTCCATATAAGCAAAACATTAAGTGATTCACAGAAACCAAAAAAAGTACTAGAAGAAATGGAAATTAGTTGAAGACTGCAAAGTCCATTAAAAGCTTCCCGTTCAATAAACGTAATTGGATTGCTCTGAAGGTATAACTCCTCGATTGCACTTGGAAACATATTTTCATAGATTGTAGTAATTATGTTACCTGACAAGTTGAGTAGAGTGAGATTCTTTAAGTCTTTAAAACTGTCGGGCTCAATAGTTGCAATGCGGTTACCTCCCATGTGCAACACGTGGACTGCTGATCCAGAAAACATGCTTTTCTGAATGCTACTTAAACGATTCTTTAACAAGCGCACTTGTTACTTCCATGAAAAGCCTTGGGTTCAATGACCGTAATCTTATTATCATTTAAGTTTAGAAATGTAAGTGAATGTATAGAAAATGTATGAGATAAAATAATGGCAAAATTGTTAAACTGCAAGTCAAGCCATTCTAGGTAACTTGCATTTCTGAAAGCATTATTTTTAATTACTTCAAGCCCATTTTTTAGCAAGATGATTTCCCGAACTTTGTTTCCTGAAAATGTGTTATTAGAAATCTTGGTTATCCTGTTATAATGGAGATGGATATGTAAAGGTTTCTGAATGCCAACAAAAGCGTAACTTTCTATAATTTCAATTTGATTACGACTTAAATTTAAGAAGATTGCTGAAAAATTGGCAAAAGTTTCTTTTGCTATGTTTGATATTTTGTTAGCACTTAAATGAAGTTTAGAAAGATGTTTTAAGCTAGCAAACGCTTTTGGTTCAATCATGTCCATCTCGTTACCATTTAAATTCAGTTCTTGTATAGTAGAATCTGTAAATGTTCTAGTATTGATTCTGCTTATTTTGTTTCCGTCTAAAAGGATAGACTTAAGTTTATTTAAGTTGTAGAACGATTTGGACTCAATGACTGCAATTTGATTTTGAGATAACCGTAAGATTTCGATAGAACGTGGAAGTGTAGAAGCAGGAATTTGAGTTATTTGATTTTGTACCAATGAGAGTATGCGAAGATTACTCAAGGCATATAAACTTCTAGGTTTAATTGTTTTAATGTTGCTCCGTTCCATCATTATTGTAAAAACTAAAAAATCTGAAAAAAGAATGGTTTGTCTTAGTCTGGATTTGCTTATTAAATTTGATCAAATATGACTACGTAGAAATCTTAGAAAAGGTGGAAATAATTGTGATCAATATTTCTCAATAAACTATAAAACTGATGTGGAAAATTTGTCAGCAATTTCATAACTAAGGTGTATCAAAAATGTTTTACAGGAACTAACTATAATATACCAAAAAAAATTCGTAATCAAAAAGTTTTTATGTCTCACAATATTACTTTGGCACCATGTTAAAATCACAACCAACATAGCGTCAGTGGCAGGTTTTTCTAAAGTAATGGTGCAGCAAATCGTGTCGCCTTTGACAGACAAAATTGTCTAAATTAAAACGGCAGCAAATCTGTTACTTTTTTGGGTAACTATTTTTTTGCCAAGATGAGAAATTAACTATCAACCGAGAAAATACTCTCAATTATAAGTATTTCAACACTTACCATTATTAGTTGATTTTTCCAGCAAATGATCTTCTGGTGTTGATAACGCTTCGATATTTGAGTCCAAGGCAGCTACTATCCGTAGTTGGGATAAGAATTGTAATTGATTTATTGGAAAGTTTTTCAACAGCAGAACCTCGATAAGTTCTTTGGCATTTTCATGTGATGAAACCGTTTTAAAGTCTTCTCTATTTCGCTTTTTAGCTGTTCCTGTGACGCCATATTATAACAAAAAATTCTATAGTTATAGGTTCCAAAATTACATTCTTGAGTTAAGTATTGCTTAATACATAATAGCATTAAAGCAAGTAGAAGAAAATAAATTTTTGATAACCCTAAAAAAGCAAATTTTTGTTTACAAGACAAATGTAAAGCATCTATTGCTTACCTTTTTTGAAGATACAGTAGAAATAAAAACGAAAGTTGATATTTAGCTATGTATTTGAGGTATACTATGTGTACGTTATCTTAACTAACAAAATCTAATTTTAGTTCCGTGCACAATTACAGCATCGGCGGAAGTAATGTAAATTTGAATTTTATTATTCTCATAACTAGTAGCGATGTAAACATGCATGCGCAGTATTGTTGCTAATTTAATGGAGAAATTGGAAATTACTATAAAATATTTCATAAAAACGAAGTCTTGCACCAAAAACTTAAAATCAGTAAATTTTGTAATTGTAATATAATTTCTAAAAACACGAGTCAAAATACATAAAAGCTAGCTCATCAAAATTCAAATTGCACAAGAACCGTCACATCTTAACATTTTATCTTTTTTGCAGTTTGTTACCATTTTCTGACAAACAAAAAGTGACTTGAAAGATCAAAGTTGCTTGTTTTTGGTTTTAAGAGCTGCACAAATTATTGGCGTAAAAAGACTCAAAAAATCAAAAATAAAAATTTTTTCCATTTGGTGCAAACTTTTTGGTAATCACTGTTTTGGCAGCGTCTGTAAGCATCAAGGTTTTTGAAAAAACCAGTCTCTTAACTTCCAGACGAACACATTTTACTAAAGATTATTTCAGAGAAAGGTCATTATTGGCAATGTCAACTCTTGTTTACTTAATTTGAGTTACTGTTAGTCGTGCGTCTATATACAGTGCGTCCAAGATAAGGATGCACAGCATGGGGATCTTGAAAACGGTAAGAGATACAGGATCGGTTAAATGGGATGAAAGTTGGCTATTTATAGGACCTTTTTGTTGGCGTTTGCAAAATCTAGATATCTTGGATAGTTTCAGAGATATTTAAAAAAAAAGTAGATTTCTCCATTTTCGTTATTATTTTTTCTTTCCTTTATTTAAAGAGATATCGAAAAACTAAAACCACTTTTCCATTGCCACTTTTTGTTTTCTATTAAAATACGCTAACAAAATTCCTGTACAACGTTTCGGTTTCGAGTAACCATCATCAACCTCATTTTTCTAAATAGGCGGAAAAACAATTGAAAATTGTTTTGGATAGCTCTTGTTGTCACGATTGTAATGATGTATCTGTATCTCTTATCGTTTCCAAGATCCCAATACTTATTGAATCGATCATCTCGCAGTCGGCTATAAGAAACGAAAACAAAAGGATGGGCTTACACCACGTGCAGCAAAGGGGATTTTTGGGAATTCCCTTCTTAGGATTCTTAGGAAAATTTATTATAAGTGTCAGTTTGCACGGTTTAAATAATAAAATGTGGTTTATTATGTACGAAAGTTCAAAACATACGAGTTCATCAAAAGCGAAACAAATTGCTTTTGAGCCTACGAATGATTTGTTCGCGTCATCTATAACAGTTCACAATAAACAAGAGTTCAATACAACCAATAGACTCTTCAATATATCGTTACTATTAGGAGCATTGATAAACTTATTTCTCTTTTTACTTTAAAATGCACGCTTCCTTCAAGTTTGTCCAACCTAACAGCTATACTAAGTTCTACTAAACAAAGACAATCAATAAATATACGTAAACAACAAACGAGTCAAGTAAATATATACGAAATAAATAAATTGTAATATCACAATAAGGCTGTTTAGAAAAAACAGACTAAGATTGCAATTAAATAATGGGCGAAAGACAACAAAACCCTTTATATGCATAAATTTAAATGTAGTAATTAAAATGTGAACGTTCGTAAGTGCGTAGGCCACGCTAAACCCCGACAGGTCTTTGATACGCGCAAATATGCTGAAGTAAACAAAGTTCAATTTGGCTAAGTATGGACCCTTTACAAAGCAGAATAACCAAATTAATTTTGACTGATTACATTAATAAACCACAAAAGTGTTAAAAAGTTCTTTTTAATAATAAAAAATATATAAAAGCAATTATATTATAAATATTTACTAAATACATAACATACAATACTAGCCTATAAAACAGTTAACACGTAAGTAAGTGATGGAAATTATAATGAGATTTCAAAAGAAACGAAAATTTTTTAAAGGTACTTTAACTTGATTAAATTACAATAAAGTTAATTAAATATTAATTTAATTATAAGTCAGGGCTGACTACAAAAGTAGCGGATCTCCTGGGTGAAGTCTTGTGTCATAGCAGATACCCTGATAACCCTCACAGGAAGTGATGGAGCTGCAAAAGCGGCTCTTGATCCTGGAAAGGGCTTCCAAAGAAAAGCAATTTGGAGATCGATAAAATTGGAACCCCAATAAAAATAATACGTAAAAAACATTCACAAACCTTGCAAGACTGCTGTGGATTAGATGTAAAGGCGGAAATTGCTCACTTTGGTTGCAGTGGACCCACAAAGATACGTCCAGTTTCTAATTTAAAATCGACTAGTGAATTTATTAAAATTGGTTTAGCAGTCACAAATACAATAAAGTAAATTCCAATGCCTTAGTGTTGGTGCGAAGGCAGCTATGATAATCTAGAATAAACAGGATGAAGCTCTAGGACCATGAGCGGATTTTAAGACCCTAGGACATCAAATTCTCTCATGCAAATGTGAATCGGATCAATTCTCAATGATGAAGAGGTAAACTTTTTTAGGAGTTGACCCAGAGAAATCTAATTAGTCGAATAACTAATAACAAAATGACTCGTTGACGATTATTAAATATCGGCAAATAGAACATAGTAGAACGGGCCTGTAAAAGCCTTTAGGGTTAGAAATCTTGTGTTTTAGAATTAGAATTTTGAATTTCTCCAATATTTCTTTGCACTAATTCACAAGATTCTTCTTTTGAGCTTCACTCAAATTGTGGAATCCAGTAACAGCAATGCTTCCGTACGTTTAAGTGATCCTGTAAAATCGTCTGAATTGTTTCATGTCTATGCCCAAGGTGACCTTTACTACACGGTATGTCATATGCCGATCTCGCTCAATCATTCCTGCATAGCATCAACGTTAGTGGCAACAACAGACTTGGATGGACAGCCTTCACGAAATTCATCACTGAGAAAAGAACGTCCACGATGGAACTCAGCAGACCAATTATAAACAGTTCTATTCAATATAGCTTTCTCACCAAAAGCCGCATTAAGCCGATCGATGCATTGATTGGGTGTTAAGTTACTTCGAAAGTCGTAAAAGATCATTGCTAGAAAATGTCAAAGTAAAAACACTCATCCTATTTCAGGATAGAAAAGCAGACGACTTACCTAGACTGGTTAGTCTTACAACGCCAATTTCTAATACAAAAGATGAAATTCTAGAGCGAACGATGCTCTAAAGGTATCCACCAGCTTACAGCCACTAAGTTTAATTTGTAACAGCTTTGAGCTATATTTATCTGAGCTAAAGATTCAAGAAAATAATCATTCATTCGCAATTGACTAGTATTACAGACAATATATTTCTTCTTAAAATTCGTAGTGATTCGTTTTTTAATTTTAATTTTCATACAAATATTAAACCAAATATTATAGAAATTATGGTTATCTTTTTATACTTTTTATTAATTACTCAAATTTTCCAAACCTAAATAATCGCCTGTGCAATACAAGTAAATACTACAACGAGGTTGTGGGCATTGAACACAATTATCATTGCTAAAGCTTAAAGAAGACAAATTTGAAATTTGCTCAAAATTTCTAATCGACAATTTAATTTCGTTACTGTCCAGGTGCAATAATCTTAAGGCTGGCATTCTAAAAACGTTCTTATCTATTCTGGTTATTCTGTTAGAGATTAAAACAGGTTCATCTAAACCTAGATTAGTAAAAGAGTACGGATCAATAATTTCAATTTTGTTTTTTGCTAAAGACAATATTTTAGTTGTCATTCCAGTAAAGGTATTGCTACGAATTTCTTTTATTTCATTATTATATAGTTGGAGTTTAAGTAGCTGCAGACCAGAGAATGCCTCAGGCTCAATTAATGTGATTTTCTTATAACTCAAATCCAACTTTTTAAGTGTAGACACTTGAAACATACCTTTACAGATTTTGCTGAACTTGTTTTCAGCTAGATTTAATGATCGCAGATGTCTCAGATTATTAAATGACTGTGTTTCAATAACGTAATTATGGTGTAGGTTTAATATCACAAGTTCAGATCCGTAAAGAGTATCTTTGCTAATCTTTGTTATGTTATTCCATTCTAGAGTTAATTTCAATATATTTTGAAAGTCGATCGGTTCAATAAAAGTTATGCTATTAAAAGATAAATCTAATACAAGAATCGAACCGCAATGAGTAGGGATTTTGTTGGTATTACTAGCCCTTAAATACAGGGTGTTAGTGAACTAATAGTAGTCCGGGAAACTGGTGGTAGGGGACATCAATACCAACAGAAAAGTCTTATACAACCATGGTCGAATCTCAACGGTTTTCCCAGAAATGATTAATAAAGTTCCAGACTTTCATACGTTATTATTCAATAACTAATGTAGATTCCACTTTAAGATTTGTTCAGAAGATTGGTCTCATCCAGCCTAATAAAAAAGTATTGTAAAATTTTTTTGTAAATTTATTAGTTTAGCCACAAAAGAACAAAATGCATTACGAAAAATGCATTAATGAAATTACTAAGAGAATTGGCAACTCTGCATTAGTTGAAAAGGAAATTTCTCTTTCACACTTTCTCTTTTTTTAACCCTAGTCAAGCCAGACATTCCAGTAAATTGCGGGTGGTTTGTTCATTTTACCGTCAGCTATCTTCTTTTATCTTGGTCAAAGAAGTAAGCCCATCTTTGTTCTGCTTTTAAGCTTTAAGTGCACCCCCTAGGAAGTTTACGTACAACGGTACTAGTTTAAACCGGAAAAAAGACAAATTATTTGTACAGGAAATACCCTAAAATTCAAAACATCTGAATTTAGAGCAACAAACAAGCTTTTGCAACCAGCCATGTAATTGCAATCATTTCAGGTTTAGTTTCTTTTAGTGCGCAATGGACGCTTATTACACCCTAACTATTACTTTTCTAACATCTTTTTGCAATGCTAATAATTTAGATAATTTTTAATCAAGGAATACCTTGACATGCGAAGATGAGTGTAGGTATTTTTTAACAAATCCCCTTTTTCTAAAAAAACAGGTACCCCTTAAAGTCAAAGAATTATCCAGACTTTTGATATTATCACAAAATAAAATCATAAGCAATCCAAACAGTAATTAAGCTTGTATTATTTTCCAATAGACATATTTCGGTAATCACAATAATCCCCTTTTTGTCTAAGTATTTCAATTTATACTGTATTATTAATTCTGTAAAATTTTGTTGAATGATGGTTTCCAGCAAAGCCTAACATCAAACTAGCTACAAGTAACTTTTTTAATTTACTTTTTTCAATTATTTCCTAAAAACCAGCATTAAACAAAAACTACATTTTACGTAAATTTACATTACAAGAGTCTAGTTTTAAACGATTTGTACAATACCGTTCTGTTGCTTAAAGAAGTAACAACCTACACTCCTTTTAAGTAGGTACAACAAACAGAAGATTATTTACGGTTTTATGACAAAGGATTCATCCCAGGTAAAACTTCTTAGGAAATTGAATTCAACTTTCTAGTGATTTATTAGAGAGTGTCTAAAATAAATTTGCAAAAGGCTATAATCAAGGTTTTAGTGCGACACCGTTGCCAGATAGTGCTAGCTGTTTTTCACATTTTCTCGAAAACGGAGCAAGATAGAAACAATTTTTACTAGAATTTTCCATTTCAAATGATTTTTCCTATCACCTGTTTCACGGAGTACTATTAGTTTACTAACACCCTGTATAGTCTCTCAAGTTTACAAAACTCATCAAAGAATTCCGGTTCGATGAATGCAATTGGATTCCTAGTAAGATCTAACTTTTGAATTGTAGAACTTGGTAGGACATGTTTTCCAATTCTGCTTATCATGTTACCCCTAAATCTAACTCTCTGAGGTTAGTTAGATCTTCAAAAGAGTGAGGCTCTATATCTGACAAGAGGTTATCTTTTAGGTCTAACACCTGAATTGACGATCCTGAAAAAGTTCCGTTTCGAATGGTATCGAGCTTATTAAAATTTAAAGACAGTTTGTAAATATTTCTGGCCCCATCAAAAGCTTTGGCTTCAATAATTTGAATATTATTTTCATTTAACGGTAATACTTTTAGAGAAGGTATTGAAAATGTGTTGGAATGAATTCTAGTGATATTGTTACCCCACAGAGAAATGAACTCGAGATGACTTACATTACTAAAAGCGTTATGATCCAGCCCCTCAATGATATTTTCGCTCAAATGTAGCATTTTCACAGTGGACCCTGAAAACATATTTTCGTAGATTCTAGTTAACTTATTCTTTGATAAGTGAAGTTCAAAAAGATTGTTTATGTCACGAAAAGCGCTAGATTCGATAACTTCAATCAAGTTACCATCCAAACGGAGTATATTCAGTGAAGTTTCTGAGAAAGTACTTTTTTCTATTTTTGATATCTTGTTGAAACGTAAATTGAGTAGTTGAAGATTTTTTATGACACTAAATGCTTTTGAGTCAATGTTTTCAATCTCATTGTTTGCCAAATCTAATATCTGTACAGTCAGTCCCATAAATGTGGTTTTATTAATTCTTTTTATTTTGTTTTTGTCTAACTGCAGAACAAAGGCATCGTTTAAATTTTTGAAAGATCTGGGTTCAATAGTCTTAATTTGATTATCACTTATAACTAATTCCTTGATGATATGAGATCCTGAAAATACAGAGACTGAAATTTCGGTTATCTTGTTTCCACGCAAGCTTAGTTGACGAAGACCACTGAGACCATTTAAAGCTTTTGGTTGGATGATTTCGATGTTGTTGTGTTCCAGTATTATTCTATGAAATAAATATCTTGAAAAGATTTTGGTGTTTAGGAATCTCTTCTAAAATTTAGAGCAAACCTTCTTATAGTACAAGCATGGTATGAAGTGAGTATTTTTGTTATTAATGCAATTACAAGAAAATCTTTGTAATAATACGATCAAGGGGTTACAATTTTATAAAACTCAATATGAAAATATTTGATTTCTTAGGTCTTATTGTACATACCATTACTATTAGTTGTTTTATCAAGTTTCCCAGTCGATAAAGTACTGATATTTGAGTTTTTAATATTTATTTCTTGGAGTTCTGGTAAAAAACCCAACGCATTTTTTATTGTAAAATTTAGCATGCGACAGTCTCTGAGATTCAAAATTTCAATTATTTTTGAAATATTACCATATGGAAACAAAGTATTGTTGACCTTGTATTTTATCTGTTCATTTGACATTATGTTAAAACAGGAAATTTCATTTTGTTTATACACATCATTCTTGCGTTCTGCCTTCTCTTACGCAGACAGTTATTAAAATTAACAGAAACAGGAACATCCATAGAAATTCTAAAAATCTGGCATAAAAGTTTTTCTTCCTGGACCGCCATTATCTGTTAATAACCTACTTATTTACAATTCACTTACGAAAGACTATGTACAGTCTACGATCTATTATTTACAAGAATTGTTAAATTGGATAGCATCTATAGTGTCATACAATTAACCTTCTTTTGGCATACGAGTTGGGACACTTTGTGTTTTATACAACATGTTTATAGCATCTATGTATAGGTATAGTACACGTTGAGAGGCGCTAGACGGTCCAATTTCAATACTTCGTGCATTACAATATAAAGGAATCAAAGACATTTTGTTGTGTTGGCGAGAAAAAAGATTTAAATTGAATTTATATTACGTTTGATTGGATATGTAGTTTCAATAAAATATTTGGATGAAACTGTATCTTATTTTAAAATTTTGTGTAGTTTCTGTTTTAATTAATTTAAATTAAAAAAAATTAAATTTTCCAACTATCAAAGTTTTTGTCATTTTATTATTATGTTCTATTTAGTTCTTGACAGATGCTTTATTTTATTCGAATCATTAAGAAGTCAAAGATAAATTTAACTCTTACACAATGAAATGTCATAATCATAGCAATCATTTATTTAAATCGAATGGTCTCTTCAAAATGTTTAGAGCTGCTGACATTCTGGAAGTTCTTGGCTATGACTTCGACCATCTCTAATGGCTTCGAGGTATTGCTTGATATCTGTCGTAAGCCTTGATGAGACATTCTTTGTGAGTTTCCCCATTAGTTTATCTCTATATCCAAAGCAGAAAAGTGAAAGCTACCGACTAAACCTACCGAAAGTACATATATGGTCATCGCGGCCTCATTAAAACATTCAGATACATCATCTGGAAAGTCAGAGACAACTTATTCCAGTCGGTCTTTTCAACTAACCATTGTTGTGGAAAACATACCAGAACAACATTAGAAAAGAACAACATGCATGTGGAAATATTCTTCCTCTGCAATACACCATTTCAGTTTGGTCGCCAGAGTAGATCGACATACATACAGTGTGGTCTTGAATTGACTTAAGCAGGGATACTTCTGTTTTTGATGATTACTACTACTCTGTTACTACTCTTGACGATTCTACCTTGTATATTGATAGTGTCGATCTTCACATTTGGTTGTGGGCACTGAAGTCACGTAGAAGATATAGCCTGATCAATTTCGTTTTGAACATATTCTGGATCTTTAAATAATATAAATTGCATATAGACATACTGGCCAAATGAAAAGCATGTACGGTAACTATTTGGAGTACAGAGTTTATTGACATTTCTGCCGTATAGATGTCCTTTTCGTTAAAAATGTCCCCACGAGGCTGTCTCGATGGGCAACAAAACTGTCTGTTCAACAGTAAAAAAACCTCCTGACCTGCTTTCATTCTAGTTTCTTAGAGGCAAAAACAGGAGTTTCTGTCGATAATGATCTTTTTGATTTACAAACGGAGCGTTGGGTATTAAAGACAGTGTAAAAAGAAATTATTATAGACAGATACACTTGGTTTTCAAGATTTCCCTAATATCCATCTCTTTTTTTCCTTTCTGCTTGCCGACTTGTCGCTAGATTCCACTTTCGACTAGAGTTTAGTTTGGTCATTCGCTTTTGTAATATCAGGATCTATAAAACACGACTCTGGGTTCTTCTTCTTTAAATGCCCCTAGTTTGAAGAAGCTGAGGTCGATGAATGGCATATTCGGCTTTTCAACAAGACTTTGCGTCCTTTCCGTCTTTGCTCAATGCTTCTAATATCTTGTCTACTGAAAACCAAAATATATTTAACGTTTATTAGGCTGTTCTTTCTTCTGATATAGCAGTCATCAAGTGTATTGGCTTTAATCTATTTGGGTCTTATATGCTACTGTAGAGATGATTCTGAGCTATGTGCTTCTGTATAATTATAATAAAAGCAAAAGCGTGATCTAGGAAATTAGAAAAGAAAGCTATGCAACAACTTTTTGCCTTTCGACTTCTAGGACAGCTAAGAAAAAATAAAAAAAAAGAATCAAAGTCTATTTGCTTAAATAAAAAGCAGTTTTTGGACTTTTTTAACTTACGATTACAACTAAAAAGAAAAAGTAGTAAAAGATGTAAACTCAAAAATGTGACTGCAGATATGGGAATATATCGATCAAGATCGATCATTTTATGATTGAGTCTTTTCTTGAACTGTTATTAATGGAAACCTTAGTCACATCGCGGTTACATCCTGATTAGTCTTAAATTGTCAAGTTTCGTACAAAATGAAATATGAGTACAAAAGCGCGATAGCATTAGAGTAAACGGAAAATTAGATTAATTCCAAAAAAGTGATAGATTAAGTTTTGGAAATGATTTTATTCATTCACTTTTAATCATTGTAAGTTATTAGAACAAAACTGTCATTTTTGGTTTGGGTTGAATAGGGTCTGAAAAAAATAACGAAAAGAAAGTATATAGCGTCAGCTATTCAGCGTTTTAGATTTTCAAGAAATTAAGAAACCCAATATTTAACATTTTTAAAATTATTTGATAAGTGGAGTAGCTTCATGCCCAAGCTTTATTGTATATGGTAAGTAAGCGTCATCCTTTTCACTCCCGTGCGTGCATTTTTTCCAGCAGCCTGAATCTCTCTTCTATGATGTCAGAGGAAGTCTTCGCACGCAAATAAGATAACAGCGGTCAGACCTAGCCTTCTTTATTGACCAGGCTGAAATTAAAGGCCTGTTGGGAATTAGAAAGGGCGACACTGGAGACGACGGTAGTACGAATAAATCTCCTCCATAGAAGAGCAGAAACCTTGATGATCTGAAAAAGTAATGAAGCAAGGCTGTGATGTTCAGAAATCGGTGACGATCAAAGTGAAGGCAATGAAGGCAAGTGATCTTGGTAGGGTGGACGGTGAACTAATTTATCATGACACGCGCTTAATTCCTGAAGCATGTATACATGTAAACAAGGAAATCAAAGAGTTGGCGCTGACAGATATATGTTTTAGAGACCTGGCAGCTGCTACAGTAAGAACAATGGATGCGGAAGGGCTAAAGAATCTAACCACTGGATGTTGGATTAGCCTGTTTCTCATACGAAAAACAAGATCCTGCATGAGGAATTTTATCTCTCTTACAGTGAGACCTGCTTGTAGATAAACTTCTAATGGAACTTCACGGTCAGAAATTTTGCACTATAGGCTATTCTGACGTGATAGTATAGTGTGAATCTCCAGCTACAATGTTTGGAAAAATATGAAAATGGCCCTTAATATAGCATCAGACTGTTCGAAAAGCGCAAGTCTCTCCATTAATCCCCAGAAAACAACGGTAACACCCTTCACCAATACAAGGAAGTTAGAGGGATCGGGACTTCTAACCATATATGATAAAGAACTGACAATATCGGGTAAGGTTAAGCATCTTGAACTCCAAACTTTGCCAGAGCAACGAGAAAGGTGTCAGAAATCCTGAAGACGCAGACCTATTACATACTGAGACGATCAGATTAGCAATCACATGCGTAATCTTGATATGGTGGCTCAAAACGCTGCAGTCAAACACCAAAACCAGACTATCAAAGAGTCAGAGAAAAACTTGCTGGGAATGACAGGAATCATCAGGACGACTCCAATAGTTACAAAGGAAATCTTGCGGGATCTTCTTCCTTTAGACCTTGAGATACTACAAGAATGAGCAAGGAGATCGATGTATAAACTCCAGAACCCAAGCAACCTGAGAATCACAGAGTCGGGTCACCGCTCAATCTAAAAAAAATAGACAAATCTGTCTTTGACAGTGCTAGTGTCGTACCGAGCTTCGCAAGGGTGTGGCGCAAGTTTTAACTGCTGAGTCAGGTGCTGGTATGGTACTGAGCTCAGTACGGGAGTGGGGCATGTTGCAGCTATTTTGGTCAGGTGATGGTGTTGTACGTAGCCTGCTTAGCGTAGGGCACTTGCTTCAGCTACTTGGGTCAGGTGGTGGTGTCGTTGTAAGGTCGGCAAAGGGCGTGCTACAGGTACTTGGGTCTGTTGCTGGTGCCTTGCTGAGGTCTACAATGGGGATCGCCGCGTTAGAAATACCTGCGTGAGGTGCTGGTGTCTTGCAAAATTTTGTAAAGGTGTGCGTGTTGTAAATACTTGTATGAAGCTTTGTAAGACAAGAGCACTTGAACCAAGTACATGCAACACACACCACACCTTTGCAGACTTCCGTAAGACACCGGCACCTTCCCGAAGTAGTTGCAACATGCACCGCATCTTTGTAGACCTCAAGAAGACACCAGCCACTTTCATCCTGAGGACCTCTCAAGAAGTCAGAAATGCTGCCATTCTTAATACCTGCTGAATATACGACGGGAACTCCGTCACGGTATGGTTTATTGTGGACTCGTAGTGACAATGACGCCTTTGTGCACCACCGCAGGCCGGTTTGAAAACGGAACGAACTCGCTGTTTTAACGATGTTTCTTCTTGAGCCGTCCAAGTTCGATATCGCTTATCTCCATTCACTATCTCAAATTATTAAGTATCTTCTTTAATGAGTCGTCATGTAGGCTATACCAGTTACTGCTGTTTTGAGCAAAAATAGTTATGATTTGACTTCAGCATTGTTTGACTTGTTGCTGAGTGCCCATCTTACATGAAGATCTCAGCAATGGTAGCAATCTTTGTGTGCCTTACTTTCCTTTTACCTACCGCCAGTATTCCATATCAGTTTATGCAAATAATCTGAAGTTTCTTTACACACTACTATACTGAGCATGAGTTCTTTCTCTAGAAGATGAAGAAAGAAAACCACGTTTGCCCAAACTCCGAAGCAATTGCATTCAGTTGTCTCCCACTGCGAGCTGCTTGGGTATAACATTTTAGAAGGCATTTTCTTGGATCCAAGAAACTAAACAATACTGCGACATCGTACAGCAGGAAAACTTGCTTGGTCTTGGCAAACTGGCCATTGCGATTTTTTCATTTGGTAACAAGGTGTATTGTTATTGCTCCTTCTTAATAATTATGACTTGACTTCGACGTTATTTAACTTGCTGCTCAACGCCGATATCACTACGAAAAGGATCTGAACACGTAAGGAATACGGCGTGTGCATGAATAAATGGTTTTAATAACTGCATCTGGAGGACTTTTAGTATGATAAGCTAACTTTATTGATCTAAATTAGCAATAAATTCATTCTTACAGATTATAGTGGTTTTAAGAAATCACAATTCTGCTCATTACTGTCTTATGTATTTAGCTTTGTTCTTTATTTATACAAAGTTTTGGAAACACCTAATACTAATTTATTGTGTCAATATTTACGAGAAATAACAAGTGTTATAACTTATATTGTTGTAGTTGCTTCAGAAGATTACTGTTTCTGCATCTTTTTTCTCAGGGTTATTGTTCTGTCCAAGATGCATGAAACTGTAGTGCTACTAAAACATATGTCACAACAGTTCCAGATATCTAAAACAAAAAGAAAAGGAACATACAGTATGAGTTTTCAAAAAAAACAAAATAGTGCGTTGTTGCTTTTATATATTTTATGGTCACCCTATATATTGTTAGATAATAGAATAATAAAGTGAACCATTAATGAAAAAATCAGAAACAAGCACTTTGTTTATTACTTACCGATGCCAAAAGTCTGGTACCAACTGTAAACATATCTGAAGCTCTCAAAACTGGTTTTTGTATAGTTAAAGTCGTAATCAGCATTTCCACCTGGGCTGCCTCTGCAGCACTTAATTTACTAATTGGATATTTGAATAGAAATGATAAAAGATCTTCACTCTGAAAATAAAGAGAATGTGTGTAATTGAATAATAACAAGTCCTACACCTATCCTAACAAAAGAATAGCATCTTAAAGATTTTTATTGCTTTGATATTGCAAATATTACAGTAAACTAGATAAAGATCAGGTTATTCAAGAACGTGTTTTGTTTGATTGCACTAGAAGTGCATGTCTAGATTGACGCATAATATTTTTTCCGGTTTCTCATCCTATCCTCTTAAGGGTTCATTGTAGTTATAAATCGATCCCAAAATAAACCCATTTTAGATAATTAAGAAAACACATGCAGAGTTCCATGGATAGAAAAAATCATTAAGGAAGGTCCTTTTATAAGAAGGGCTTATATATTGCCAATTACAGGTAAACTTTATGATCATGAAGAAGCAACCAGATGCAACATTGGATGCCAACAGACGAAATTATTATCTCATGTTTTTCAAGCTTGTTTAATGACTCACTGACCATGAATTCTTAGATAGAATACTATTATGAAAACTTTGCTACGTGAGCTGGAGGGAAAGATTGATTTGTTGAGCCAGATAGGTATAAGGTGTAACCTTCGACTTTTATGTTTAATGCAACTAATACAAAATAAGGTTCCTCATTGAAAATTCCAAAAATAACTTAGAGGGTGTTTATAAAGCTTTTCCCTAGGTGAAAATCATTCACCTACAGTTTTAATGTTTAAGGATCCAAGGGTTTGATGCTTCCAAGTACCGTTTATAACACCAAAGCCGTCGGAAAATAAAAACTAAACGGTAATTAATTAATTCTACAAAGGCAATTCATTAATCGCTGTGCTAAGTGATGAGAAACCATTGAAATTAACATTTCTTAGTTAACAATAAATATCTTCAAATATACAATAGAATGTAGCTGACGGCTGACTTTCCACGTAAAATTCTGCTGTTTACAAAGTTACAATTGCCAAGCAGACTTACGTTGCATGATGAAAGATATTCAATAATTGTATCCGGTAATGATCCAATGGCATTAATCATTTAAGATTTTCATATCACACTTATTGAAGTCCTTAAACTTCGCAATACACCAAAGAAAGCGTCGGCGTACGTATAATCTACGGCTTGCGAAGTGACAATAAAATTGACTTACAGCTGAGTGGCTTTGGAAATCCCAGACAAAAATGAGTCTTGCTTAGCAAGTCGGAACAATATTGTGTAATCCGGAAGAGGACAAGGGTTACCAAGTAACATTCAGATATCTCATCTTGTACGCCAAGAAACTTTATTGTTAATAAGACAGTTTAAGAATCACAATGCGTATTCATTCAGGGTATAAATAGCAAAACCCTTATACGAACTAAATCGAGAAACCCTGGAAAATGGACTTTATGGTTTTTTCACCAAAGACAACCATTCGCACGCTAACTTAAGGGATGTGCTGCTCGTTTCACCGGCAAGAAATAATTTATGATTGCTTTTTATTACTTTATCTAGAACGATTAAATGCAAACAAAGAAACACATTTCTTGTTTTACAAGAAAGATTTATTCTCACAGACGGAGAGGAATTTGACCTTTCAAATACAAAGCCAGTGGTCGGGGTTGTACACAACAGACAAAATTTCTGTATTATAACAATAAGTTTCGAAATCTTTAAATGAGCTTAACAAAAGTATTAGAAATACTAATTCATTAGAATATACAGAGTGTTCCTTTCAAAATTGGAAATTCGACTTCGTTGGTAGTTAAGTTTATCCTAACCATTTGCTATAATAGCTATAATAGCAAATGGTTACTATAACAGTAAAGCATATTATTCGTATCTGTTCAAATAATTGAGAGATTCGTTTCGGTCATGTTATCTAGAACACCCAGTATATTTCAAAATAAAAAAAACTAAACTTTCTTACCACAGTAAGCACTCCCTGGGTGATATTCAAATAAATAATAATTCCAATCACACCAAACAAAGTTCTTATTGTTATAAAAGCATCTCCAATAGCATTTACACTGTAAAGTAGTACTAACACATAAAAATTTACTATTAACAAAGTTATTATGTCTATCCACCATATTAGAATTGGCAATCGCAGGACATTATTCATTTGTTCATAATTATAAAATAGACATGTATACAAACTTCTGCTTCTTTTCAAATTTTCTTTAAATGAAACACCTTCAGGTAAATCTATAAGAATCTCAATTTCGACTAAACTTTGCTCATTTTTCCATGTTTGATTATGTCTGTTCATTTCGTCTTTAATGTTTTCGAAACATCTTTCAAATAAAGATTTATAAAAAGAATTTATTAGCATACTTTGAAAAATACAAACGCATTGAGTGTAATTATTCATGGACAACACTATCATTCTAAATATAAAACAAATTGATGACTCGGATGTATGAATATTATTCCACGCATAACTAATCAAAGAAATTTCAAGAATTAAAATACCAACCACAACAAGGTAACATCTTTTATTGAAAGTGTTTCCAATTTTTTGAGTCAAAAGTGGATGGCATCCATAGTAGCTTCTCTTTTCGATTATTTCTGCAAGACCGTTCATTTCGATCAATCTTTCATTGTTCTTAATTATGCCTAGTATTGCAAAACCAAGCGCTCCAAAAGCTACTAAAATTTCACACGATGTGAGGGACGATTCAATCTTGTTATCGTTAAAAGCAAGCAAGGTATAAAAACAGACAATGCAGTTTATAAAAATAGGCAAAATGAACAGTATTGAATATATTACCGTTTTTGTTGATTTGAGAAACTTTGGAATACGCGATGGAGGTTTCGTATGAGAACAAGTAAAAGAAAACGCGGAACTTCCACAAACTGATCCCATTTTAAATAATAAACCAAATGTGCAGGCGAAACAGTTACTAGGAACATCTTTCGATTGCATCATAAAACCTTACGGGTTGGTTCTGTGTATTGCGTGTGATTGATATTATTTACGTTTTAAATTGTTAGTAAAAGTTAGGAAAAAAATAACCATTAAGTAATTAACGAAAGCCTATAATAATTATAATCTATTATTCATTTTCAATTTCTCAATATGTAAAGCAAGCAAACGGTGTTTATTACTTAAATTAAACGTTTTGATTAGGATAGTTCTATATTTACACTGTAAATATGGCTTTAAAGAGCTGTTTTTAAAGCAAGAACTTTATTGACTATAACGATGATTATCAAAAAACACTTTTATCTTGAGCTAGTTGTGGTTGGTTCTTCAATCTTGGAGTTTAGCCGAGCTAATACTGTGACTTCCGCTGCACCTTTTGTTCGGTGCTCAAAACTCAGAATTTACCGTAACCTACTCGAAATTGATCAGCTTGTATAAAAATTAAATTTTATCCTGAGCCAGTTATTGTTGATTGTTGAATTTTTTTGTCTCTGATTTTTGAGTTTAGTCAAATTACTGTTGTGGCTTTGACCACATCTTTTGCTTGGTACTCAGAGTTCAATATAATACAGTAGTATGCTCAAAATTGATACATAAATTTGATCTTGCGCCAGTTATTGTTGATTGTCTCCCAAGTTGGAATTTGGCTACATCTTTTGTTTGGTACACAAAATTCAAAATCTACTAAGTTTATCGTTGATCGTAAACCCCGACCGATTTTGATTTTGGAGCTGAGTCTAAGTAATATTGCGACTTCGGTTACATTTTTTGCTTTGTATTTAAAATTCAAAACTTAAACCGACTAGTTTGTGGATCGAAGAACGTTTTATCTTAAGTCAATTATAAAGGGTTTTCCAATAAGAGGTATTATTTTGAATAGCCCGCTATTTCGGTAGATGTCACTTTTGAAGCTATCATTTTTTGACATTTGACAAGCAGAAACTACGCCATTAATAAATATGGAACGATACACGCTTCAACAACGCATTGAAATTATTAAAATTCACTATAAAAATGGTGAAAATTTGGCAGAGACGGTTCGTAAAACTCGAACATTTTTGGGTCACCGTGAAGCACCTTGTCGGACCCCAATACAGAAATTGGTGAAAAAATTCGAGCTCTTGGGACAAGTTAGTGATGTGAAGAATAAAACCCGTGCACGTCGCTCAAGAACAGCCGAGAATATTGCTGTTGTAGCCGAAAGTGTTAAAGAAAGCCCAGGTTTGTCCATTCCTCGCCGTTCTTTGGAATTAGCCATTCCACAAACGTCATTACACCGTATTTTGCATAAAGATTTGGGTCTTAAGGCTTATAAAGTCCAGTTAACACAAGAACTCAAGCCGGCGGATCATCAACAACGTCGTGTCTTTGCTGATTGGGTCGTTGAAATGCATGAAAATGATCCAGAATTCCATCGAAAAATCATCTTGAGTGATGAGGCCCATTTCCACCTCGGTGGCTTCGTCAACAAGCAAAATTGTCGGATCTGGGGCTCATAAAATCCAAGAGTTATTGTTGAAAAGTCTCTCTATCCTCAACGTGTGACTGTTTGGTGCGGTTTATGGTCTGGCGGAGTCATTGGACCTTACTTTTTCGAAAATGAGGCTGGAGCAACGGTTACGGTGACTGGATTGCGCTATCGAGAGATGATTAACGATTTTTTATGGCCGGAATTGGATGGTATTGATCTGGACAACGTTTACTTTCAACAAGACGGCGCTACGTGCCACACAAGCAACGAAACCATTGATCTTTTACGGAAAAAGTTTCCGGACCGTGTTATCTCTCGAAGAGGTGATCACAATTGGCCACAGAGATCTTGTGATTTAACACCTTGCGACTTCTTTCTTTGGGGCCACGTGAAAGAGAAGGTCTACGCCAACAGCCCGGCGTCGATTCAAGACCTCAAAGATGGAATTCGTGAGGCTATCGAGGACATAGGGCAGCTACTTTGCGATTTGGTTATGGAAAATTTCATGAAAAGGATATTGTCCTGTAAGCGTGGTCGTGGTGGTCATTTGCCTGATGTTATTTTCCACTATTAACGGCATACCTTCCTCTTTATAATGAAATAAACATCCGATCATTTATATTAAAAAATGGCACTTTTCTTTGAATATCAAAATAACACCTCTTATTGGAAAACCCTTTAGTTAATTGCTGAGCTCACCCAAAATTTCAAATTTATTGGAATATACTCCAAGCTAATCAGTTTTTGAATCAAAGAATTTTACCTTGAGCTGGTTACTGATGATTGCTGAACTGGCCTATGTCTGACTGGAGGCAAGGGCAAAATTGCTTGTTTGGTACGCAAAAAATTTTAACTTCAAAGTGATCGATTCACGAGACGAAAACATAATTTCATCTTGAGGTAGCAAACCTTCTATTTTCTACATTCTGCTGATTTTTCATCTGATTTAGAAAGAGGCTACAATAGCTGCTTAAATGACTAAGTAGAGTACGATATACAGAATTTGCTATAAAGGTAAGAAGTTGATTCTTTTTGCTTATAAAGCAAAATAAGTCAAAAATTTCTACGAATAAATAAAAAAAAACAAATTTTATAAACTTACCACTTTTGATGTTTTTTCTACCATCATTAAGAAGTAAACCATAATGCTCAACAGAGTAGTCGTTCTAAGGACTATTACAGGCACATACGTATTGTTATAGTCAAACCTCCATATAGATGCAAATATATAGCAATTGAAAACTACTGCCAATATGACTAGAAGAAACCACCAGAGGAAAAGCTGACTCAGCACATTCGTCATATACGAACAATTTTTATAAATTGCACCATGAAGTCGTCTTGTCATTTGCATTCTAGTCTCAATCTGATCTTTTCTCAGCAGCAGCATCACATTGAATTCTTTTATTCTTGAACTACACTTAATCAAATTGTCTAAATGATCAATCATTTGCAATTTTAATAGTTTATGACAATTTTTAAATAATGACTCTATAAAAATTGCCTCTACATTGAACTGAATTATTGTTGTTACTTGCACCGAGATTGCTATTACTGCAATAGGTCTTCTAATAGTTGTCCAAGATAGAATTCCATCAAAAGGACGTGTAAATACATACAGGGTATAAAAGAACAAACCGATAGCTATTATCAAGCAATTGATCATTCCAAAAACTCGAATTCTTCTTGTTTCCTTGATATCTAAAATTGTGTTTACACCATATATGTATCCAGTTTGAAGAATATGCATCCACGCATTTAATTCATGTATACGAGTTTTACGTTTTAAAGCATTGTAAAGTAAGGTTATCAATCCTCCAGTGAAAAAAAATATATCTGCCAATAATTCCATAACAATAAGTTTCTGACCAATGTATTCTGTAAAGAGTAAATAGAAATGCTGTATTATTACTGCTAGTACTAAAAGCATCAAACATTCACTATAAGCAAAAGCGATGCTATTGTTTTTAAATTCGACTTTCGTGTTTTCATCTGAATTCAAATGAACACAACTGTATGATCCAGAAAAGGTGCCAAAGAATGTAGCAAATCTCAAAATTGGTCCGATTGCACATATCACGCAATTACTAGGAGTTCCGTTGAAGATATAATTGTATAACTTAGAACACATTTTTTGTTTTAAATTCATAACTCTCGTAGGTGCGATACAGTTATATTCATGACTGTGAAATTTTCATTTCGATGGAACGAATGAAACAGTTGCTCTATGTAGAATTAAATAGAAAGGAATGTGTTCATGTAGTAGTTCATTAAAAAAAGGGTAATAATTGAAAATATTAGATCATTTACGCCCAAACTAGAACAAACGACTCATTTATGTAATTCACTAAATGTAAAGTTCATATATTTTCTTAATTAGCTATATGTAATGTTCACTAAAGTTGTTATTATAAAATCACTTGTGTGTTTCAAAAATGTTAAATATGACCATTTTCTTACATACTCCAAGGCCAACTGGCAACAACAATTTGTTTGGTATTACGTTTAGTTGCGTGATGGTGTTTATATCCTAACAAGCACCAACTCTATTATCTAGCTTTTACAACTAAGAACACGCACGACAAATGTCCGGGGAAATTAAAGGATTGACAAATTGTAAGTATTAAAATGGCTACCAACAATTAGATCATAATCATAATTTTGCTGAAAACTCTTTAACTGATTGATAGATAAATAAAAATGACATGTTCATAATGAGCTCCAATGATAAGGAAGAAACATTTTTTTATGTTTTTTGTACCTACCTGGTAAATTCCAAGCCTTTATTTAATAAAGATGAATTTTTGGTTTTTATTCCTTTGTAACTATGACTTTCCAACCTCTTTGCTTGAATGGCGCCTGTTTCCATGAAATTTTAGTTGTGTACTATGGTCTTCCTTATACAATACCTTGCTTAGTTAAGATCTTGAATTGCTCACCTTAACATTTATCTTTTACAATCTATTGTATTCCGAACGACTTTCTGACCGTTGGAGCGTATAAATTACTTCTAAAGAAATACATTTCCCAATTACAAGACTCGTTTCTGCATTCAAAACCAAGGACACATCTAAATTTCTTTCGCTTGCCTGCTTTGGTTTTTCTTCTTCTGCAAAACTGTACCCGTTGGGAATTATTCGGGATTCAGTACGTTTCTATGTTTTTCGTTACATCACATGATGAAAATGGATTAACACTAATTTAAATAACCGCAGGCTTGATTTTGCAAATGTGCACAAAGCCTGTAGAAGGCAGTGTAACAAAGAAATTAATTTTTGTTTGCTTCTTTTTTCAAATCGTTATTTTTTATGTTGCCCCTGTCACACCGACAAATTTCTTCAGTAGAATACTCCAGGTCTAGACCACAAAAAGTCTAACTGTTCTGCTTGTTCAAAATTGGGAGTGTGCCCGAAATTCTCTAATGGTACATGCGTGTATGCGATTGTCAGATCTTGTCTCTGTCATTACAGTACTACAGGCGGTAAGATTTTGACACATAAATGATGACCGAGTGCAATCGATAGTCGCACAAATCAATTGGCAGTAGTCTCCTTTCAGATGGTGATTGATCATCAAACTTTGGAAGAAAATTGATTTGGCCGAGTGTGATAAAAATAATTGTTATCAGTTACTATGTGTTTGTTTTTAGCCTCAAACTAAATTTGGTTTACGTGCTCTCTATTTCTAATAGTTTAACTTTTGGCAAACAAAGTGCGTTATTAATTTTGACAACAAAGACGGTAATGCATCAAAAACCTAAACCATTTTGGGGTTAAGCTCTAGCTAGATTGTCCATTTTGACCAAAATATCTAACCAAAACATAACAATTTAACTTTTACTTTTTAGTTTTATAACTTGAGGTTGTCGCTCAAATAAAACACTGAAAATGGATTTTTGAGTTTGCATTTTCGCCAAATTTCGGATTTTGTAAGTTAAGCATTACTAAAATTCGGGTAAGTATGTAGTTTGTATCAACCAATCATTTCGGCCAAAAAGGCCTCTTTAGAGTTAAACTTTCTAGACTCTACCAAAAAAGTCAATGGGGTTTTCAAGACAAATACTGAGTTTTGACTTTTTTCCTATTAATGATGCCTTGACACTGCTGAACGCTTCAGGAAATTGGTAATACAGTTGCTGTCGACACACGATTAGTCTAGCAAGCCCACCTTAAAGCAAACAGGCCAATTTGGCTATTAATAAAAACTGCAATGAGCAAGATCTTGTATACGCTTAGTACTAAAATGGTTTATCAAGTTGTAGATTTAGTTAGGTAGATTTTGGCAACACCATTGCAAAATTTTTGATCATCTAAGTAAGTTGCAAAATGCACTTATGTTTAAAATTGAGTATAAATGGCTTGTTAGTATTGGAAAATGAAAACTATCGAAAACCACAGTTAACTGAGGATGGAGACTACCTTTCAAAATTGAATCTTTGTCTAAAAACGTGTCGAAATGGAAACATTTTTTGTTCAAGATATCTTTTGGATCTTTCCATATAAGTAAAAGTATAATAAACAAATGGAAATGTTATATTAAGGTTCAACTAATTCTTTATTACGTAATATTGAAGTGTCACAGAGTTTTGATACCAACAGTAGATTTATCTGCATAGCAAACCAACATTAATTCATTTATTAATATCAACACCATTATTTATAGCAAACAAGTGCGACAATTTCTGTTACTGCAGTTGCATGAACTGTGCATGAGTCTTGACATTTGATTGTTTCTTCCCAGTTCTATTTTGTCCAAGATGCATGAAATTGTAGTGCTACTAGAACATAAGTTACAACAGTTCCGGATATCTGAAACAATGGAAATTAAAATTAGAGAATGGGAACAAGAAAAGAACTTCTAGTTTATGTTTTCAATAGCTTTTATGAACACTCCATATAATAATATAATAAAAAAAATGACAAACTAATAAATAATAGCGTACTTACAGATGCTAAAAGTCTAGTACCGACAGTGAATATATCCGATGCTCTCAGCACTGGTTTCTGTATAGTCAAAGTTGTAATGAGCATTTCCACCTAAAAGAATATTAGTCTGAATGAAATATTCTAGTAATTAAGAAAATGAAACGTACTTGGGCTGCCTCTGCAGGATTTAATTTACTAATTGGATATTTGAATAGGAATGATAAAATATCTTCACTCTGAAAAATAAAAAATAAAAATTATAATTATGTTGATTAAAGTGAACATGCTTAAATTCCAGTGTTGCGTTTTTTAAAGCATAACAATGAGTTTTCGTCATTTTAATTTTTTTAATTTTTTTTTATTATTGCCATAATTAAATCTCATTAGAACTAAGTATAGTGTGACTGAATAAATGAGCAAGAGAAAATCAATAAACTAGACTATATACAAAATAATAGGTTATGTTTTCAAATTAGACTACATAGCTACAGCTATAACACAATAAAATTTTTTATTAAAACCATTGCCTATTTTTTGAATTAAAAGTGAATTAAATCCGTAATATTTTCGCTTTTTCATTATTTTTACAAGACCATTTATTTTAATTAATTTTTCATTGTACTTAATTACGCCAGGAATTATAAAACTAAGCGCTACAATGGCTGTAGAAATTTCGCACTGAATAAACAGAGTTTCAATTTCATTATTCTTAAAAGCAAATAAAATGTAAAAGCAGACACTAATGTTTATCAAAATAGTCAAGACGATAACTGTTGAGAAAATTAATAATCTCTTGGATTTAAAAAATTCTGATGTTAATGATCGCGGTTTTGTATGAAGACAAGTAAAAGAAAATGTGGAACTTCCACAAATTGATTCCATCTTAAATAGAAAATAAAATGTGCACGCTAAACAGTCACTAGGAATATCTTTTAAGAGCATAGCAAGATCTTAGGATACACTTGTTTGTAATATGTAGAATAATTAACTATTTATAAGAACAATTGTCTTCAGCCTGTGTCGTGTTTAGAAACTATTGTCTACTAGAAACTATTATTATCTCCACTAATGTTTCACGATTTTTTCAAGGAAAACATAAGATCATAACTGTGTAACGGTCACTTTTTTCTACCGTTCCATGCGTTTGTTAAGCGGTACTTCGATGTGTTCTGGTTTTTGTTTACCTATTTATTCTACACCTTGGTGTAGGTCATTAATTTAGTGAACCAATTTTGAGACTGAGATTAACTATCAAATCCTTACTAATGTTTGCTAATTGGGCTCTGGATTAAATTTCTTTTAATAGAAATTGATGAACATTTAAATTTTCCTGCAGAATTATGTGAAATTGTTCGAATTGATTGACAGATTTATTCCGATTGCTGTTTATTATGTGAAAAATAAATATTTAGAAATCTTGTGCGTTAAATAATGTTTTATTGATCGAATTTGTGTGCTTAACATACAAATTCACTTTCAAGTTTTTGTTTTTATAAACTGTTTTTATTACAGATCTCTAAGATCAGATCTGTATCGCAGAGGATTCTTCGGGGTAAGCGGTGTAATTTTTTCTCAATGCTCGTTTCCCTATTATTTTTTAAACTTCTTATATCAGATGATTTAATTTTTTATTATTAAATGTTTGTCTATTAGTAACACTCGTATCTGAGATCTATAGCAGTAAATAATTTTGTAACTGGTTTAATGACTTAATGGTAGAATTGTATTATTCTTGTCATTTTCAAGTTTACTCCTTGTTATCCATTTTGCATGTCAAAAGATCTTATAAAGCTAAATAGTACTAATACAGACACTGACTCAGTCAATTATTAACTGTAGAAGGTATTTCTAAATTAATAAGTAGCGGATTGTACAAGTACATATATGAGAGAATAGAAATTAAGAGAATCAAGATTGAATATTAAGAAAAAAAAATTTTAAATTGAACGTTATGTACTTTGATCGAGAGCGCGGCAATGAATAATTCGTTTACATGGTTTATTACGTTTAGTACCTCGACTAATCACAGTGTATATAATTGTAATATGTAATAACGACATCTAGACAGGGAACAGATTTGAGACATTCAATTTATAATTTCACCTAAAACAATCGAAACACCGGGTATTGACTCCAAACATAAGGCGAACGTAAAAGTCGATAGTGTGACTGGTGTAGATAAACAACTGTGATAAGTCAATAAGTGCAAAAATTGCCATAAAGAATGAGAATATGAGAGGTACTCGAAAAGTTTTAACATGGATGAGAATAAAAGAAAAAGAAAAGAATTTATAGGAAAGGAAGAAAGAAAGGAAGGAATTAGACGAGAAGATAGACAGATTGATGGAGATGATGATGGAGGTGAGAATTAAAAATAATAAAACAAGAAAAGAAAAGATTAAAAGAAAAACTGAAAGAATGACTATAGATACAAAGAACAAAGGAAATTTTGGAAATACAATGGAAAACTTTAGAGAACAAACAATAGGGGTAAAAATACGGGTAAAAGACGCAATAAAAATCGACCCATAGACGTGTAAGCTGATAGATTAAACAGCCCTCAGTGCAAACGAGAAATAATAAAAATTAGAAGATGAAATAAATGAAAGAATAACAAAGACTAGTAAACTATATAACAGCAAAAAAATTAGTTTTCTTAGTAAAAGAGGTAAAAACAGATATAATAAAGAGAATCGTAAAACCTACCCTTAGATACGCATTGCGCATGAATAGTGAACACTAAAGCAAAGACGAAAAAGTAGATTAACAAGTACAGAAATTAAATTCCTAAGGCGAATAGAGAGAAAAACAAGGAGAGACAAAATCAGAAACCAAAAATTCAGAGAAAAGTTCAAGATAGACCCAATGGAGTTGATATTATTAAAAGTGTATTACTGTAAATACTTAGAATAATCTTACCACTGCATTAACTTTTTCAACATGAATTAAATAATATATAATTACAGCAATGCTATTAAAGCCTCCTGCAATTAAAAAGACATCATTATTCCTGGAGGTAAAGTAAATTAGCGACAACGTGTAGAAGCCAGAAATGAACATGATCATCAATAAGATCCACCATAATAAAAAAGTGGGATGTAGAAATTTATTTAATTGTTGATAATTATTTATCATACTTGTATATAAATATTTCAATCTTCTCAATTCCTCTTCTAGAGAAATCTGATTTGATTGTGATCTTTCACTAGTAGGCCTTTTTGGCACTGACTTACTTAGGCGGTAGGATAGAACTTGCTCAATTCGTTGCAGGCATTTTTTGAAAAGGACTGTATATAGACAGCTACATAATACTAACTGAGAGATGCTGATTGACTGGCTGAGACTATACATCACTGATGTAACTGTAGAGTGTAATATCAATAACGTATTGGTACTGGCGTATGGAGAGTTTAATGAATTTGTTATAACATTCATTGTACCCCATATAAGTATAGCAATAATAATATAGCATTTCCTCAGAAAAGATTTTATGGTTCTGGAACTTAGAATTATCTGAATTCTATAGTAATGTCTATTTTCAATTATAGAAGTGATACCGTTCAATTCCACCATTTTTTCCTTGTAGTTGACTGTTCCTGTGATAGCAAAATTAAGTGCTGTAGTACAGTAGAAGAGTTCGGAGAATGCGTATATGTTTTCGAAATGGTCATTATTAGAAAAATTATATAATTTGTAACAGCAAATTAGACCACGGCCAATGATTGGTAAACAGAAAAGCGAAGAAACTACCAGAAGCGTATTAGATTTTGACACTTTTGCAATTTCCGTCGAAGCTTTAATATGAGGACATGTAAAGGACATCACAGAACTTCCACAAATTGATCCTAAAATCCACAATGGATGCAATAAGCAAACAACACAATCACTACATTGACTTGGTTTTGTTTTTAATTTTTTTGGCATCCTGCACACCTATTTTATAAAATAGTGAGATCTGCAACAAACAGGCCTAACTAACCAAGTACACTATTTGATTTCATTATCATTAGCTTTATTGCTTTTACACAATTTATAATACACACAGCAATGAAATAAGTCAAATAATGATTGAAAACTATTATGGCGCAGCTCTATAAATAATGTGAACTGTGTACACATATCAGTAAAAAAATCAATAATAGAAATTTTTCCCCGTTACGTTAATTATACAGTGTGCTAGCGTTCTAGCAACGTATTCCGATTCATTATCACCTTACCGATGATTAAATTTTATCAAACGTTAAATTTGGCAAAATTTTTCTTATAATAACAAACAAAAGGTTTTAGCGTCCGAACGTATCAATAAACTACGTTAATTCCAAACAATATGAAACAATGAAAGAAGGTAGCAATCTTATAAACTAACCTGCACTAGCTAAAGTTTAACCTAATTTATTTACAACAAGAGAGAAGCTGGTCGAGGTTCCCCTGTATAAAATATAACCTTCGACTTCAACATTTAATGTAACTTATACAGAAAGGTCCCTTATTAAAAATTCCAGACATAGCTTGGGGATATTTATAAAGCTTTTCTCCAGGTAAAAATCATTAACCTACAAATTCCAAACTTTAAGAACCCGAGGGTGTGGTGTTTCCAAGAGCTGTATATAACACCGATACCGTCGGAATCCCCTGATCGCTGTGCAAAGTGATGAGAAACAATTGAAATTTAGATTTCTTAGGTAGCTATAAATTTATAACAAATATAACAAAAATATACAATAAAGATCTGCAGTTTACAGAGTTACAAGTTTTAAATAAACTTACATTACTAGTAAGCAGGTATCCTACAATCTGATAATACAGATCACTTCAAATTAACACAGCACTTGACAATAAAAGCTTTTAAATTCACAAAAGCCTGATGGTTTGTCTACTGTATCTCAAGACGAAGAGAAGAGTTGTCCGAGGCTTGTGATTGAAGTTAACGCGATTATTATTATTAAATGTCAGATCTCTCGTCTGCAGATCAAAAATCATAAAACGTTCCGATTTTCCAGACAAAAATTGTTTAATGAGTGTGACTGAGTCTAGACCAGCTTTCCATATTGTAGAAAAATTCTTAGATTTTTTAGATTTATCAATTGGTGTCTCAACTCAACTCAAGTCTAATTTCCTATCTGGCATTCTGGAGAGTACAAATAATAATAGGGGACTAGGAATTTGATCGAATTTAATTTCAAATGTCAAATTGTCTTATGCATACTGAGATTTTGACTTGGAGAGTACGATTATTTTCGAGGAGGGTTTACAAATAAGACAATATCAAAGAAAACAGAATTCAGTAGTTACAACCTTTTGAATTTTAAGTATATAGTGGAATGAATTTTTAAATCAGCACATTCCGTAGAAGGGTTTTAATCCGGTAGTCCAAAGAGGTAGTTGTACGAGTGGATACATAGAAACGAACCTGATGTAAAGAGGTATAAAGCAATTAAAAATCTTTTAGATTGTAAAATAATTGATTTACTACAGTAAATAAAGTAATGTGTGATGATTGAGTGTCGTGGATATCTTTTTATAGTAAGCAACGGTAGCGATATTGGTAATTACTTACCACTGTATGTGTATATTCTGCAACGGCCAAGTAAATTATAACAGAAGATATGGTGGCATACGACTCCATTTCAAGAAGAAGATTTGCCTCAATAAAATTGGTATGAATCAATACCACAGTGTAAAGGTTGAATATTAACGTAATACATCCAATTAGCCACGAAAATAGCATAGAAGGTTGCAAATATAAACTAAAATGCCTGTAATTTGCAATTAGACTTATATAAAATTCTGTTAGTCTTTTAAGTTTTTGTTCGTTTGAAAGCTTCTTTAAAATCGTTCTTTTCCTTTTATTCATTTTACAATTTGTATTATTTAATACGTCTTTGATTTGATCGAAACATTTCACAAAGAATATCCTGTATAATAGAGCGCTTACTACATAATGATAAAACATTGTTGATTGTGTAAGAGTAACTAGAGCAATCACAAATGTTTTTAATATCATAATAACTACGTGCAAATTAAGATTTTGTAAGATTGCATAATACAGCGAGAGATTAATTATGGCCCCAATTGCCGAAAATATCATTACGTAAGATTTCCAATAAAAACATTTTGTTGCCTTCTGATCTATTAGTGTACAAAATCCGTAATAATATCTATTGCGGACAAGAGTTGAAAGGCCGTTTAGTTCAATTAATTTTTCATTATTTTTCAACACTCCGGTTATACCAATTATAACTGATAGCAGACAAAACATTACTTCCGTGATTAATGATATCTTTGTATTCAAATTGTTAACTGCAAAAATATCTTGAACTGTAAAAGCGATGTTTATTATAAATAATAAAACTGAAACTGTTGAAATCGCTAGTAACATCCTCGATTTTGTGAATTTTGCAACTGAAGTTGGTTGCTTCGAATGAGGACAGCTAATTATTAAAGGTGACACTGCACATATGCACCCCATTTTTAAAACTGGATATAACACGCAAGCAACACAATCTGCTGTCTTGGTTTTCATTTTTATTGCTTGCTTCATAGTTAACGGTATTATTCTGTAGGAAATTTTCACTCTATTACCTATTCGGTTATGTACAATTTAATTTGCTAAAAGCCAGCTATTTGATACGCTTTATAACACGCTAATGGGTACTTCAATAATAAATAAAACAAACTTTTCTAAGAAATAACGTAAATATTTGGTTGGTGCAAAAGGTGATATCAGAGTAATTAAATTAGTAATTATCTCCATTTCTTTTCAATTCCGTCTATAAAATGTATGGTCACTACATCTCTTACAGTATTTAGATACCTAAGGCAGTCGCCTGATAGGATGTGTTTACTTAGACTAAGAACGCAAAAAAGAGGAACACAGCAAAAAAATCTAATTAATTTCTATTAGCAGCAATATAATTTGTACATACGCAAATTAAAACTTGCAAAATTGCAGGAGTGAGTATTCTTAAAACAAATCTATTGTATCGAGTAACTCAATATAAGTAAACAAGAGGAAACCGTTCAAGAAGTTCAACGAGTTCGACTATGAAAAATCCTAAAAAATTAGCGATTACAGCGAAACTTTCAAGAACATTTCACAAGCAGCGAAAAGTGAACTCTTCGTCGAGTTCATAAGAAAAAAACAGTTGTTGACAACATACATCGCGCCATGCACAGAAGAAGCAGAAATCATTTTTTCCCTTAGCTAATACAATATGTAGACTTTCTTGTTCTGCAAAGGTTTGCTAGATGTCAGCAGCTTTTTAACTTGTACATCTTCGGCAGTAATTATACCTACCATACAGAGCTACCCAGAATGCTTTCATCTGCAAATTCGTGCACCATTGATTTTTCTACAGAATTTTATAATTATTTAAAAAATAATGTTAAGAAAACTTTAGCTTGCTCTAAATAATTGATTATTACTATTATTATATAGTCAGTGACAATTGTAGAACTAATCAATAGAGTCAGATCTGCAGGTCAAGCAGACCTGACTGACCCAGCTTTCACAATGCAATTACTAATGCAGGGAAACGACAAGGAACAATAAGCAATCAGATTGCTGCTCCATACTGAGACCGCGTTAGCCGAAGTTTGCTCACCAAGCACACATCTCTGCTGAAAATGGAACCACAAACACTTTCAGACTACAGCGCACTCGTCCAGAAGATCAGCTAAGTCAGAGTACAACAACAACTGCAACCACGTCAATTCCAGCTTGTCACGACATCCTTTCTCATAAAAACAAGCCAAACAGATACAATGAGCTTATGGTAGCCGCTTCACTGATGCAAACAATATCATCGATGATGACCCCATGGCAGTCACCTTTATTGTCGACAGCAGGAAGAAAATCGCAATAGATAAGCAAAGTTTAAACTTTGAAGATTAGGTTAGTTATTTATTAAAACAAGGATTCTTACCACTATATTGATTCCTTCGACAACGTTTAAGTAATAGGCAATAAACGCAGCACCAATACAAGATCCCGTTGCTAAGAAATTATCATTTTCACTAGAATTATGGTAAATTGTTGATAAAGTATAAAAACAACAAATCAACGTGCCCATCCACATAATCCACCATAACAAAATAGTAGGATGTAAGAATCTATTTAATTGTTGATAATTGTATACTAGACTTGTATATAAATGTTTCAATCTTTTCAATTCTTCTTCCAAAGAAATTCGTTCGCTTGATGATTTTTCAGTTAGACGACTCGAGAGAACTTCTTTAATTCGTTTAAAACATTTCTTAAAGATTACTCTGTAGAAACAGGTAGATAACATAGATTGATAGATGCTGATAGGTTGGTTATATTGATACATAACCGCTGCAACTGTATGGTGCAGTAACATTACCATATTGGAACTTCTGTAAGGTGATTTTAATGAATATGCAATGACGTTTATTATATCCAAAGCAGTTATACCAATAATAATGTAACATTTTCTAAGAAAACGTTTTACCGTTCTGACACTTAAAATTGTCTTAATTCCATAGTAATGACGATTTTGAATTATTCGCGTGATCCCATTCAGTTCTAACAATTTTCTGTTATAGTTCATCGTTCCTGTCACAGCAAAATTTAGTCCTATAAGACAGTATAGGATTTCAGCAAATGCGAATATTTTCTTCAGACGATTTTCAGGAGACTTATATAAAATGAAACAGTAAATTAAAGCACATCCAAGTAACGATAAACAAAATAACGTCGAAACTGTTAGAAGAGTATTGGATTTTGAAACTTTTGCTACTTTTACCGAAGTATTGATATGTGGGCATGTGCAAGACATTACGGAACTTCCACAAATTGATCCTAAAATCCACAGTGGATACAATAAGCAAACTACACAGTCACTACATTGATTTTGTTTCATTTTTAATTTTATTTTATTCAATAGTTCAAGTTACAATTCAGTGACTACTTTGTATGTGTAATACCATTAGGTTTATTATGATTATTTCTTCAAGTAATTTGGAGAGAACAAAATCCAATAATGTTTGAAAGACATTAAAAGGCAATGATTATTATAAGAAATTTATTGTTGTAATGAATGACATTTTCTATCTTATGGAATATAAAAAATTATTTTTATAAATCGAAGATTTTATTATGTTGATGATTACATTACGTGCGTAATATTCAAACTGGCTAAATTTAAGTCAAGGTTAGACGTGCGTCATACATATGCAGCTGCATGTTTATGATCGTAATTAAACGAGATAGTGTGAAAAGTAAAATTTATCTGCATGCTTGCCATTACGTCTGTTAATGTATGCAATTTCGCTCTAGATTCGTGCAAAAATCGCTTCAATACAAAGCTTACTGCAGCTGTATTTTGGCTTCTTAGGAAATGAATTTGGACGCTAGAGAACGGTATTTTTACAATCGAAAGAAGTACTTGACAAAAGGAAAGAAAGATTCTCATTTTCTAGAGTGGCTCGATAGGGCAATGGCAAATATATTAAAATTGAAGAGAGAAGAGAAATTTCAAGAAAGTAATGTAATCAAAAAATAATAAAATTGTTATGACTACAGTGATGTCGGACCCGTTCTTTAAACATTTTGCCAATTCAGTATCATTTTATTCCAATCCTGCCTTTTTTTATCATGTTGCTTGTCCCTTCATTTTCTTCAAGCCCAACATGAGTTCCAATCCAAGCTAATACCACTTGACAGTTTCTACTAAACAGCTCACAAAGATTCCGGTAATGTTTCCATTTCTATAGGCCACAATTCGTGCGTCTACACCTTGTTTAGTTTTTAATCTAAAGAAGCGAAGAATTGACGATTAATTTTTGTCATTACCATAAAATCAAGCTTGCGAGAACCCTTCCAATGTATGCCAACATTGCAAACTATAACTTTCTGGCTTTTCTTGAGAATCTAATCGGATTTTTCTCAAATACCATCTAGACCGCAGATATTCGACTCAACTTTTGCAAGTCAACCTGACAGAAGATTGCTATCTTTAACAAAATTGTTTTTCAATGTGGACTGCTGCAAATTTTTTAGATAGTGGTTTGTGCTATGCATCAAAACTTTGGTCTAAAGTCTTTGACACTTGTAGCTCGGACACAGACCGACAGTAAGAGGATCCAAACCCTGCGCTTTCTTTTTGCCCTCAAACTTTATTTCATAACCATGTGTCATAACGAGTCGAAACGCGTTTTACCAATGTACACTTTACCCGACGAGTTTGCGTGGTCCTGAATGAGATCTATAGTTCAGATGTAAACTCTCTTGGCTTAAAAAAAGGAAAATCTACAATGCAAGCCATTCAATAAAAGATGCCTTCAATTCTAGTTGACACCCAAGTGTCATTTGCGCCATGGCAGGTTGTAGTGAAAAGATGAAAATGATAGTGCAAACGTTTCTGAAGAAGAGAAGAGTAACAGGTGAGGAATCACAAAAGAAATATAAAGAAAGTGCTCACGAAGTTCTTCTTCAAAAACTATTTTGTGGCTCATAATAATAGAAAAGTGGTTTAGAGAGGTGAAAGACACTGTAAGACTACATGATTTGCAAAGCCTGTGGATATGCTTCAGAAGCGTGTCGAAATTGGGCATTGAGATATAAATTGTATTATAATGCAGACAGGTTATGTATTGTGTGGATGTGTCTGAGAAGACAAAAAGAATAGAAATGCAATGGGAGGTGCAGAGATTGTCAACCGGTAGTGCTGTCAAATATCTTGGTGTAATCATCGATAGGCAACTACTTTGGATAGATCATTGTAAATATTTGAGAAATAGGGCTCTGCAAGTATTAGATTAGTAAAAGGTCTTGGTAGTTTAATTATTTTCATTAGTAACATCTAAGTGTTATCGCTCTATTCCTGCAAACATTACATCGTAATTAATGTCGAACTACTTTAGATTATGGTGGCATCTAGTATGTATAGCTGTTTTTGTAAAAGTAGAATTTTTTGCA
>VTPC01002065.1:72886-91720 GCA_011009095.1 Ignelater luminosus
TCTAGTTAATTTAATATATTGCGCATTTTACCCAGTTTTGGGAATCTATTTTTAGCTTTCTTGTGTTAGTTTACTTGAACCTTTAATGAGTCTTAGTGAGTTTCTCTTTCAATAAACGCAGAACATACATGAATTACCTACATTCAAGCTTCGCATAATAAAGTAAACAGATTTGCATAAAACTGTACCATCTGATTTGTATCTACTGAAGACAACTTTTTCATATGTACAACTGAAAATTTTACAATCATTTATCTAAATACTGTGATTAAACATAGCATTTATGCTATATCGAAAATCTCTGTGTATAATTTATGATAAAATACTAATAGTAACTAAAGTTAAATGAAACTGAGCAGGGATTTTCATATATTTAAATAAAATATCCAGACGTTTCATACTTAACAGGCTTGGTGATAATTTAAGTAAGACAAATAGCTCTAAGAGTATCCTGCACAATTTTACTAACGATTAGGAGAGTCGTCATGCAAATTGTTTTTCAAGTGACGGGATTGACGTTATTAATATGCTTGTAAACTTCTATTGTTTGACGGATCGGATAATTCTGAAATAATAGGCAAGTCTTTGAACAATATCTTATGTCCTATCTCATACTGATGCTTGGCAACGGCAGATGTCAATATGTGACCTAATGTTATACAACGCTTAATTGAACGACTAGCTAATTCTAAAAACAGACATAGAACACACTACCAAACACCATTGCAGTAAATTAGGTTAGGGGAAGTTCTCGTTTTCCCTTTGGAATTGGAAATTGATTTATGAATTGGAATTAGACACTACGTGTAAACTCAAAGAAAGTTTTAGTTCTACATGTTATGGAGATGTTCGCGTAACACAAATCGACTTAAACAGAGAAGCTGTCTGTAGAGGAAAATGCAAGCAACTGGTATCTCGGACAAATAATTCTTAGATAAACGTTAAGGTAATTATTGAAGTTCTTCGCGAATAAGTCGGTTGTTTTATAGCCTGTTGTAAAAATAAATCAAAATTTTCTTTTTTTTTTAATATCACGCACCAGTAGGGAATATCTTACCAGAAGAAGTTTAGTGTTTGTGTACAGAAATATCTGAATACTGTTAGTTATTGTCAACGGTCTTGTCACGTTTTTGCAGAAAAAAATAACTAAAAAGATGCTTTTTAAAAACCGAGGCCAACCACTACGCAAAGAGCTGGAAGCACAAGGATTTCAAACAAAGAAACCAGTTAAAAGCCCCAGCTGTGAGATTCAATGAATAAAGTCACACAGCAAAAGAAGCGAGACCTGACAGGAAATAGGAGGCGTCCATACATAGAACGGATACGGGAAGACTGGGACATGGAGACGCGGAGAGATTTAAGATGGAAGCTGTGAGGGCTTCTGCTTCTACCTAATTTACAACTGCTGAGACGAGAATACGGCAGAACACGTACTGTTTGAATATCTGTTGAATGAATGTTTGCAAGTAATGATTCACATTTTGTAAGTTCGCGAAAGAGTCGAGCAATTAAGTAAAGTACCTTTTTCTTAAGACGCGCTCATTCTTGAGTTCTTCAAGTCAACTACATCCATTGAAGTGTTTAACGGTGCTTCATCCTCTTATTCAGTTACTCCACTTCATTTATAAGGTAAAGTAAAACAGCAAGGGGCCCAGAGTAGTATTGATTTGGAGCAGCAATATGGACAACAACTCACAGAAGCGAGGGGTCTCAGGATAATATTAGTTGTAGCAGCGAGAGGGTCGATCGGGTTGGATCAACGACCTGTTGCGTTATCGCAACATTTCCTAATGTGTCAAGACGTTCCTCCTGTGGTATTTTATTGTGTTGAAAATCGGCCAGAAAGAAACTTTAAAGCACGTGAAACCCTTGCGTTGGATCTTCTGAGATAAACTTGAAAACTTGATAAACAAGATAGTCTCTTCCTCATCCTGAAGGTCTCCTTCCTTGTTCCTTGGAAAAGTGAGTTCACTTTCTCCACGTATGGTATTACGACCTTCCAAGGATGACACTGGCGTTGCCTTTATCAGTTGAGAGTATCGTGATGTCAGAATTCGATTTAAGATTTTGCAAAACACTATTCTCTTATTTGGATGTTGGATGATGCAGGTTTGTCCGAGCAAAGATACTTAAGTGTAACAAAGATTTCACTGCATTTCTCATGTCTCCCTCAGAAATACTAGGCATCACAGTCAAGCCTTTGTTGATATTAGCAGCAAATGAAAAGTATTAATTTATTACAATATACAGGGTGTGCGATTTAAAATTAAAAATTTGATTTAATTATTATAGTAAAGGCAATCTTGTTTTAAGAAATCTGGAAAAGTGAAGCGGATTGAAATGAAGATACTAAACTGTATCGCTACTGGCAATGCAATTTGTTTAAAGCAATAGCAATAAGAAAGAAATAAGATAGAATAGACTTACCACATTTGAAAGTCTTTCTACAATTATTAGAAAGAACGTCATGATACCCATAAAAATGATCGTTCTAATTACTGTAGCGAATGCATAGGCGTTGTAATAGTCCGAATTCCATAGAGATGTAATCAGGTAACAATAGAAAATTACTGCCATTACAAGTAGAGTAAACCACCAAACAAAAAACTGACCTAATACATATGACATGTACGTACAATTTCTATAAATTGTAGTATGAAGTCGTCTTGTCATTTGTATTTTAATCTCCAGGTGCCTTTCTTTTTGTAGTGGTATATTATTCAATTCTTCGTTTATGGATTTGAAATTGCAATCGTCTAAGTAGCTGATCATTTGTAATTCTAAAGATTTATGGCAATTTGTAAATAATGAATGTATGAAAATTGTTTCCAGATTAAAATTAAGTATTACTGTTATCTGTACAAATCCTGTTAATATACCAACAGGCCTTCTAATCGTTGTCCAGCTGCTGATCTCATCATAAGGACGCGTAAATATATACAGAGCAAACACTAACGACAGCATAACCAGTAACAAACATTGACTGATTGACAAAATTCTAATTTGTCTTGTTGTTTCTTTGGCATTTATAATTGTGTTCAAATCATACATACGTCTAATTTCAAGTATGTGGACCCAAGAATTTAATTCAAGCATCCGATAGCTACGTTTACAGGCATGAGAAAGTAAAGCTATCAAACTTCCACCGTAAAAAAATATTTCCGCTAATAATTCCATAATAACAGGCTTTTGACTTTGGAATTTTGCAAATATTAAATAAAAATACCATATTATCACTGCTAATGCTGTAAACAATAGCTGTTTTATTCGTTTTGAATTCTGTTTTAAAGCTCTTATCGGGATTCAAATGTATGCAGTTGTAAGATCCTGAAAACGTCCCACATAACCTGGCAAATTTCAAAGCTGGCCCGATTGCACACATAATACAGTCACTTGGCATTTCGTTAAATAGGTAATTCCAAAGCTTTGAAAACATTTTTTTTAATCACACTAACTGCACAACCGACAAATAATAAGGTAAAATGTGTACTAAAAAAAACTATTGATTTGTGGAATTTTTATGTTTGTGGGTCAGTATAATTAAAGAGTAGCGTATTTAGATAATTAAAGAGTTATTGACAAAATTAATTCTTGTAATATATGGCTATCCTATTTTAAGAGTAATTAAAAGCAGGAAACTACTTATTTTGTTTAATTAAATACGTCAAAATCGCTAAAATTGAAACACTTGTAATTAAAAAAAATTATTCTTTTTGAATTAATAACTTTCTTATGCAATTAAGTCTACCTTTTTATTCATTTAATAAATGGGTTACTATTTACTAAAGTATATTACAGGTAAACAAAAAAATAATCGCAGAGTGATGCAGGTAGGTACCTTATTATTCTGCATATGTGTGATCCACGCGGGATGAAATGCTAAAGATGAGTTACAATTTGTAAAGTATTTTATTAGAATCAATTAGATTATGCATAATAATAAGTTGTATATTGGAAAATACTAAAAACACACTTTTAATTTTGCAAACGCTAAATAAACAGGAATTCAAACACAAACAGTACTGTCTTAATATGGTATTTAAGTAATCTGCAGATAGAATATCACTTGTCAAATAGTATGTAGCTAAGTACATTACTCGAGATTTCCAGAGAAAAAAATTTACACACTTACCACATCTGAAGCCTTTTCCACCGTCACTAAAAAGTAGGTCATAACGCAAATCAAAGTTATGGTTCTAATGACTATTACAGATACGTAAGTGTTGTAATTATTCATCTCCAACATAGATGCAAGTATGTAACAATTGAAAATCATAGTTAGAATAAGTAGAAGGAACCACCAAAGGAAAAACGTGTTTAACACGTTCGACATATACATACAATTTTCATAAATTGCAGTATGAAGTCGTCTTGTCATCTGTATCTTGACCTCGATGTGACTTCTTCTTAAACGTAATGTGCTGTTAAATTCGCTTTTTCTCGAAACATAATCAGAAATGTTTAAATGTTTGATCATTTTTAGTTTTAGTGATTTATGACAGTTTTTAAACAGTGAATATATAAAAATTGTTTCTACATCATAATTAATTATTGCCGCAAATTGTACAAAGCCTGCTAATATAGCAATTGGTCTTCTGACTGTTGTCCAGTTACTGATCTCATCGTAAGAACGAGTAAATGCATATATAGCAAACATCGACATTCCAACAGCTACTATTAAGCAATGAGAAATCGCCAAAATTCTTATTCGTCTTGTCTCTTTGACATCTAAAAGTGTTTTTATATCATATCTGTATCTAGTATGAAGTAAATGCACCCAAGCATTTAATTCATTGATACGACTTTTACATTTTAAACCATGACAAATTAAGGCTAGTAAAGCTCCAGTGCAGTAAAAGCTTTCTGCTAATAATTCCATTATGATATGTTTTTGATCTTCCAATTGTGTAGATATTAAATAAAAATACCATATTATTGTTGCTAATATTAAAAGTGTCAAGCATTCGTTATAAATAACAGCTACTTTGCTTAATTCAAAATCGGTTTGCGAAATTTTATCTGATTTAACGTGAATGCACTTGCATACTCCCGAAAACGTTCCAAATAATGCGGCAAATTTTAAAGTTGGCCCAATTGCACAAACAACACAATCGCTTGGTTTTTCTTTATGTATATAATTATATAGTTTAGAATGCATGTTATAGACGAGCAAACTACGGAGTAACTGAATTTAAAAATGTGAGCTATCAAGGAGACCTAATTAATTTGTAACATTGTTAAACTTGCATGACAAAATAACCCATAAAGTGTTTTCTTTAATTAACTAAAGACGTGGCACGATAGAAGCAACGACCTTATTGCATTAGTTTAATGTGTGTTTCTTGAAATATTAAATAACCTCTAAAAAAACAGACAGAAAAAGCGCGCTTGTGGTTTATTAGTTGCTTTTAATTAAAAGACCCAAGGAATCGAAATTTCTAAATGTTAAATTTATTGGACATACTAATATATTAAAATATTACCAGCAATCAATTTTTTTTAGTGTATTTCTAGTAAATTAAGTCTAATCCCTTTGCAAAACTATTGTTTCCCTTATGAAAAAAAGGACTAATTCTTATTATGTTTCTTTTTACTTGGGATGTGCTATATCTTATAGGTCTTTCTTTTATCATGTTTTACACAATAGTTAGATTTTCCATTTCAAGCCCATACGGGATTTTTCCTACAGTCGCTAACTCCGCAAGGAAGAGCGCCATCTTTCATTCTTTTTATTCCTTATTGATATCCACAGAGATGATTATATTAGTTAGGTAAAAGTTTTTTGAATTTACTTATAACCATCTGAAGAAGGAGATTATATATTAACCAACTCTAGCTATTCTAGTGCCAAACAATCTATACTGGGGTACCCCAGGGAAACGCTCTGGATTAGAATAGTTCAAAATTTTAGCTGAAAATTTAAAAATGAAGTTGTGCGCAAAGATCGTTCTAAAACTATTGTCTCCGGAACAAAAAGCGCGGATGATTGAGTACTACGAGGATTAAATTGCTTCTGAAAAAGCTTTCGACTTTCTTGATAGAGTCATCACAGAATATGAGCCACGGTTTTATGAATTCAACATTAAACTGAAATTTCAAAGCAAAGAATGGAATGGACTTGGTGAGCCGAAAATGAAAACATCTGGGAATGCAAAGCATAACCACAACGAACTCCGTTTTGTTACTTTTTTCAGACTTTGGCCTCCATTTTGACCATGTTCTCGAAGAGTTATCAAAAAACGAAGATACCACGTCGTCTTTAGTTTTTGATGTAGAATCCAAATCTGAAGTTAAAATTCCAGAATTTGACAAAAAATGCGGACATACATACAGCCATACACACAGACAGACAGACTTCGCAAATTCAGTAACGACTCCTTCGGAGTTCGTTAAAAATTCAGAAATCGAGGTCGAAAATTAAGATAATGCTGATTGATGTTTTTAATCCTTCATCACGACAATGTCCCTTTTCACACGTCGTTGGTTGTGCGCGAGTTGTTGGCGCAAACCTCAATCACCGTCACTGACTACCCGCTATATTCTCCTATTTGGGACTGTGTGACTTTTTGTTTCCGAAATGCAAAATGGTGCTCCGGGGGCAGCATTTGGGAGACGTGGAGGCTATTAAGACTGCAACGACAAGGCAGCTGAAAAGCCTTACAGTGGAGGACTTTCAAGAATGCTTCTGGCAGTGGAAACGGCAAAAAGGTTAAATTCGTTTTATAATTCCAAACTTTTTGTCTGTTCTCCTGAGTGTACTCATTTAAAATACGAAGGTTAGCTTGCTTTACCATTCTCGAGTGATTCATGACTACTTGCTATGTGAGCACTTACTTTTCGGTATATATTCTGTCTTATAGATAATTTCCTATGATCGTCTGGAAATTCTTTAATATTCTTTTCTGCAACTGTTTTGGCGTAAGGCTACAGTCTTCTTCCAGCCACCCCATTATTATGTTTAAGTGGTTTTACGGTAGAGCTCTTGGCTTTACACTCTTTGTTTAACTCAAAATTGTGGCTGGATTTGATGTTGCAGTTGAAGCTACTGGACGGACCCCAAAAAGAGAAAAAGAAGCGACAGAAACTTGCAACAGCTTTAGTTCTCTAAATTGCACGTTTCGTTCTTCTGTAAAAGAGAACTAGAATTTAAATGGTTTTATTGACGCTGTACATAGACTCAGCCTTATGTCTTCTTTATAAGGTGATAGTGCAACGTCTCTGAGAAGCGCTGCCGCTTATGTTCAACAAGAACAAATTGTGGCTTATATACGTAGTCACACTATTAGAACAGAGGCGCTATAGCTGGTGCTAATAGTCGACACTGAAAGTGGCACTGATTACGAAACAAAGAATTGAATGCTGGTTTTCACATGCAGCTGCAAACTTACCAAATTTCCGTTTTAATTTTAAACAGTTTACTTTTTGTACCTGCCCTTCAAGCAAGTTTTCTTCTTTGATACAACATGGCAGGCACAGAGCTTGTAACCTACCAGGTGTATACCTATGAAATGAGACTTTCAGCTATTAGACCACAGATGTCGCTAGGAGTATTTTTAAACTGTCCCAAATGTCTTATTGTTTTCGTCTGTCATCTGTCAACAATATTCAATTCATTGTTTGTGATGTTTCATACAACAACGCATTTTTTTCGCTCTTAAAAATGTCGAATTTCGTGCCTTCAAACTACGATTTGCGGACATCGTTGATTTTCTGTTATCAATTGAAGAAAAACGCTTCTCAAGCTCATCAAATGCTTATAGAAGCTTACGGTGGACATGCTCTAAGCAGAGCACAGTGCTTCAGGTGGTTTGAAAAATTCCGAAGTGGTGATTTTAGCGTGGAGAACGAGGAACGTGGCCGGCCACCGAAAAAGTTTGAGGACACCGAATTGCAAGCATTGTTGAATGAAGATGATGGTCAAACGCAAGAAATGATGGCAGAGCAGTTGGGAGTGACCCAAAAAACCATTTGCAAACGTTTGAAAGACATGGGCATGATTTTAAAGGTCGGAAGATGGGTGCCGCATGAACTGACTGAAAGGCAGCAAGAGAACCGAAAAACCACTTGTGAAATGCTGCTCTCCCGGTTCAAAAGGAAGTCTTTTTTGCATCGAATCGTTACGGGTGTATTTCTCCAATCCCAAGCGTAAACGATCGTATGGTCCGCCCGGCCACAAGCCAAAATCAACGGCCAAACCAAATCGCTTCGGCCGCAAGGCAATGCTGTGTGTTTTCTGGGATCAGCATGGTATGATTTGGTACGAGCTATTAAAACCAGGTGAAACAGTTGACGGTGCACGCTACCAACGACAATTGGCCGATTTGAACAGCGCTATACACCGAAAACGCCCAGAATATGCCGATCGGCGTCACAAAGTAATTTTTCTTGATGACAATGCACCACCACATCGAACAAGAGCGACGCGGGAATTGGTGGAGACGTACGATTGGGAACCGCTGGTGCATGCGGCTTACTCACCAGACTTGGCGCCTTCCGATTATCATTTGTTTGCATCGATGGGCCACGCACTTTCCGAGCAGCGCTTCAATTCTCACGAAGAAGCCAAAAAATGGCTCGATGATTGGTTTGCGGCCAAAGACGGCCAATTTTTTTGGCGCGGCATTCACAAATTGCCTGAGAGATGGGTAAAATGTGTCGCTAGCGATGGCTATTATTTTGAAGATTAAATTTGTAACCATTTTTTGTTAATAAACGTTTAAAATTGAAAAAAAAAGTCTCATTTCATAGGTATACACCTATGTACGTTAAGCAGCTCAACGAATTTCGTTCAGTAGCGCTGCTAATCTACTTTAGAAGCTGACAGTGCCAGCGAAGCTCGTGGTCCCGTGTAAATGAGACCTTGGTAACGGACGAGAATGCCCTTCGAAAATTTTGCATGCTATTGACCGGATCAGCTGTTACTTATCGAACAAAATTTTCAGCAACAGCAAGATAAAAATACATTTAAAGACAGAACTGGCAGTGATATTCGTGCTTTGGTTTTGAATCAAAGATATATTCGTGCAACGAAGTTACAAATATTAATTTTTAGGTTGGTCAAGTGAATTTAATATTTTAGTCCGCTGACACGTTAATTTCGTTTCCTGCCGTTAAATATTTAAATTTATTTAGTTTGATACACCGTATAAGATATCCATTAGATAGGTTTTGTAATGTAATTAATTTAAGTAACCAAAATTAATTGTATCAATAAATTCTACAATGCAAACCGCACGCAGGTCCCCCACGCATACCAGTTTGCCCCACTTGTGTAGGTTTCACTCTCTTCAAACTCGTTAGTATGGAAGAACTGACCAACCGAGATAAGTACAGACGTCTACTGCCCTTGTGATCATCCAGTGCGGACCAGTCTAAGTAATAGGAATAGTGTCCTCCAAGTATTGTAAGTGAAGTGCTTGGTAGATCCGAAAGACTCCGAGGTATACTTTTTCTACCCTCTCCGTTCTAAATTTACCTTGTTTGTCGCCGCTATCCGTAGAGCGTCGGCGTCTTCTCTATTTTCCCTTCTGTCTCTGCAAGACACCCAACCCAATTTCGCCAATAAAGCATTTAACCCGGCATTCTTGTACTCCGCTTAGTTTGAATTAGCTCTTGATGTAAAGAAAAGATTTGTTTGTACCAGTTGAGCGTTTTATTATGATATTCAGTCTTTCTGTTTTAAGTTTGTTACAGCACATCGTCCCCACCGACACCGAAAATAAAATACACCCCACTCTTAATAAAGGTGTATTGTTAGATATGGTGTATGATCTTTTGTACAGGCATGTTTATGAACGCGTACTTTGCAAAGAATTGAAAGCGTTTCGTGAACTGTCGCAACGTGCTTGTGTAGTGTAGTTTATTTGATAATAAACACTGAGTTATAAAGGCATGATGAATCTCATCTAGCTTATGCTACGACGACGACATTTCTGCACAATAACAAAAATGTTTGTACTTACCACATCTGAAGTCTTTTCTACTGTTACTAAAAGGTAGGTCATCACACAGATTAGAGTCGCGGTTCTAATGACTATAACAGGTATGTATGGGTTGTAATTTTCAGAATTCCACACAGATCCAACTACATAGCAATTGAAGATCATGGTCAAAATAAGTAGAAGAAACCACCAAAAGAAGAATGTATTTAACACGTTTGCCATGTACATACAATTTTCATAAAGTGCAGTATGAAATCGTCTTGTCATTTGCATTTCAATCTCAATGTGGCTTCTCTTTGGCAGCAATGTGCTGTTAAATTCGCTCTTCTTTGTAACATAATCAGAAAAGTCTAAGTGTTTGATCATTTTTAGTTGCAAGGATCTATGACAGATTTTAAACAATGAATATGTAAAAATTATTTCTAATTCATAGTTAATTATTGCTGTAAACTGTATGAGACCTGATAATATTGCAACAGGTCTTCTAACTGTTGTCCAGTTACAGATTTCATCGTAAGAACGAGTAAATGCATATATGGAAAACGCTGTCAACGTAATAGTTAGTATTAAGCAATGCGAGATTGCCAAGATTCTGATTCGTTTTGTTTCTTTGACATCTAAAAGTGTACTTATTCCGTATCTATGTCTAGTGTGAAGTACCTGTGCCCAAGCATTTAATTCACGAATGCGATTTTTACTCTTTAAGCTATTGCAGAGCAAGGCTATCAAAGCTCCAGTGCAGAAGAAAATTTCTGCTAACAATTGCATCACAACATGTTTCTGATCTTTAAATTGGGTAGATAATAAATGAAAATACCATATTATTGTTGCTAGTATTAAAAGCGTTAAACATTTATTATAAACAACACATACTTTACTTAATTTAAACTCGGTTTTCAAAATCTTAGCTGATTTTACATGAATGCAATTGTATGTTCCCGAAAACGTTCCAAAGAATGAAGCAAACTTTAAAGTTGGCCCAATTGCACAAACAACACAATCTGTTGGATTCTCTTTGTAGAGGTAATTGTGTAGTTTGGAATGCATGTTATATGCTTGCCAAGTAGACTGTAAATGAATAATTTGAAAGAATAAGAGGCATCAAGGATACATAATTAATTTGAACTTACATGTTAAAACAAGCGATGATAAGGCATTTTATTTAATTAAATTAAAAAAAAAAACTTAAAAGAATGTCTACTGACAGTATAATGTGTATTTCTTGAAATATTAAATGGAAAAAATAAATAATCTATGAAAGCGTGTTTCTGTTTTATAAGTTGTCATTAATAAAAATGTTATAAAAAAAGTATTTATTTATAAGTTGAAGTTTCTAAATGTAATCGATAATATGTAGGTCAAAATCTACTGGGTTTTATAGTAAAATTAAATTACAGTGCAATTTTTTCTTCTAAGCAATTACAGGTATAACTGTAGAACAAGTTAAAATATAATTTTTGCAAGTTTTGGGTCTACCTTTATATATCAACTCATCAATATTATAAATTATTATTAACATCAATATTGTGTGTTTTTAAGATTTACTACATTTTCCAGGATATATGAAATTGTAGTGCTACTAAAACATATGTTACAACAGTTCCGGATATCTGTAACAAAAGAAAATTATTTATTAACATTTAGAAACATTTCAAAAGTTGATAATGCAAGGAAATTTCAAATTAATTTGTAAATTATTTTTTTATATTTATGAACACCCTGTATATTGAATTACAAAATGCTAGAAATACTTATACTTACAGATGCCAAAAGGCTAGTACTGATTGTAAATATATCCGAAGCTTTCAGTACTGGTTTCCGAACAGTCAGAGTTGTAATTAACATCTCCACCTGAAAGTGCATTAATATTAATTAAATATTCAAGCAGTTAGTAAATAATGGATCGTACTTGTGCTGCCTCTGTACTACTTAATTTACTAATTGGATATTTGAATAAAAATGATAAAATATCTTGATTCTGAAAATAAAACACAGGCATTATTGTAAATTGCAGCCAAATCTTTGCTGTTAGATACATTCGTATAAAACAAATATTGTACCAAACAAACCCAAGGAAAAAATTCATAATTAATTTTTAATTGAATACAAAACGCTCATATATTTATGATCTAAACCAATGTAGTCCTTGTCTGAAAATCAGAAAAGATCTTTAGTTTTTAATTTTATTTTCACTTTCAAACCACCTTTAATGGCAAGCTTGCAACGTGGGGCAATTTGAGTAATATCAAAAGAATCAGAGCACATTTTAAAATACGAAGAGTCTACAAGATTTTAATAAATTATTTTTCGCGCTGTATTGGAGTATCATCTATCCTCTTTATCATCATTCATTGCAAATTTTGTGACCCTAGAAGCTGTGAAAGCTTTTCTTTGGTCTCAAATGGATACGTTAGTAAAATTTGAACTGCATCACCCGCCAAAAAGATTAACTGAATAGAAGTAAAACAACGCCAAGCGAGACAAAGGCAAACAGAAGGGAATCAACGTGATGAGCACCCATGCAAGGACAGCCACAGACAAGAAGTTCTACCCGAAGACTAGAAATGACTTCACTGAAAAAGTAGATTAGAAAAAACGAGAGTAGAATCGAGATATATACAAAGAGATTTTCAACGTTCTGTAGAAAGGTGACTAAAGGGTTTTATTTTGGAACGAAGCTTCTTTTGATAGTTTTCAGGAGGGATACGAAGCATCTTGAAGACGTAGACTTGCTCCTAGTAGACTGCTTTAGATGCCTTGCAGATTCTTTTCTTTACTGCCAAGTACCTTACTTGGCGGTTGGAAAATAGGTAAATTTGTAGTCAATGGCCTTAAGGTTCAACGATTCTCAAGTTTTTTTATCCCACCATAAAAGAAGATTTGTCCAGCTCTGCAAAATAAGCATTTGTTTCACTTATCACTTAGGAATTGGCGGCAGATTTCTTTCCTGCAAGGAATTATTTCAATTAGCAATTTGATGGGGCCAAAACGATAATATGGAGAATGGGGGAAAATTTTGTAACAGTTTTGCCGCCGCATTTTATAAATGAACCGAGGCATTGTCATTATAGTAAAGAATCTTTTTTCTCTTTGTCTTAATTTAATCATATAAGCAATCCAGTAAGATAAATGATATTCTGAAAAAGCTTCAAATTGTGCTTCGGCGTGTTCACTTTTTACGTTTATTATTGATGGCTAGACAGTGCTTCACTTACCTTCCCAACAGTTTTCTCAAACCCAGATATTCATGTACAATATTGTACAACCGGCAGCAAACCATATATAAATCATTCTAAGTGAAGCGAATAGTAAATTATCAAGCCTGAATTTAATTTCTTCTGCCGTTTCGTCTCTTAAAAAGAAATGTTTTATCAACGCGAAAACTTCATTTTTCCACATCATGTGGCAGTAGCAAGAGTTGACTGATTAAAACTTGGAACACTGACGATTTCAGTACAGTGGCACCATCTCTGAGATTTTCTGTAAACTTATCAAACGATTCCTTCTGTGTAGAGCACACCGCCCTGAATGACTGTGTTCATACAGCACCGCAACTTTTCCCTTCAATTTATACTAAATGAGAACGTGATTTCCAGGTACATAAACAAAAGAGAAGTTAGAAGTAGAGCTCCAAAGAACCAAGCGGGTGTTATCAGGTTTAAATCTTGATGTTGTAAGGATAGTTTGGATTTTGCAAACTGGACAATACGAGCATTAGAGTGTTATAGCTGTGGAGTGTGATGTCAGCAAAATTTTGTTATCTTTTTTCAGATTTTCAGACAGTCTATTGACGCAGATACTTTTGAAGACTTTGACGATGACGTTTAATAGAGCAATGGGCCTATAGGAGAAAAGATCAGTTAGGTTTGGGAACTACTACAACAGTGGCAGTTTTCCAGCAGGAGGAAGTTTAGCCGCATAGGAGGTAGCTATTGAAGGTATTAGTAATAAGGGATGAGGAAAGGCACTTAAGGTTTCAACTATCTTAACATTTTAAAGATCTAATCCTAGTTACTCTAAGCAGTCTGTAATTAATTTTATTTAAATCAATATACAGTAAATAATTTTTGATTCCATTTTTGCAGTCTAAAATTTATTATCTTCTCAATGCAGTTTACAAAGAAGCATAGATTGGAGATAAATCTGATTATTAACCCAAATTACTCGTGTCAAATTTTTCTTTGAATATATTTTGGTTTTTATTTGCAAAATATGCTACAATTAAAAAAGCTAATATCTCACCACTTTACGGACTTCATCGGCCATAGCTGTATAATACACAACAAATAAAACACCATAATAAGTTTTTAGATTCAGCAAAATTTGATCAATGTCAGAATCACCATAAGCTTTCATGACCATATAGAAATGGATTATAAAAAGTCCTACAAGTTCCAACCACCAAAGCAAAAAGGCAGGATGTGAGAAACTACTTAGTTGATTGAAATTAAACACCAAACTGACATACAAACATTTCAATCGTTTCAATTTTTCTTCAAATCCGATATCGTGCGATGAGTCTTCTAAGACCACATGCTGATTATCATAATTTGGTCTTCCTTGAGCAATACCTAAGTGATTTACTAAAACGCTTTCAATTTTCCGCAAACACTTTTTAAATAGTGTTTTATACAAACAACTACTCAATAAACCTTGAAAGATGCCCATAGAATGAACGTATTTGTATAATACCATGAGAATAGAATTCAAAAATAACATTAACGTGTGTGATGTTTTTTCTTCTGTGTATAAAGTCATGAAAGCCGAAGTTAAATAAGTAATTTCACCATAAAATGTTGCTACTGCTACAGCGTAGCTCTTCTTCAAAAATGATCTTACTGTTTTGAGACTTAAAATAGTAGAAAATCCATAATGTTGTCGATTGTTTAGAATTTCAGTCAATCCATTTAATTCGTTTATTTTTTGTTTGTATTTGATTAAACCAGTTAATGAAAATCCAAGAGTGCCAATGCAAAAAATAAGATCTAATAGTGACCTTACTTGGTCTTTAGGCAAAAAGTATGTATTATAAATACATACTGGAATACTACAAATAATTGGTAATAAATAGATTATTGATATTACAATACATGTTGTGGATTTATAGAATTTAGTGACTTCCGATGGATTGCGCGAATGTGGACATTGAAATGACAGCACTGAACATCCGCAAATTGATCCTAATATCCATAGGGGACGTAACATACAAGCGATGCAATCATTACAGGTTTCAAACGCTTTAATTTTTATATTCATATTATTTTAGTTACAAACTCAATTTTACAATTACGTTATAACTGTACTACTAAAGTAATAATGTAATAGCCCTTGATTTCCGCCTCTACTTATTTGTAGAAAATTGAGAATGATGAGTTTGCCCTTAATGAACGACTAAGCGTAATGGTTTCCTATTGTTGGAAAATAATATAAAAGAAAAATGATTCTTTACTACAAATATTTCATATTCAATATATCAGATCTACTTAAAATATGTGATAGGCACGTTCTACATTTTTAAATAATAGAGATATCTAAAAATAACATTTATTGCAGTTGTAATAGTAAACAGAAATTTGTATTGATCTTGAACAATTTACTCACCCTAAATGATGAAATGTTCTTTCACTAAAATTAACTTAATTATCTTTAAGTGATGTCAAAGTCGTTGCATTAATTGAGAATGTTTACAGGAAATCATACAGTTTGATCGTACTAGATAGGAATTAATACAATTAATATCTTACCACTTTACTAACTTCCTCAAGTACAGCTACAAAATAAACAACAAAGACAATGTTGCTGTAAGTTCTAAAATCCAATGCAATTTCATCACCCATGTAATGAGTGTAAGCCTTCATTGTCATATAAATATTTATAATAAGAATTCCCATCAATTCTAACCATAAAAATAAAATTGCAGGATGCATAAAATTATTAAAATAATAAAAATTCAAGATTAAACTTTTATATAAAGCTTTCAGTCTTCTTAAATCTTCTTCTAACGGAGTCTCCTTAACTTCTTCTTCTAAATAGTTTACTAAAACGCTTTTAATTTTGTTTAAACATTTCTTAAATAATATCTTGTATAAACAACTTCCCAATAGGCACTGGAAAATACCAACTGTATGTGCATATTTACCCAACCCGACTATTATTGATTTAAACAATAACATGCTTGAACCAACTACTTCATCTATGTCGTTCAGAAAATTAAACAAAGATGATACAGCACTGAGTTCGCCAAGAATTACCATAATTGCTATGACATAACTCTTTATTATAAATGATTTCATTAATTTAGGACTTAAAAAAGTAAAAAAAACCATAATAACGTTTTTTGTTTAAAATTCTTGTCAGTCCATTTAACTCGATTAATCTCAAATTATATTTTATTAATCCTGTCAAAGAAAATCCCAGCAAAGCTATACACGAAACGATTTCCAGTAGCGTTTTCGCTTGATCTCCTGGGAAGTACACAAATGTATAAATGCATAATAACACGTTCATCATTATTGGTAATGAGAAAATTGTTGATAAAGATATAGAAAGATTAGATTTAACAAATCCTGCAGCTACTGATGGGTCTTTTCTATGTGGACATTTAAATGACATTACTGAACCTCCACAAATCTTTCCTAAAATCCATAGAGGATACATTAAGCAAGCAATGCAGTCACTAGAAGGATTGGAATTTTTAGATTTTGTTTTCATAATTTTGTATTGTTTAAATAAGGAATATTAATTGCGTAGAAAAATCAGATGCACCAGTTTATTGCTTTTTAAGTTAATAACATTCGAATTGTGTGCTTACAGTTAGCCGAAATTACTAGCTACTTAATACATTGTAGTTCAACACAAACTTAACGATAACATAATGGAAAAATAATGTGAAACCGAGAAAACCTTTCTTTTATATAAATGAGAAACAATTCAGTTAAACCAATCTCTTCTCTTTATGAGCAAAATGTCAGTCTTATAACTTTCTGAGTTTTGACACCGTTTTGAGTCAGTTTAATAATCTAGAAGATTAATTAGAAATAGTTCAGCGTGTTTCTCAACGCTAAAAGTTACGTTCAGCTTGCACGTTGTAGTGAATGTGATAACTTGCTATAATGTTTTTAAAAGGCAGGTATTGTTATCTGATATCTTGATTACTCATTGGCATTTTTTAGTTATGTGCAAGGATTTCTCCATCCTGTGGAACAAGCAGTAACGTTGACAAAAAGCTACAAGCATTATATCGTACAAAGGCAGGACAGTTCAATACCGCGCAGGTAGGATTTTCAATCAGGTTCGAGAAAACGTACTTAGGTCGCTTGATGAAATTGCGTACAAGAGACCAACACCGAAGAACAATAATGAGGAATCCAAACCTCTCTGAAAATCTAGTATATCTTTCTCTGGGTAACATCCTTCAGATGAGGATATTCAGCAGGCTACAAGAACATTGGTTCATTGCCTCTTACACCAAACGACTAGCCGACATATACGCCATGACAAGCCTACCTGTTTGCTGGAATAGAGAAATACTCTCGATTGTGAGTAAACCCCCAACAAAGGCTCTCTGACTGTAGTGAACCCAAAAGAGGAACTTAAGTGTCTACTTCATTTTCATGCGATCATAGGGCATGCCCTGAATATCAATCTTGTTTCCGCTATAAACACTGCAAGCATATATTGAGAACTGCCATTAAATGCAAGAAGTGCACATGCGAAAAACCGATAAGGGATCAACTAGAACCAATAGTGCAAACTGCTTACCGTGTAAAAAAGGCTCTGAAGAAGCTTTTACGTTTTCGACTATTGTGATAACCAATCTTATCCTCAAGATAAGTGTGGTTCTTGGTCTTTTTATATCACACTAACATAGCTACCTCCGGGTGGTGTAATTTTTAATTAAATTTGAGCTAATTATTAGAAAACCTCTGTTACTTTCGAAAATAACTGGTGGTTACGTTACCGGTAATTTAGAGAGATGGTGCAAATTAAAAATGGTTCAAGCTATCAAACGGTAAGTACTTATAATTTGATATGAAGCTCATGAAGGTTTGGAGATTTATTTCTTGAGAGCTGGAGATTTTATAGTTAGCGGCAAAATTTCTTGATGCCCTTTTATTAAAAGCTTTAATCCACGGTTAATTTCTCATCGCCAAGCTAACCGCTGCTACGCCTAATACTAGGAAAAATAGACAAAGATGGTAATAATTTAGAGATTTGTGTTATTCGGTTTAACGTTGGCCATGAAAAGGCCTTGCTTGCTTAAGGGGAATTGCCTCAACGGATATCTTTTGCAAGTAAGATTGATTCTAATTTCTATTTTTGGATCTAGAAAAATCTTTTAATTAAGGAATTTCCCAGCTACATAAAATGGATGCTTTGGACTAAATCTATGGTTACTTCAAATAGACAATTTTATCAAAATATTTTAATATTGATGTTTACATCCATCGAAGTAACATTTGATTAGATTAAACAAACATTATATTGTTTCAAGATAGTAGTTCTATTTCAATATTCTTCCCAAGCTGGGCGGAACTGTAGTACTACTAAAACGTATGCTATAACTGATCCAGGTACCTGTAACAAAAGAAGAAACTCAATTAAATTTTAGGTAAATAAAATTATTAATTAAAATAAGTTAATAAAAAAAACGAAATCTCATTTAATGCCAATTAATAATAATATACGTACAGATGCGAAAAGTCTGGTACTGACTGTGAGAATATCCGACGCTCTTAGTTCTAGTTTTTGTATAGTCAAAGTTGTAATCAGCGTTTCCACCTTAAAAGGACGTAAGTATTAATAAGACATTTGAGTAGTCGGAATAATCAATGTTAACCACCTGAGCTGCTTCTCCGGGATTCAGTTTGCTAATTGGGTATTTGAATAAAAA
>VTPC01002065.1:98389-112236 GCA_011009095.1 Ignelater luminosus
TTTTTCAGCTCCTGTCAAAAAAATGTTTAAGGAAGAGGCAACAGATGATAAAATTCGTAACGTGTTATGCAGTTGGCTGCAGCAGGCAAAAACACATCGAAACCGAAAGTAAGCAAGAATATATTTATATAACATTAAAAACTTATTTAAAGAGAATATAATTTTATTATTACAATCATGGGCGGCCGCTCCTATCGGCAAGGAGGGCTGCTTGCACCCCCTGGATTTTATAATCGTACTTTGTTTTTTTATTTCTACACATATTATAGTGTCATTCAAAAAACTGGGGAACACTTAATAACTTTCTTATCTTACAAAATACAATACAACAAAATACAATTTTTAAATGTAATAGGAAATCCAAAAAAAATGAAGTAATATACAGGGTGTTCCATTTGAAAAAATAAAGTAAGATGTTGCCACAAACAAATAAAACACCCTGTATAATTTAAAATATTTTTAGGTTATGCTTCCAGAGGCACTATGTTGCTTTCTGCTTTCAATTTGTTGCTATTTCCTAACATTAAGCTATTATCTTACTAGAGCGGAATCTTGGACCACCCTGTATATATTGTATATATGGCGTAGATACTGGAAATATGTGTATTTAATTTCCCTCGAAGAAGATTTTTACTCTTCAGAGCGCATTTGTAATTGGAAAAGTGGGAACCCTAATTAAGTAATTACCATTAAATCTACAAAAATATTTATAATTTCGTGTAAAAAATTAATTTAAATAAAAACTGTTCTTACTAATTTGTTTCTTTGTTTTGAAATAGTGAATATTAAATATGATATTATAAAAGTGCAATTGCATTTTAAGCATTTCAATTTTCTTTTCTTGATTTAGGCTTTTAAGTAAAAGCTTATATTAAGCCTAAAAAGCAAGTTAAATTTAAGCTTGTTGTAAAGTTAATTCATGCTTGATATACACTTACAGGCTTGACATGTGTAACTTACTGGAAGCTGCTAAAATAAGCTTAACATAAGCTTTACATATAAGCTTATTTCAAGCTTGATGCATGTTTGCAAGCTTGCTAGGTACGCTTGTCGTAAGCTTTCTGCAAGCTTGCATTTGGTAACTAGAAAGCTTGATATAAGCTTTCAGGCTTGTCAAGGCAACCTTGAATCAAGCTTGCACCCTTGTCATGGCAAGCTTACTTCAAGCTTGTTGCAAACTATGCATTTCAAACTATGATCATCAAATTTAACCCATCAATTCCTAGTTTAAGGACTTTTGGTAATTCCTTGCAATTAAATAAAATTCTCAACAATTGAAATCTAAGATCCAAACTTTTATCTATAACTTGTAATAAACAAAGCAATTTATTACTGTAACTATCACTTGATCGCTACAGATAACGAATAAGAAATCTCATCAAAAATATACAGTTAAAAAAAATGTAAACGAGAATTGAAAAAGGTACACAACTTACCTCGACGAATCCCGCTGCGATACAGATCTGATCGTAAACGCGTTAAATCAATTTTACGGACGCAAAAAAAACTTCAATTAACGTTCCGTGTTCTAACAAAAAACCTAGAATACACAAAAATTAAATTTGTATGTTAAGCACGCAGAATCTGAGTCATCAAACGCATTTATACAAAAACAAATATTATCTAAATTCTCTATACAAACAAGAACAATTTTTTTTTCTTTTTTTTGTAATTGCATGCTTTTAAAAATAAAAGTACACTATGATATTTAGATATAAGTAGTTTTATTTATTTTTACACTGTTACATGACTGGTGTTGACTACTAACAAATAAGTGTGTTGATGGTTTTTACATGATCAACAGGAAAATCTTCTTTGACATGACTAATACCTGGCGCAAACATGCTGTGTCTGTTTTTTATTATATTTAGAAATTTCAATTACTTTTATTGGAATCTTTAAAATTTTTCAAAACTTGATTGTAACAGCTTTAAAGGCAACTCATACCTGCAGTTCATCGTTCATCTTTTATTAATTGCCTTTTTTAGAAACCAAACAAATTCTTATTCAAACTTGAAATTGAAAGCTATGTTTTCAGGAATATGAAATTCACGAAATAAAGTCGGTGAATATGTTTCGATTTGGTGTTAATATGTGTTTCGTCATGTCTCTAGCTGTTGTTTGTTTGTGGCAATACACGTGAAGGGTCTGTTTCAAGAAGCGTAAGGCTCTTGGAGAGAAATTTCTGTGGGACTTCGACTGCGTACACTGGAGGTAAACGAAAGTTATTCAGTAAGTATTGTATGATCCATCAGCGGCTGCAAGAGAACCCTATTGCGTAGACCGGAACAGTTGGTCAGTCTTAGGGTCAGTTGTTTATTTATATCAGTCAAAGTTAACTAAGACTGGCGCCCTCTCAAATTAGAACTCTTCCGTTACCGTTTTCTGCCTTAACGCCTCTCTATGACCCCGGACCAATCTCTGATAAAACAGAGCAAGTCGTTTCTTAAGGCATACCGATATCATTTTATGCTACGTTATTTCTCAGGGTCACTAAATCCGTTTTTACACGTGACAAACATGAATCTTTATAACTCAGTCTGTAGCATACCACTGAACGATAAAGTTGAAATAACATGATTAAAAACAAATATTTCAGTTCAAACAAGTTTGTCTCTTTTACATCAAATCATCTTAGAAAAATACACCGGTAAACGCTGGGTAAAAAGCGAATTCAGATTTTCTCTTTTTCATTATATATGTCTAATCAATAACTTTGTTTAAAATTTACAATAATAGTCCATTATACAAAATATTGTAATTGTGTTTTATTTAACATTTATAGATTACTTTTATCAAACTTGACAACATTGTGACATTATTTTGACTAAAAAACGAGAAAAAAGAACAAACACAAAATATGTTTGGATTTTATTTGCAATTTTTATTTATTTAATAATATTACACTAAACACTTGTTGCAAAGATTGATTTTAAGAAATTCAGGCAAATATTGATTAGTTCACTGATGAAAGTAGATCGGCAAAATATGCGAGAGATATTTATTGGTAGATGAATCAGAGATACAATCTAATTAAAAAGATTAGAACAAGTTAATTGAATGATATCATTTAATAGATTATAGACTGTGAACGCAATCTTTACAAGATGTACAAAGTGTAGATAATTGTTTCTAGGTCCAGTTGGCTATGGAATCTAATTTTGATGTGCCTCCTTGTTGATTTATTTGATTAATTATAACAACTAATACGTATTTGTTTTTTGTCATTTGTCAATTGCAAATGTCATTGTCCTGCATTTAGCAATTTGGTTAATATTTATTTCTTTATTTTATTATTATTTATTTATTTCAACTTGAATAAATAAATAACATGCATGATTTCACAGCCCACTGGGCTTAGAAACGCTTTGTAGTAGATTAAACAGGCAATGCAACGTTCAAACTAAAAACTGGAAAAATCAATAAATTAAAATTTCTAGTTTTACAACAATCAAATAAGAAAATGCAAAATAAAAAAGCAACCACATGTACATATGTAGTATTTTTCTGTCTATAAGAGACCTACGTAAACCTTTGTTCTAAAAAAAAATAGGGGGACAAATATTTGCAACGATTTGGATTTGCATCGAAAATATGTACGTCCCAATTTTAAGCCAACACACGGTATTTAAATAGTTCTATTTTATTATTTTTTCCAAGCTGCATGAAATTGCAGTACTACTAAAACGTAAGTTACAATGGTTCCAGATTGCTGAAACAAAAGAAGTGTATTATTTAGTAAGTTCAATTATATTCCACGTGTATAAACTTATTAGTGAAATTAAAAAAGGAACAAAACCTTATTTAATGCTAAATAATAATAATAATATACGTACAGATGCGAAAAGTCTGGTACTGAATGTGAATATATCCCACACTCTCATTTCTGGTTTTCGTATAGTTAAAGTTGTAATAAGCGTTTCCACCTAAAAGGACGTAAGTATTATTAAGACGCTTGAGTAGTCGGGATAATTAATGTTAAGCACCTGGGCTGCTTCCGCAGGATTCAGTTTGCTAATTGGATATTTGAATAAAAATGATAAGATATCTTCACTCTAGAAACAGAAAATGTTGAGAAATTATTTTTTATTAAAGTTCACTGCTGATTATTTTACCACGTTACAAGCATAGTCATTAGCAATGAAAAATGCTGCAACAAAAAACATTGCACCGTACCATCTTATTTCTGAAATTGGGTCAGCTTCAATTACGTTTCCATAGATCAATACCATAGTGTAACAATTGAATACTATTGTAACATTACCTACCAGGAAAGACAATAACAGAAATGGTTGCATAAATGAGTTTAATTTTCTGTAATTTACAATTAGATCTACGTAAAACGTTTGCAGTCTTTTAAGATTCTTTTCAAGAGAAGGTTGCCTTGGGTATTCTTCTGACTCTAAAAGTTTATTTAGTAAATTTTGTATTTCTACAAGACATTTTCTGAACAAATGCCTATATAAAAAGGCGCTTGCAAAATATTGAAAAAACAGCAAGGATTGGTTATAGTTTATCACAGCTGTTACAACCATTTTTAATATTATTAAAATTGCATTTGAATTAATTTCTTGAATAAGTATGGTTATGGAGATGCTAACCCCTCCCCATAATAATAGAAATATAATTGCGTAGGATTTCCAAAGAATGCGTTTTGTTTCGTTCTGATCAATTAATGTAGAGAATCCATAATAACTTCTATTATTAACAATAGTTGAAAGACCATTTAGTTCAATTAATCTGTTGTTGTTCTTTAATACACCAAAAATAATTATTGCGCTTGATAATATGGGAAACATAATTTCTGGAATTAGCAGCACTTTCTTATTAAAATTCTCAGTTGCAAGACTATCTTCAATGGCAAGAAAAATGGTTGCTGCTAAAGGAAACACTATAACAATTTGTATTGCTAACAGAACATTTGATGCCTCAGCTGTAACAGTTGAAGTCGGTTTCTTTGAATGTGGACAGCTAACCATTAAAGTTGTTGGTCCACATATCCATGATGCCTTTAAAATTGGATATAAGACACAAGCAATACAATCTGAAGGTTTGGCTGCAGTTGTGATCTGGTGAGTCATTGTTACATTGAGTGAATGTACAAATGGATGCTTGTGGTAAATTTAAACTATTCAAACACATTTGTTAAATTAAAGTGTGCTAACCTATAATAAATGGATATTGATTTTCTATTGATGACAGCTTATTGTTAGCACAAATTCTATAATGGTATAATATGATTAAAAGCTATCAGTTACTACATTATAAAATAAGAATAAGAATAAGAAGAAGAAAAAGAAAAATGAGAACTTGTGAATAATAATTTATTTAAAATTCTTATTTCAGTCAATCCAACAATGTAGCTTTAGAAGATAGTTGTGTAAATTCAAATATTTGTGTCATTGTATAATCAAAGCAATCTAAGCATTTGCTTTTTCACATCATTATTTTATTATTTTGTCCAAGATGAATGAAACTGCAGTGCTACTAAAACGTATGTTACAACCGTTCCAGATATCTGAAACAAAAAAAGTTTATTTAACAAACTCAATTAAATTCTGCGTTTATCAAGACCAATTATTTGGTTAAATAATTTATAATAAGTATACATACAGAAGCCAAAAGTCTGATGCCAACTGTGAATATACCCGATGCACTCAGTACTGGTTTTTGTATAGTCAAAGTTGTAATAAGCGTTTCCACCTAAAAGCATACAGGTGCTAGTGAGACAATTAAATAATCGGAACAGTCAATAGTTAAGTACCTGGGCTGCCTCCGCGGGACTCAATTTACTAATTGGGTATTTGAATAAAAACGATAAGATGTCTTCACTCTGAAAATAAAATTCAAAACCTATAAATATGGTAAAAAGTATTAATATCTAGGTATGAAAATTACAAAAAAAAACAAAATCATGAACAAGGTCCACTATAATAAGAGAGTAAGACAGCGAAATTTATTGAATTCTTTGTAGTTATAGACCAAATCTGTATATAAATCTCTCAAGCTCTTGGACATGATGTTTATTACACGTTATTCAATAATGCAAATAATAATCTAGCAGTCTTTCTGGGACGATTTTATTATTCTGGAAGTTAAAATTATCGACTTTCCATAATTATATCAGTTACGTTATAAAATGTTTTTTAAATAAATTTAAATGGAACATAAAACCTTGAGTAGCATTAAGTTTGTATGTTAAAAGTAAGCAGTGGGGCGTTTTAGAGTGGTAAAGGTAGGTTCATCATACATAACTCCACCATGTGATCAACGCGGGACGATATGCTTTGTTTGTCTAGAGATGAGTAATGTTCATTAAACATTTTTGTTTTATATCACAAGAATCCTCAAAATCTCGAGACTAACGGTTCTTTAAGTGTAAAGATATTTTGTAATTGAATCAGTTGCTACACTATGTCAGTTTACGCAAGTTTTGACAAAATGTGAATTATGACCTTTTCAGGGAAAAATTAATAAGGTTTAAGGCTATTCACTCTAAATAAAATCTTTTATTTTTAGAAATTTGTAGACTAGAACATTGTTGCAGTTATAACATTCTGATTATTAATTTAGTTAACGGTAAGGCCTCAAGATCCTTTTCAAATACTGAAGAAACGTGAGAACCTCTGGCACTTATATAAAGAAAATAGAGGTGCCACGCTCTTTATTTATGGAAAAAGAGAGAAAACGAAAAATATAACCATAAATCGGCAAAGATACTTCCAAAGGGCTTAGAACTTTTCAGTAAATAAAAACAATTAAAATAAATTATAATATTGTTTAATTAAAAAAAAAAATATGTTTATTACACACCTATAAAAAAAAAGAACAACAAAACAAGCGTATGATACAGTTAATAATAATAGTTATTCTAATAATAATAAGAAATAATAACCCTGGAAGGCCTTCATAACAATTGGTAGGAATCGATAATTTATGGTACAATAAACGATAAAAGGAAAGGCAATCCTATAGAAATAATCCAGGATTAGACAAAATAAATTAGAATGCAAAATTAATTTACCTGAAATTCCAATCTAACACTGCACAATAAACGTGTGGTTGCGATGAAAGGTTAATAAAGTAATGCACGCGCTGTCATTTCGTAATGTAATACAGATTTTAATTAATAGGTATCACTAGAAAGACTGAGTGGCCATATCTCCCAATGTAGGGCTTTTTATTTTTAAAGTAAACTCTTCACATATACTGCACGTATCAACCTGCGAACGACCAAAGTGCAGATTGAAATTTTTATTGAAAATTATCGATAGTAGTAATGACTTACAGTAACATCTGGTTACTTTAAACAGAACAAGTCATGCATGATTTTTATGTTTAAACGATCATCAAGATAACAATAATCTCATCCTGACAAACAAGTTAATTGTCACTGCAGATTGCAATCCCTTTTGGATGTTTACTGCACTTGTCACTTAAACGGAGCAACTTATTTATCCCCTTAGACAGATCTACTGATACATCATGTACAGTCAAAAAGATATTTTGACTATCAACAGATAGAAAATGGCAATATGGTACATCACGATTCTTCGTTTCTTTTTACGCCTACGCCTTTGTTTAAAAGCAACGACCTCAATTAACCCTTGAAGGTAGATATTTTGTTTGTCCTTGCTATTCATATTATACAAATTTTTAGAAATGGTGTTTTTTGTTTATAAGGCTCAACGTGACATTTTAATTAGATCTAAATAGAAAACTGACGATCCTTTCAAGACATCCCAGCAAAATCAATGCAGCTTGTTTTAAAAGAAATTACACCTGTTAAGATAATATACGGGAAAGTTTTAGTTTTAAATGTTATGGGAATGTTAACGTGTTGCGAATTTTAAAGAACGCGTAAACAATTAATGAACTGGGGCGATTAATTCTCTTCTCAACGATGAAAAAAGCTTGTAAACAGTTAAGTTTAACTTTTTGTATCTATTATACGTTCTATACAGAAACGAGTAAGATAATCATTTTAAAGCGTTCCTTCACCGATATTAAAAATTGAATGTCGTAAGCATCGTTTCTATTTGGGTACAGTATTTGGTATTTCTTGGTACGAAGCTTATAGAAAGCAAAACGCTTTTTTTCAAACTAAATCCTAGTTACTACTAACTAAAGATAACAGCAAAAAGACATAAGATTGCTTACCACAGTGGAGACATATTATTGTATAACAGTACAAAATATTGAAAAGACAATTACACCAGCAATTGATCTCATCTTGGAAAAAGGATCAACTTCAACTACACCACATTATAACAATCGAAAACTAGTAAAATAATACTGGCCAAAAATTTAATAACAATGAAGGTTGCATAAATGGAGTTGATTGTTTATAATTTGCGCTAAAATCTATATAGAGCATAATTTCTTAAAATCGTCTACGAAAATACAAGTGTGGTACGCTAACTCATCGTTACTCTAATAAGCTTTTACCTACATGAACTTTGAAACATTAATGGTTTATGTGTGTAATGAATTCAAACTATCCAAAATACATTTACTAAATTAAGTTGTACTAACCTACAATGAACAAACATTAATGAGCCTAATGACGTCTCTCGCATTTATAATCAGAAGCAAGTTGACGTATTAAAAGGATTATATTATATTCATTGAAAACCTATAATTGCTTTATCTTTTATCCTAATTATTTACAATTTTAATTTTTTTCAAATGTGACAGCAAAAATGAAATTTGAATATAGAGCAAACGATTTCATGAATTTACTGTAAACGCTAAGTAATAAATTATTTTTCTAGGAATGATAAAATACCCAATGGTAGCTTTGTAATCTTTGTAGCTTTTTGCACTTTGCTACTAGTAGACAAAAAAGTTTTTGAGAGATGCAACTATTTTATTTTTTCTTATTTTTCTTTTTTTGTCATCATGGATAGAAATTTTAGAAATGAAAATATGAAGAATTGTTAAAAGCATGTACGAACTTACCACTACGGCAACTTTTTCGGCAAGAGACATGTAATATACAATTAACAGCACACTACTGCAGCATCCAGCTATTTGAACAAGGGTGTTAGAATCAATACCATATTCTAAAGTTATCGATAACATATAAAATCCACAAATTAACATGGCAACCCAAAGAACACACCATATCAAAATTGTGGGATATAAAAATCTGTTTAATTCTCGATAATTATACACAAGGCTAGTATATAAGCACTTCAATCTCTTCAATTCTTCTTCTAGAGCAATTTTCTCTGATTGTGCCACTAATGATATCTCTTTCCCGACCGATTGTTCTTGAGACATTGCTTTCATATTCAGACGATTGGTTAAAATTTGCCGAAGGCGATTCAAACACGTTTTGAAGAGCACCCTGTGCATACAGCATGCTAACATAGACTGATAGATGCTGACGGTTTGGCTGATATTATAAACGAATACTGTTCCAGTATAATAGTACATTAATGGAATGCTGTCAGTTATTTGATAAGCGGACTCCATGAAATATATTGCAAACCCTAATCCACTCCATACAATTAGGCCAATAATTAGGTAACTTTTTATAAGAAAGGACTGTGTTGTTTTGGAACTTAGAAATGTCGTAATCCCATAGTAACGTCGATTTTCAATTATAGAAGTTATACCATTCAATTCCAAAATCCTTTCTTTATAGTTGATTGTCCCTGTCATAGCGAAATTAAGCGTTCCAATGCAGAATATGATTTCCGAAAATAGAAATAATATTTTAAAAAAATCATTAGTCAAATAAAACAATTCGTAACAGGAAAATATAGCGTGTCCAATGATTATTAAGCAATATATGCTAGAGATAATTAAACGAACATCAGATTTTGAAACCTTTGGAGACTTTATCGAAGGGTCGATATGAGGACATGTGAAAGACATTACGGAATTGCCAGAAATTGATCCTAAAATCCATAATGGACGGAATAAACAAACCACGCAGTCCTTGCACTTAGGTTTCATTTTGTATACTGTTCGGTAAATATGTTTGTTTTCAACTTTACCATGTTGAACAATTAGCAAAGTAGCAGGGGCAATCTAAAAGAAAATAACCATTATTGAATGACATTGACAAGTAATTTACTCTAATAGCAAAATATATTACCCTTTTAAATTAAAAAAAAATTTCAAGTGCTGCCTGATGTTAACACACCGTGTCACTAAAGGGCATTATGTTTACGTGTAGTATGTAAAATTATCAAACGAGCGTTGAAACAACTTTAAAGCTTTAATTCAGAAATCGTTTAAAACTCATATAGTTTGACGAAAAGACAGATTATACTGTCACGATTCTAAAGGCTTCCACATCCCGAGTTATGAATAAATTGACATCTTTCGGGATTAGACCGTGTCATTATTAAACTCAACGTTTTGCTCTCTTTCTTAAGGAACTTTTCCAAACAACCAAAACTTTTCTGACGAAAATGAAAAAAATGGGAATTTATATACACAAAAAGGAGTTACTATGGATCATCATCGCTACTGAAAATTTTTGTTGGCTTGCAAATCATTAGTATTTCTTTTACAGAAAAGAAGCAGACAGTTTGTTCCTGCTAAACTCGTCGGGTCATAATTGTTGTAAAAGGTGAAATTTTATCGAAGTGTAAGCCTCTGCAGATTGGGGGTAAGTTGTGTTTTGGTTATTTTAAGTTCTTCAGAAAAAGACTAAGAAATTGTTTAAATTTTACGCTATCGTTACTAATCACAAATATCTCAGTCTTTCTGTAATTTTATAAATTTATATTGTTGGTTATAGTTATATGTTTCTTTAAATTTTTTTATAAGAAAAAAAAACGAAAATAAAAAACTTAGAACGTTGAATTGAGAAGTTGTGTTTTGATGGCAAATTGGTAATTAGAATTTATCTGCTTTTGTACCATATTTATATATTTGTCGATTTTCTGTTGTTTATTACAAAACACTGACGCCCTTTTTATGTTTGTTTTTTAAATATACATATGTATTAATTATTTTTGGTGTTTTATTGTTTATATAACTTCCTTATCCCACGCTCAAGGCCACCCTCTGAGTCTAGCCGGCTTAAGACCAAAAAGAGTCTTAGTTAAATTCTAATTATCTTGTAACGCAAGGTTACATTACGGATTGTATTTGAAATAGTGCGCATCAATCAAAAGAGAGATAGATAAAGAAGTTTATTGAAAAAACATCTCAGAAATTTCTTATAACGCTTGGATAACTTGTTATTGTTTATTTAGTGTGACATTTTATCATGTTTCGCACAAATACTGCTTGTACTTTATTTGATTAACCTTCTCCTGTACTTGAATGAAATAAAGCACATTTACTTAGTATGTAATTTTTGTTTTAAGAGATTAATTAATCGGGATTATAAACAATAATACTAAACTTTGGACTGTAGATAATAAGCAATTATAAAATCAAAACTTTTGAAAAATCAATCAGTTAAAACGTAAGAGTTTTTCAGTGATAATTTATTTAGAATTCTTGTCTTATAGTCTTATAAATCTAATATCATGTAAGATTCTAAATAGTGTATACATAATTTACGGTATGTCATCAATCAAACACACAATACAACTTAAGAAAATAGTTGTGTAAACTCGATTTGTTTAATTATTTTGTCCAAGATGCATGAAACTGTAGCGCCACTAAAACGTATGTTACAACCGTTCCAGATATCTGAAACAATAAATGTATTTAGAAATTACAATTAAAAACTGTAGTATTTGGCCACATAGTATACGTACAGATGCCAAAAGTTTAGTGCCAACTGTAAATATATCTGATGCTCTCAATACTGGTTTTTGTATAGTCAAAGTTGTAATAAGCGTTTCCACCTAAAAGCAAGTAAGTAGCAATAAGACAAATAAATAATCGAGACAAACAATGGTAAATACCTGTGCTGCCTCTGTAGGACTCAGTTTGCTAATTGGGTATTTGAGTAAAAACGATAAGATGTCTTCACCCTGTAAATAAAATACAGAACTTCGTTTTCAAATTGTAAAGTAGAATAACATAATATACATCTTATACGCCATTCTAAATTTTATTCGTATTTATGTAAACAAATATTTTCTCAAACAAATTTAAGCGTCTGTAAGAATCTCTTTGATGCTTAAATTAGATCTAAACAGACAACAGATGATTCTTTCAAGACATCCCAACAAAACCAATGCAGCTCTTCTTAAAGAAAAGAAAGAAAGAAACTAGAAAGTTTTAGTTTTAAATGTTATGAGAACGTTCATGTGTTATTAATTGTAAAGAAAGCGTGAGCAACTGATGAGTTTGGGCGATTGATTCTTTTTTCCAAAGATGAAAGAAGATTTAGAACAGTTTAGTTAAACTTGCAAACGGTTGGAATATTCTTTCAGTTATCTAAATGTTTCTTATACATTATGTTCTACAGTATTTATTATTCTTTGGTTACGAGGCTTATATAAAGCAAAACGTCTTTTTTCATACTAAATCCTAGTTAGTACTAACTAAAACTAAAAACAATACGACATAACATTGCTTACCACACTAGAGATATATTCTATAATACTACAAAATATTGGAAAGAAAATTATTCCAGCAACTGATCTTATCTCGGAAAGAGGATCAACTTCGACTACCCCAGCGTAAATTTGCACCACAGTATAACAATCGAAAACTAATAAAATAACACAGATCAATAAAGTCACTATCAATGAAGGTTGCATAAATGAATTTAACTGTCTATAGTTTGCACTTAAACTTATGTAAAACATTTCTAACTTCTTAAGGCATTCCTCCAGAGCAAGCTGTTCTCTATCATCTTTTAAGAGTATGGAAATGTTATCTTCAGACTTATTTAGGCGCTGATTTAGCACATTTTCTATTTGTCTAAAACATTTTGTAAACAAAAGTCTGTATATGAAAACGCTAATAAAATGTTGATAGAACATCATAGTTTGATTAAGCATAACTATAGCAGCTACGGCCGTCTTTAATATTATTAGAATTACACTTGAGTTAATTTCTCGATAAAGTGTATCTACAGAAAAGGTAACTACTGCTGTAAATGATAAAGATATCATTAAATAGGACTGCCAAAGCGAGCGGTTTGTCCAATTTGGATCAATTAATGTACGAAACCCATAGTAGCTTCTATTTTGAATAATAGTTGAAAGACCATCCACTTCAGTTAATTTCACATTCCTTTTTAATACACCAACAAAAATTATTACAACTGATAAGATACAAAACATAATTTCTTTCGTTAACAGTATTTTTGTATTAAAATTTTTGGTAGCACGGCTATCTCTGATGAACAATATAATGCTTGCTACCAGGGGAAAGATTAAAAGGATGTGTATTGCTAACAATAATTTCGATATTCTAAAAGTAGCAGTTAAAGTTGGCTTTTTTGAATGCGGACACGTCATCAATATAGTTGATGGTCCACATATACATGCTAACTTTAAAATTGGATGCAACACACAAACAATGCAATCTGAGGGTTTAGTTACAATTTTGGTCTGTTGTCTCATTGTTCCACTAAGAAAGTTTTAAATGTATAAACTGGAATGTACGTGTGTAGCAAATTCAAACTTGTCAAACACATTTACTAAATTAAGTTGTTCTAATATATACTGAACAAACATTAACGAGCGTAACGACGCCTCTCAATTTATTACCAGAATTGTTATTAAAATGTAACAGTTTATTATTTACCATTTTTGTTCTAGAATATACACGGGAAACACTAGCTGTAAATTTTTTCTCGCAATTCTATTTATTACAATAAATTTATAAATTGAATTTCATCCAATTCCCCATAGTAGCTTTTCCACTGTAATTGGTTCTCTTTATGTTTTTAAGTTCTGCTACTAACTTTGCTA
>VTPC01002066.1:0-15085 GCA_011009095.1 Ignelater luminosus
CTTACAGAAATGCAACGATTTGGCATTTAATTAACCAATATTTGTTCATTAGGAGATTATTAAAATAAACATTAAAAAAATTAATCCTTTAATAAGAAAAAGATAAAGCCACATGCAAAAGTAAAACTACAACACCTAAGTGGTACAAATGAAAAAATAATTTTTATGTTTAGAACTAGATGTATACTTAAACTAGATAAGAATGGTAAATCTTAACTCTCCTTTTGCTAATTAACAAAGCTTCTTCAAAAATTTAAAGAAATATAGTTGCATCTGATCTTAACATAAAGAAAAAGGACTGCAAATCGTAAAGATTATCGGCGAAATGGGCACATGCCCCATTTCAAAGGATTGTCACCAGTATGAATTGCAAGATGCCTTGCTAAACCTGTTTCAGTTAAAAAATCGAGTTTGCAAATTTTACATTCAAAATGTTCTACTTTGAAACGATAAACCCCTTTAGGTTGCAGACTTGATGTTTCATTAGTTTGTTCATTTAGAATGCTCGATTCGGTTGATTCTCTATTATTATTTTCCTTTTCAACTTCGGCATTTGTAGTCTTGATGCCGTCAGGCAGCAATCTAGTTTCTATAAAGAAATATAGTGCAAGAAGCATTTTTAAAATTCTTACTCCCTTTTACCATATGATGTAAATGATGAATTACAATTATTATCTGCACAGCTTACGAGATCATTTTCAACTTCAATGTTTTCTGCTTTAATTTTCATTTCCATGATTGAACCTTCAACAAAAATCTGTAAGTTAGTACCGGTTAGAGTACACCAACTACCTAAATATTTAAATCAATATTCAAATAGTATAATAAATATAAAAATAGGCTTGATTACGATTTGATTTTGATTTATAGGTTATGTTTCTAGGACATAATAAATCAGTGTTGCCATTTCTTGCAAATTTCCAATCACAAATCTGACACTCAAAAGACTTTTCACTATGAATGAGCAAGTAGTACGGCAAGAAAAATATTTTGTTATGCATTTGGAATAAAGTACAATTTTTTGCATATATAATGATGCTACGAGTAGGGGTATTTTAAAAGAAAATAGGCAACACGTCTAGCAGACGTACACCTTGTATAGAGACTACTTAGTCAGGTTGCAAACTACAACTGCAAATAGCTAAAAGCTAGAAACTTTCTTTTGCTATAAAGATTTCAAGTTCAAATCCCGTCAGAGGCACTATTTTTTTTATTTCAAATAAGTAAGAAATTGTTTAAAAATTCCAAAAAGTATTAAATAAACTAGATTTTTATTTAAATGCAAAAACATAAACATATGAAGTAGAAGAATTGAATGAAAATAAGGAGAAAATTCTTAAATAGAAAAATGCTAGATATGTAGTACCAGACTTTTGTTTATAGTTATTAATGCCTCTTCATTTTTCTATGTATTTAGATTATTTCCAAAGAGCATGTTTAAAGCACACATATTTATTGATTTTTATTCGACTTGGTCAAGTGTGAATTTTTAACAGATAAGGATGTGTTTGGAGGAGGAAGGAACACGGCAAAAGATCACGGAAAATTTAAATTATCGTTGAGTCATAATACAAAATGAACGCAAAAGATTGCGGTTTGCTTTCTTAAATTTGCGTGTGTCAGCATTGTTGGTTTAAATTCAAGTTTGATTTAATATAGTAATTTGCTTATATTATTAATTAATTAAAATTAGGATTTAAATGAAGTTAAGTAATGACATTAAACTAATCTTTAGAACTGAGCAATCGTCAGCGTTAAGAGCTCCTTAATATGCCACATACATTGTTACAACTTATAAAACAATTAAAATAAAATTATTTGGCCATTTGCAATATATTCTTTCCGATAGTGAAATAAAGAAAATTGCTAACAACCCTATTGTAAGAGAAAGTAAACCTCTCAGATGTTGCATTTCTCTTTGTTACAGAAATTCTTTATTCCCTACCGTAGAAATGGCGATTCCAAGAATAAAATCACTAAAAGGACTCATAATGTTGTTTTGTTTGTTATATTCTAAGTAAGGATTTATTATTTTACTGTATTTAAAGTAAGTTTCTACAATGAGTTATGTTTGTTGATTTAATTATGCTGATTCCTATTATAATTTATAGTCCCTTGAAAATGCCAAGAAACAATTTTGGCAAAATATTGGCATCCCTTAAAATTTAAAATTGATTACGTTTTTCTACTTACCGATAAATTAACTTTTTCCACTATTTCTCGTTTTGAAACGCCTTCGTTCCAAAGAGTTACTAATTTTCCTCTTGTTTCCAGAGTAGGGTCTCTCTGACCAGGACGTCTTGGCATGTTAACGTTTTAAACAATATTCAAACTTTTGGCACGGATACAAATTTTGCTAAATGTGTCAAAATACCAGTAATTACAAAATGCAAATGCGATGCGAGATGGTGAGGACCGTTTTGGTAGGGTGGGATTTCAAAGAGTGGTAGTTTCTAAGAGGGGTATGATCTTTAGGGCTATTGTTTACAGACAATGTCTGCACCTGTTGCACCTACCTGTTTCCGGCTCTATTTTTCAGTACCAACAAGCAAGTTTATATTTTCTGGAAAGATCTGTATTTATGTATAATTTATTTTCGAATAGAATGATGTTAAGTAATTTATTATTTATACTTTTGAAATAATCACAAATATTTATATCATTACTAAAATTCATTAAATTGCAAGAAGGATATTGTAGTATCACAATTTAAGAATTTTTTAATACTTTAATTTTCTATTTTATTTTAGAGATAAACGATATTTCAAATGATATAATTTAAATGAAACAAGTTTAAAGCTATTTCTAAATTTAATAAACAAACAGGTATTGTTTGAAGTAAGATTATAATGTTTGCTTGTATTGTAATGTTAATGTTTTCTTACAAATTTCATGTTTAACAGATTCTGATGTGCATATGCAAGTATTACCTACAACAGAACCTCTTGATCGTATACAAACCTCAAAGTCATCGAGTGAGAGGACACCGAGAAAAAAAGCATTGCGGCTTAAGATTTGTTCGTTACAACAACAAGTTCAGTCATTGAGGAAACAGCTGCAGATTGTTAATCAACCACTACAAGATAAACTTAACAGTTGCAGATTTCAAGCTATTTATCGAGCCTCGATTTCCAAGACATGTTGCAGTTTTTATATACCAACAACTAGTTTTTTTGAAAAAGAAAAGGTAGGGCAGAAGATATTGCATTGAATTTAAACATTTTTGTTTAAAAGTGTATTTCTTAAGTCCAAAGTGTTATAGATTTCTATTATTATATGTACTCTGAATTAATTTAATGTGATTTACTTTATTATGTACATAGGGTAGATAGTATTTTAGCAGCATCAATATTTTTTGCAACGATTACAGTATCAGCAAAATCAATAATTGAGACAGGATAAATGTCTGAATCATTAAATAGATCAAATCCATGTTTGTTGCTTACATCAGGTTCTGATTAAATAAAAATATTTATCTGTAATGATTTCGTTTTATTTGCATGCAGATTAATAATTAGATTTTGCAGTTTTAAAGGAATGGCAGATGATATAATAATGTTCTTTAGGTGTTCATAACTAATTGAATCATATGCTTTCTCGACATCTAAGAATTATCAATGTCAAACTTTTTTATTTAATTTTGTTTTCTAAAGAATATTTTCAACAATAGCACTATTTATATGATTTTGATTTTTAAATTGAACTTCCACATAGAACAGATCTGTCAAGACAAAACAGAATCTAAATTAGTTTCAACGGCTCTAACAATCAGAAATTCACATATAATGTGTTTTGTGGGAAAGTAAGCCATTTCAAATCATAACAAGTTAATTATGTCAATGGGTATAAAAATACAAATTGAAATTCAGCATAAATCATTCCTGGATTATTTAGTAATTAGATTAGAAACATAAAATATTTTCAACCTTTACAATAAGTTAATTATTATAGTTGGCAGTTTGTATCATATAGCATGTAATTTTGTCTTATTTTATTTAAATTTTGTAAAACAAGAGAAATAATATTAATGTAAATGTTGATAAAAAAACAATAGTTGTACATAATACATGTATAAATAAATAATTTTTTTTTAAGTAATATGAAAACAACCAATTTATTTCAATGTAACCATTGAAGATAGATATTTGTGTACAAGAACAATAATGTATCTAAAATGTATTGTGATAAATTTGATTTCTTTGGATATTTGTGCATGATTTATTACAATTTAATACAATGTAATAACAGAAAATGCAATGGTAGCCTTTCTAGTAATTCATAATGTCCATAAATAAATCTACAGACGCCACTGACATTAACGTAGCGACATCTGTTCGAAATATCGGTACTACTCTCCTACTGTCACTTCAAGGTCATCGGTCGGCGTTTGAAAAGAACAAAGGATTTTCAGAGTTGGTCTACTTCATAATCCCTATACGCTGGTTCTATTCGTAAAAACTGGCAATAACTTGTATCCCAGCAACCAAAATTGTTTGGAATCAATGACGTCACACTAAACACGTCTAGGACAGCACTGTTGCCGAACGAATGAACTATGACTATGAAAGGTTGATGCAATGTGCAAATTCTTCTTTTGTAAACTAGTGGATTTAATTATTCTAGTTTATTTTATTAATAATTTATTTATCCTAAGAGATAATTAAAATGAAATGATTTACTTGTACCGTACGTGACATTTAACAGTCTGGCTACATAGCGTTTGCTTGACATACGCAAAATCAAAATCAGTTCATTGGTTAATTTTCACGACGGTTCATGAAAAACAAATTAAATTTGAATCGTGGTATCTGGTACCTCTTTTACAAATTATAAAACATTTCGTCTTTAGAAACAATTTGTATTACAGCATTAAATAGGCTTTACTTGACATTCTTGTTATTACAAATAATTATTAGGTTGCAAATAGCAGATAAGATAAAAACTCAAAACTTTTTTAAACCCACATTCAAAACTGTTTAAAATTGCTCTGTGTAAGTCAGGAACGCATTAATGCACATTAACAAAAAAAAAAAAAAAAAAAAAAAAGTGTCGATATTCATGACTACTTACCTTGAACTTTAGTTTCGTACCCTCCAAACTCTCACAAAAAGTCCATAACCTATTCAAAGAGGTAGCTTTCTTTTGTTTAGATATTTTCATATGTTTGTAGGATATTGAGGGTGGGGAGTTGTAAAATAAACACATTGTATAATATTTCAACAATGCTATGTCACAAAAGTTTATCCTATCTAGGCTACCATCTTTTTGTAACCAAAGCTACGCTTCACATGAGCAAATGAGCAATGAGTAAATATATGTTCATCGTAACTATTAGATAGTAAGGAGCATTTCAAAAGTATTTGCTCGTCAAAGAAAAAATACATTGTTCCACTCAATCAATTTATTAAGGTAAAATGAAAATATAAAAATGAAAATATAAAAATGAAACTATGATTCTAACATAACATTACCCAAATAAAATCATAAGGGAAATTTCTAAAATAGTTAAATACATCTGTTCCCTCCTCTATTTAAACATCGTTAGATCAGTGGGTTATGTTTAAACTTATGTTATAACAGAGGCTAAAAATGCCGTAATAAAAAATAAACTAAAAAATTATCAATTTAATTAAAAAGGAAACAGAACGATTTGGAATACACAGAATAAAGTCAAGGTGAACTCTCCTCTTCTATTTCTTCTATGTCACCAGCACATATGTCTTCTTTTGAAATTAGAGACGTTGCAGACACGACGTCGTGTTGATGTTTATCGCTAGTAACGGAATAAAAATATTTATGTTGCAGTGCTTCTCTAGCTGTAATCCTTTCCATGTGGTCATAACGTAATAATGATTCAAGAAAATCATAGGCGTCATCGTTAACTAGATACTCGTTTTCTGTATTTATAAATCTTTCCCATTTTTTGCGAGTATGATTTCCCAATGATTCACGAAATTTCGAATCGAGTTTAATGTTATATTTTAGTAAGTAATTATTAAGTTCTGTAGTGCCCAAAACTTTAACTATACGAAGCAATTGATCCGCATTATCACTTCCGTGAAAGAACGGCTCTTTGCGAAAAATCATAGAAGCAAACATGCAACCAAGAGACCACATATCTAACGAATAATCATAATAGATATATTCAACTAATAATTCAGGTCCTTTGAAATATCTAGACGCCACTCGTACATTATACTCCTGTCCAGGATGATAAAATTCTGCAAGACCCCAGTCAATCAATCTTAATTTTCTGTGCTTATGATCAACTATAATATTGTGAGGTTTAATGTCACGATGCATAATTCCCTTGCTGTGGCAGTAGTCGAGTGCTTTCAACAATTCATAAATATAATATCTTGTATCATATTCGGTTAGATTTAGATAAATGTGCTTGAAGTCAACATTATTAATTTGTTCAAATACTAATGCAGTAACCTAGAAAAAAATAAAATGTTATTAAAGTGTATTATTTCATTACAATAAAATCAAATTCCCTAGAGAATTATTCCGTAATAGAAAAGTTATCTAGTCAATGTTAAAAAATCGCAAACTTGAGCAGAAATCGTTTTACGTTTCCAAGAACTTACTCCTTTAAAATGCGTTTTACTGGGGCAGCACTTTTTTGACGGTCGCTGAAAAATAATGGAATCACTAAATCAATAGATATGTTAGTAAATTTTTAATAGTTAAGTGAAACACCCTGTATATTCTAGTCAATTATTTATTTTTTCACATTAAACTTTTCGATCTGCCCCTGTATCATTAAGCAAAGTTTTTGTGTAAACGATTGCAAACATTTTTGTTCAATACAAGTGCGCTGTCATAATAATAATAATAATTATTAGTTACTCTTTAGTGTTTCTAACTAAACGATCTTGTTATACAGAGTGATGAAGAATTGCAAACCATAAATTCTCTTCTTTGGGCTACTGAAGAAGTGCCTTATGAAAGTGAACGAAATGTCGAGTGTACGTTATAATTTCCGAAAACGTCGATTCATCAATTTAAATTTGTAGTTGCGGCATGAAATGATTTTTCAACATAAGAATGCTCGCCTTCACAATTCTAGAAATTGTAAGTTAGACAACACATTCACTGTGTAAATACGAAGGGATGTAACAATGCAATGGCCAGCCAGATCCCCAAACAAACCCAGTTCTACAGGATTATGTACTTACAACATAAAATCAAAAACTTCTCATACAGGTTGCCTAGAATTTTACAAAATTTGGATAATTCCTGTGGTTAGATGATGACAGTATTATTTAGAAATGAGCTGCACTGCTACTGCATAACAATTACTTCATTACTCCAAACTTTATTTTACTTGTAATTAACGCTATACATCATATTAATGTCAAGATTGAGCTTTTTTTAGATTATCTGTATGACACGAGTGTAATTTTGCCAAATTTCATTGTATGCATTTTAAAATTTTCATAACTGTTGCAGAAAAAACCAATATTGCAATTTAAACTTAAAAATCACCTAACCTCAAATCTGAAAGTCCATATTACACAATTATGACCAGTTTTACATTATCAAACATGGCCATCTAGTCCAAAAGATGCTATTGCAAAAACAAAATCTACGAACCATAATGTGCACGTACAGCTAGGGTTGTCAATCGGCCGATATTTCACTGGTAGTTTGATGACGTCAGTAATTTGCCGGGTGTCATCTCTTTGTTTCCTGGGCGAGTTTTAGTTGATGCACCGAGTGCTCAAAGCAGCGATAGAGCAGTGTATTGTATTATTCAGTACATACTCTAAAATTAGAAAATTCTGATATTCTTGGCATTAACAATCGATTTAGCAAAAAGTCGCTTTTTGCATTTTTTTGTAGAATGCATCATTTTTTAATAAAATTGGATTTTTAAAAAGCTCGTAAACCAACTGCCTATGATAAGGTCATACGTTTTTTTCTAAATATAGCCAGAAATCAACCCTTTTTTGCCATATAACCTTTTTTCTTTAGAGCGCACCGTTTCCAAGATACAGGATTTCAAACTACCACGTCCCTATTGAATTTCAGAGATTTACAAAACTTCATTTTACTTACTTTACATACAAGATTGACTTTTTCTGCCTAATCAATTGTTAATTTTGAAAATGAGAGAATTTTGCAATTTCTCAGTAGCGTAACAATTCTCTTTAGAGAAACTATGGAAAATAATGGATACGTTAGAGTAACAAAAGCATAAACAATTTTATCTCAATATCTCACTTTGCTCTTGAAGTAGTGAAAAAGTAGAAAATTCTAAATTAAATTTTGACATCCTGTATCTTGAAAACCGTGCACTTTAGGAAAAGAAAGGTTATGTGGCAAAAAAGCTTAATTTCTGTTGAGGAATGCGAAGCAAATGTTGCATCCTGTTTTTAAGACATTTAGAAAAAAAACGTAGATACATATGCCATAGGTCATTGAATTGGAGAAGACAGTTGACTGTAAGATAAAGTACCGACACCAAAGTTCACCAGAGTTCAATAACGATTTTCTCTCCGCTAGAGGCGCTGCTCATCTAAGTTAAATTTGATAAGTTTAAACGTCAGTTTATAAGTTTGAGGTTATTAAAATCTAAATTTTAGAAAAAAGTAATTATTAATGCCTTCTTTATTTTTTGCAAAGTTTATCACTTTCACAATTATCTTTTTATAAATTGCTGCAAGATATATTTTGTAGTGGTTGCGCAACCGTTTCTGAATAAATCGGGTTAACCCAAATAACTCTTGTCGTGTAATTTGTATAATCAGATCAGAAATACGAGTAAAGTTTCCGAAAAGCATCATTTATTATATTACAGGCCCGGAAGGTCTGAACAGTACAGGACGAAACTTTTCCGCTTTGATTCAGTATCAATATAATGACCACCTTAGTCCATACGAAAATAACGCTCGTCTGGCTCAGTAAAAAAAAGTTCTCGGTCTGGTGTACTACGAAGATTCTCCCTTTCGGTTCAGTATCAAAATAACGCTTGTCCGGTTGAATTTGAAAATAATGTTTGTTCAAGTCAGCACAAAAAAGATCTCGGTCCGGTCTGCTTCGGATCAGTACGAAAATAACGGCCTGGCCCTACAATCCTGAACAGCCTGACAAACCTGATAGATCGGAAAAGCGTGACAGGCCTGATCGCGACGCGACGTAGGCCGGTAAAACACAATGAATTTTTAAAATGAGGTCCGGCCCGACCTAAACCAGCGTAAAGCCCGTGGAGGCCTCTAATCAGCATTACATTAGATTGGTTTGGACTCGTTTTTGTGGAAATCATTTAGATAATCTTCATTGAAGCCCCAACTAATATCGATTGTTGGTCGTTGTTAAAATATATTTCATATAGTTGGTAGAGAAACAGTGATATTATACTTAATTCAGCTTTACAACATAACATCAATAATTACCCAGACAATGTTAATATGTTTCATTGTTTTTCTGTGTATATTGTCTCTTTTGGGCATTTATTCATTAAGAGTTGCTTTGACTAACATAGAACTTGCACTGTTTTATTGTCTAAAGTACTTTTATATTGGATGATTTTTACCATGTTGAAACTTGAAATTTCGAGTCCATTCTAACCTCAAAAGTTTACTACACGAAGAAACTTATTATTAATTTTAGTTCAGTAATAATTCTGTTGTTTAGGACTTCAAATATGAGCCTAGGCAATGAGCATGCATAAATATGTAAATCTAATTCAGAGCAAAATACATTTGAAACCCTAAAGTGTAGGTTACTGTTTAGTTCTAATTTTATCAGTTTTGCACTAGTTATGTGCAATATTACTATTTACTTCCCAGTTTCAGTAGCATAACTTTCGAAATTGCTAATGGTACGCCACTGTATGCGACAAGGCTGGAAAATGCTGAACTTTTGTTATTTGCTGTCCTTTACACCCTCGGTGCAAGTAGGGAGCTGACGTATTTTTTTGTCTCTTTTTTGACAAGTGGGTTCACAGTCTACCCATTAGAAAAATGACAATAATAAAATAATATGGTATGACTGCCATTGTTTAACTGCAAAAATTACTCATGTTCTATAAAATTTTAGGCAACCAGCTTTAAACATCTGGGAATACAAAGCATAACCACAACGAACTTCGTTTCGTTACTTTTCTTCAAACTTTGGCGGCCATTTTGACCATGTGCCCGAGGTGATATCAAAAAACTAAAAGTACACTTTGTCTTATTTTTTGATGTAGAATACGATTCTAAGGTAGATACCAGTGGTCTTTGGTTTTTGATGCAGAATCAAAATCTGAAGTCAAAATTTCAGAATTTGATAAAAATGCGGACATACATACAGACAGACAGACAGACTTCGCAAATTCAGTAACGACTCCTTCGGAGTTCGTTGAAAATTCCCTAGTCCTGTGTATGTATACAATTATGGCCCTTTAACTTTTGATACACCTATGAAGATGTGGAGATTTGTAATTAATTGTATAATTAGGTTTTTCATCAATCGTGTTCATGTCAATGTTAATCTTTGACAGATCAAAAACTTCAAATCGAATACCAATTTACAATCTCAAAATTTTGAATTTTTCAAAGTGTCCTACTTATTTGAAGGGCCATAACTGTACATTATATGAGAAAATGAGAATTGTGGTATTCTAAATTTTTTCTATCCTCAATCAATTTACATGACTATTTTTACATTTGGCTCCACTCTGCAAAACCGTTGTTAAGAAATAAAGAGTACAAAAAACCAACTTACCTTTGCTTTTGATACAAAGTCACGATGAACTAACCTTTGCATCATTTTCATTTATATCAGTTAGCTGCTATGCATAGCATCATATGTAGGAACAAACACACAAAACAGTAATAACAGTTTTCATCCCTACATCTGGTGCTACTGCTAGCAGCCAACAAAGAACTGAATTCCAGAGAATTAAGCTAATGCAAGTACATAAATGAACCAATCTGCTGGTTTACCCAATGCGGATAGGTCTCAACTGTAGACCTGTTACAGTAAAAACAACTTAAGACTCATTTGAAGAAAGTAATAATAAACTGAGCATAATAAGGCAATATAAGAAGAGAAATTTAAATTTTGCATGGCCACAACCATTAAGACACAACCACCTATAAATCATTATAAATGTCAACTATGGAAATTGTCTTGATGTATGAAGATTAGTTGATAAAATTTACAATAATTAGAATAAAAAAGGTGTTATTCAAAACCGCAACCAATTTCACAAATGTAAAAATTATCAAGAGAATAATTATCATAAAAATAGTGCGATGCAAATAATGGACCTGTGAATAGGTAACCTACCTTGACCACCAAGAAAATTATTATTATTATTAAGCATGAAAAATCTGTCCCCTTTAATACTAATAAAATAATTTTAAGATTTCAATCGGAAACTTAAAAACTACAAAACTTACCTTAAGATGTTCAATATTTAATACGGCCAATAACTTTATAATGTTAATTCCTCCTCGAAGTACTTCCAAGATTTTAATTTCTCTCTTAATCTTTCGTTTCTTGACTGGTTTTAATATTTTTAACACAACCGTATCTTTAGTTGGCATATGTATAGCCTCAAATACTTCACTGTATTTTCCTCTGCCTAATTTCTGTGTAAGGCAATAATTTTCACCATTATCCGTCTGTGGACTGAAATTATCGTAATCAAAAAAGTCTTTCGGCACGCTTGATAAAACTTCAGCATAAACTCTTGAAACTGTTCGTACTTGAGACATTTTTGAGTTGCTATCCGAAGAATAATTAGAAATTAGTGGGTTACTTTTACTTAAATGAAAGACTGGAAAGAGCACATACATTTTCTTTCATTAATGACATATGAATATCACCAACATAATAATTAATTTATTAAACTTCAGTAATTAAGATACTTTGGAAATTCAGAAACAATATAATAGATTTCACTTACAACAGTAATCTTTAAAATTTTCTTTAGAAAACAACGAACTGCCGCCAAAATATCCAGATATCAGTGGAGGATTTCCGTTACAAATTGCAAATGTCAAAAAACACTCTAGCCAACTAATAAAAAAAAACATTTTCTATATAAATAACACTTTGGTGGAAATAAAGATATACTAACCTATTAAAGGTGGAAAAAACATGCAAGTCAGGATAAAATTAAAAGGCGCCTCTGGAATTTAATTCCATCGAATCTCTGGATTCCGGGCGTATTGAATGAACTGGGACGCGCGTGATAATGTCTAAATTGCATTCCTAGGTAATCGCCTTTCTGGGAATACCAATTTCTTGTTTTCTGTTAGCACAAAAATTATTGAACATGCGAAGACAGCAGCAGCTATTAACATCTTTGTTTAAATTCAAAATTCTATAAGAGTAAGAAAAATAAAAATATTTTAAAACATTTCTGAATAAATTTTCAATGTTATAAAGTAATTATTAGACTGGCGTCTTATACAGTTTTGACCGCATCCACCCACCCCTCTAAGAAGCAATGAAAATATTGTACGTTATCCTTACTATCAAAACGAGTCTTTATTAGGTTATAAAGTTATATAATCAGATTGTGAATTAGAAATACCTTTGAAAATCAGTACTGTTTACATTTATTTGAATATTCTATTTAAAAGAATTCTAAATTTTAAACTGTATAGAATTTCAATTACAATTGAGAAGATTAACATTAATAAACGCGTGCAGAATATTCATATGTCTTTTAAGAATCATAATAAAATGATAAGAATATTTTGTAATAATTCAAAAATGCTTACCGCAATTTCCAAAATGTAGCGGGGTAATTGGAGATGAAAACGGAACGCTGCGTTGATGTTCACGTGTTTGATCAGTCTGATGAACAAATTCAACTATTTACAGCTTTGCGTAATAATGTTATATACAAGATGCTGCAAAAGAAATGGATGTTTATTTTTTTCCAGAATTAAAATTATATTTCTTTTAAATAAATAAAAATAATATAAAGATTTACTCAATATCTCTGAAATTTAATATTTTAAGTGTGTTGATATGCATATTTAACATAATGTTAAACACTTTTGATTAGTAAAATTACAGTATCAATGTTATCATTGAATGTAAAACAGATTTACATGATTTTAATCATTAATCATGCTTTGCTGTAATTTTAGTCTTACATATAAAATTAATCCTAACATTTCTTGAACTTCTTCAAACTTAACTCGCTGTAATTATCTGCAGGTTGCTTTGCTTTCAATCTCTTCAGCTCGTTATATTTTTCACGCACGAAATCGTACACACTTGGTGTCAATATGCTTGGATCGCTTGTGAAGCTCATGAGTTTTTGATCAAACAGAAGGTGCTCGCATTGTCGATTTGAAAAAACATGACTTCTTTGGTATTTTCACTGGCTACAACGTATTCGCCTCAGTAGTACAACGCTTCTTTGTTTCTAGCTTCATCTCTACGTAATCAGCATCGCAGTACGCTTCTAATTCGTGTTTTGTGACCAACTTTGTACAATAAACTGTAGTCCAGGGTTTTACTGTTTGCCAACTCGAAGCCTTGGGGTGTGCTAATTATTCAGATACCATACTTAGCACTTAACCCAAAATCTGCTTCAAGCTGTTGTGCATATCCATCGCAAGGCTTTGCGCAAGCGTGGCCATGCTTTTCGATTATATGACCTCGAAACTAAAAAAAAACTTTTTTTACCCATTTTCTTGACAAATAAACATAATCCGTATTACTTTGCTTGAAACACAATTTGTCAACCATATAATTAACCAAGCGCTTGTTCCAGCATCGAAACGCTTATTTTAATGGTTTTTGTGAAAACCTTAAGTTCAACTGTGTAGGATGCAGATGTCTTTCACGACGTTCAAAACTTCATAATGCCTTAGCAATAACTCAATCTGTCGTCGCCACCTAGTCCAACTGCTGGCGCTTTCTAATTTATCAATCTGCGTCTTGAAATCTATCACCCGTCGTTTTGTTTTACAAAAGATGCAGATGCAAACACAACAAACAGTTGAGGTGTTAACTAACCACAATACTTAATAACTTTGTGAAATACGTGGATAGGTAGTTTTGGAATCCAAATTTTGAAATACCTTGGGATTCTTAGACCTGTATTGGTCTTTTTGAATCGTTTAAGCTAGTTAACCCTTTTGAGTCTGTGGAATGTTTTGAGTCCGTTGGACCTTTCAGATTGTCTGAGTTTTCCAGTTCAGTTGGATCATGATACAAGGGCCTATGTGCAACACGAGAAAATCTTTAATTTTTTTTGCAAAAGGATTTGGGGCAGCTGATGTAGTCCTTATTACGATTTTAGAATCTGTCTCAAATTGAATTTGTTTCTGATAAAATAGATAACATTCGTGTATTGGCGCAGAAAAGAACAGATTTTAAAGTAACTGAATGTTAATCCTAAGTGAATTTTTCCAAGCGTTTCACCTGTGGAAGAAATTTGGGTTAATGTTCAAAAGTTACTTAGATGCGAGCTAGTTTGAATCGTTTTCAATTAGAACAGCTAGAAATTTCTATTTTGAATCAAAGAATCACTACCATAATGAGTTCTTGACACATGATCTAGCCCCAAACTAATCATTATTGATTGAAAATACAGTCATGTATTCCTTCATTCTGAAAACTAAAGACCATGAATTTGATGTCTTGGTGCACCAAGGCTTACTGGCACATTAATACCTGCATGCTTTCATTCTAGTCTAGGAACGTTTCCACAAGGAGATGTTGATATGCCAGCACTTCCATCTCATTCAAACCGAGCTGCTTAGATAGGAGGAACGAATTTACGTATTGTGCTGTTTAGGGGAAGGAAACATCCTTTTCGAATTTATAAAAATGGAAGAAGCATTTGCTGATATTTTGTGTAGATTGATGAAAAAAAACATCTTGTTAGTTTAGGTTTAAATCATTTGAGTTTGTTTTGGTTAACAATTAAGTAGGTTAAAGGTCCTACTTTTTGGCTTCTTGGGAAAAGACTGAAAGAGTACTTATTTTCGTTTTGGTAAGGACTAAGGAAAGAAGACAGTCTATAGTCTGTTGTATCTGCTAAAACAAGAGTTCTTTTCTCAAAATTTAGTGACTAGAGATTTTTAAACCCAAACAAAACCCAAGTGATCTTTAGATC
>VTPC01002066.1:15095-37550 GCA_011009095.1 Ignelater luminosus
ACGAGAGAATTTACTTTCGTTGGAACTCGGTTGTGCATTTCATATTCTACAAGTAGCCTAGGAGTCATCTGATCGATCCAGGATTCTCAGCAGGGTCGTGGCTCAAGATGAATTGTATAGCGACTAGAGTTTTTGGCGCTTTTCCTTTTTTGTCGTGGCATTATTATTTACTAAACCACCGCATTTATGCTACTGTGTTAGCCGCCGAACAGGAGTAAACTCTGTATAGGTTTTATATGAAATTTGAATCAAAACGTGAAGTCTATTTTTCTAGTTGTTTTCCTAAAGCCTCGAGTTTATATTCTAATTGGCGGAAACTAGTTTTCAATCAATTTTCTAGATAATTCCAAACTATTAACTAAAATTCTCATCTTCTTTCCAATTATAAGATATTAATCTCTAAAACCTACAATCAATAACCAATAAGTCTAGCCCAGAATTTAAATTAAATTATTTATATTAGAAATGTAATTTGTAATATGAAATGTAAAGACATAAATAAAACAGAAATATGTTTTGTTCTCTTTGAGTAATTAAAATTCGGGTTTGGATGTTCATCTATTTGAAATTAGCATCACCCCGGATTATATGCGCATGATTGAGAACAGGGGATGCGAACTAATAAAAGGAGGCGCGTTCTAAATTTATCCCTATTTTTCCGAAAGATGGGAATGCAGTTGTTTGTAATTGAATAATGTTAATATAAATTTGAAATGATAAAGTAAAACATGTTTAACAAATTGTTGGTGATTTTTATAGTGTGCCAGATCTTTGGAAAGTTCGTCTTTTCAAGTAAGATTTTTTAAATTTCATTACAAAAATGTTTTAGTTATAATTTTCTATTATAAACAAATTGCTTTAAAAGAAACATCTTTGTAACGTTTCAATAAAAAACTAACATAAGAAATTTTGCAATAGTTTTATCAAGTAATTATTGTATACGAGTCATGATTAGAAAAGAAAAGTATAACTCTGGTCTTAATTATTATTAATTTAAAAACATATAATTATGACGTTATCGTACAATATCTCAAAAATCAGTAGATCAGGTTTCAACAATTGAATTCCTATTTCCGAAGAAAAATTACGATAGTTAGGATCAAGAAAATTTAGACTAATGAATTAGAATGAACATTACGTGTCAAAATGAAAATCAAATAAATTCAATAAATTGTAAAAATGCGAATTGTTGCAGGCGAAAATGACGACCAAATCTTCCATGTACCTCTAGACGAAAATGGGTTAATCACCTTAGATTGGGCTTTAGATTACAGTAATAAAATCATAATATTTGAAATACATATCCCATCGAGTTTCGGTTGGTTTGCAATAGGATTCTCTGACTGGGGCGAATTATTTCCAGCCGATTATTGTGTATTGTGGTACAATTGGAAAGGCCATTTACAATTCCAGGTAAGTTTGCCTCTGCCAAAAACTGCAGAAACATAAGTTTGCCAAATTACTACAGGATGCTTCAGCAAATGAAGAAGGCGTTCTATCATTAGATCATCAGCAAGACTGTAAACGTTTTAGAAGTAAACGAAGAGGAAATGTGACCAAATTTACATATCGTAGAGAGTTTGATACTTGCGATGCAAATGATTACATAATTGAGGTAACCATATACAATGCATTCATTAATTTGAAGTTTATCTAAACACTTTAATTCAGGATGGTACAACTCATGTAGTATGGTCGAGAGGAAACGATCGTCTATATCAACTAAGAGGTCTAAATGTCAGTTCTTCCGAAAATGACCATGGAATGGTGAGAGTACAGCTACTGAAAAATACAGCCACAAACACAAAACCACCTAAAGAAACAAAAATACTCAATATTTTAGCCGATAAAGTTCACGTTCCAGCGGATGAAACTACTTACTGGTGTCACGTTCATAAATTACCAGATGAATTCCAAGATAAACATCATGTAGTTCAGGTAAAATTACAAATTAAGAAAAACGGTCAGAAGGAGGAACGCATTATCTTTTTTTTTTATTTCAGTATGAAGCAGCAATACAAAAAGGTAATGAAGGTTTGGTACATCATATGGAGGTGTTTCATTGTATAGCACCGGTAAATGAAGAAATTCCTCTTTATGTCGGTTCTTGTTTTGCACCCGATAGGCCTGAAGCTACGAAAGTTTGCAAGAGAGTCCTGGCTGCTTGGGCGATGGGAGCTAAACCCTTCATTTATCCTGAGGTAATTTGGTGTGACATGCCAGCTCGATGAATTATTTTTAGTATTTTTAATTAATGAGTACATGCTTGTTACTATTCCCTATATTTGGATCTTCTACTCTTCACAATGACGCTCATCAAGCTTCTTCACATATTCATCCATGCAAACTCATCCTTGAACTGGGAGATCTTTTTCTCAATTTCCACTAAAGTTCAAGTCTCTAGGTAACTTTTGAATCAAAGCGGTAAATCAAACAATCTGCTATTTTTTGTCATCAGCAGTTGCAAACATCTTCATGGAGTCTTTTAAAATAATTGCTCTAGAATAATTGGAATACAAACATAAAGTGCAATCTCAACAAGAAGACGACTCCTGTATGCCTCAATTCTTGCTGAATTCGTACATCAAGTTTGCCATAGAAATTGAAAATGACTTCCTTCCATTTCTCATTGTGCTCATCACTTATTTATCCAATGGCAGTCTTGGACATCAGGTATACTGCAAGCTATACATATCAATTAGGTATCTACAGGGTCGGCTCAAACCAGCAAAAATTGTTTTTTGCGTCCTTGCCCTTTTTCCTCTCCTATTACATTACGTTTTCGCTGTAGTTTTTGCAGGCGCCCATGAGAAGGGTCTGCCTTGAATTCCAAAACAAGCTCTTAGGCTGTGCCTAAGATGCTTAACATCTTTAGCTGCAGCCTTATTGAGAGATCAGATGATCTCTAGGTTGTTTGCAAAGATGAGATAAGGAACCGCCTACCCCTAATTTCAACGGAAGTTAGTAGATCTCAAAGAAGAAATTTCGTTCCTAATATGAATTTCACTTGGGTTTTGAGTTTTGAAGTCTTTAGTCACTAAGCCTTGAAAAAATTTTTGATTTATCTGATACAAATTAAAAACGCACCTGTGAAGGCTACAGAATGTATTCTTCCCTTAGCCCACACAAAACGAAAATACTTTTTCAGTGTTTTCCAAGAATTCAGATAACAAAAGCAAAATCAAATGCTCTTCTAAATTTAATAAGATTTGACGAGATTTCTTTTACCAACCCATACAAAAAAATCAAAAATGCTCCATCTGTTCTCCTTCCCCCATTCGTAGTCCTTAGTCTTCAGAAGGAAGAAATTCATGACTATCATTTGTAACCAACAACAAATAGTTTGGGATTACTTTTCACCTTTTGGTTTTGATCTTTTAATTCAACTGGACTAAAATATAATCAAAACGGTTTAGTATAACAATAGCGCGCTATCTTATAGGTAATATCAAGATCATGTGCCAATATCTGATTACAGTAATGATTCTTGTGTTTAAAATTTTGAGTTGTTCTAAGCAGAAATGATTTAAAATGGCCTGCATTTGAATAACTCTTGAATACTAAGCCAACTAACTCTTTTTCCAAATTTCTTCTACGAGTGAAACAGGGAAAAATCAATTAAGATTAGCATTTCCTTGCCTTTTGATTTTTGCCTTTCAGTGCCACACAGACATTATGTATTTTATTTTGCTAAAAACAAATTCAGCTAATTAAATTTGAAGTAGGTCCTAAAGCCACAATAAGGACTACATAAATTGTCTCAAATTATCTTGCAAAAAAATGAAAAGTTTTTTGTGTTCCCATCAGAAAACATTTTAGCAGTTACACCCGATACTGTATCCAATCAAAATTTTAAATTTTTCCATAGCAAGCTGGCTTGCCTATTGGAGGTCCAGATTTCAATCCCTATGTGATGCTGGAAATACATTACAATAATCCTGAAACAAAAGCTGGTATGTTTACAATCTCTTAACAATACTGTATCTTCAAATATGAAATTTCCAGACTGGATTGATAGTTCAGGAATAAAATTTCACACCATCTCAAAATTAAGACCAATGGATGCTGGAGTTATAGAATTAGGCCTTGAATACACAGACAAAATGGCAATTCCTCCAGGTCAAGAATCTTTCCCTCTAACTGGTTATTGTGTTAGTGAATGCACAGCAGTGGTAAGTCTCTACCATAGTACTTAGGTATATAAATAAACACATAGTTAATTGTGAATCCTTCAATGATTTTGTAGAGTCTACCTCCTGAAGGAATAACAATATTTGGCTCGCAATTACATACTCACTTAAGTGGTATAAGGGTGTTTACAAGACATATAAGAAATGGACGAGAATTACCTGAACTGAATAGGGATGATCATTATAGCACACATTTTCAGGAAATTAGAAGACTTAAGAGGCCTGTTAACGTTTTACCAGTGAGTATCTTGAAAATAATCTTTATTTGTTTATTAAGAACCTCCAGTCGGCTCATCTCACCTTCTTGCACACGTGCTACACCTGCGATAACTCTTGGTATAGCCCTCACCATAAGTATAAAATCGACTCGACCGCGCGCCTATGGTCACCAATTCCCCTACTTTTGTCTCCGCTATCCTAGCAAATGTGATTTGCAGATACAATGGTGGTCTTTCGGAAAAAGAGTATACTGCATTTTTACATATCTCTTTACGGTGGTTAAGGACGTACCGTTTCGGCACGAATGACATAAAGCCAAAAATAACGAGTTCACAAGAATTTGGAGGCGAAATGCATAAAGGTTTGGAAGAGCTACATGCCGAATCTCACCATTAATTATCCAAAAATAACTGCTCTAGAAGGGATGGAAGGGGAAGAGCACCTCCCTAGGTTTCGAGGATCTTTTTGGAAAAATTCGGAATTTGCTTGTAGAATCACGTATAAGCCACTAAAGAAGATTCATCTTTCTAATTTAAAGGGTAACCATGCCACGGCCGTATTTTTACAGTTTTCAGTTTTTTGCGTTTTCGACTTGGAAGATAACCTCGTAAGATGTTACTCCAGGAAGGTCCAAAACAAGACTAATTACATTTTTTTCTTCCATTTCACCTCAAAGATAGGCACACGCTACTACTATCTATCTAAACTTCTTGGCCTTATGATGACCTTTAGTATAAAAAAAAGACCAGCTCAATCGGACAATAATTAACTGAGTTACGAATTTTTTAAGGTGGGCATGGCGGAAGACAGTGGGAAAAAGTGCAAAGTTAACCGATTCAAATCGGGATTTTTCAGTAGGTAGAGATGTACTCCCAGAATACAAATTTCAAATATCACGTCAATGGGACCATTCGGACGATTTTTGTGGAGAATGCAAAATTCGCAAAATGTCCGAAAGGTTTTGAGAAGAACTTCGGGGTTTTTTGGATTGCTACCGACAATCCGTCTTTACTGGTTGATAACCAAATCTACGTCGAACAGCGAAGACCAGACCCCCATACGCCTTATAGTTTTCGAGTTGCGAGCTCTCCTAAGTTTGACTTGTCGCGTTCTCTAGCGGCCGATCTGTAGAAAGTGGAAAATCGGTTCAAGCGGCATCGGACACAGATAAAGACATTCAATTGGGGTGTTAAATGTCGTTTCGATATCTTCTGAAAACCCCCACCCCTACCCCCCTCACGGACGCCTGTGAACCCGAATTAAATCTGCGAAAGGTAAAACACTCCGGGGTGGCTTCTATATCGTAGTGTCCCTGGTCCCAGATTGCTAGGACCTTGCATAAGGTCCCAGTCGTTTTTGTCTGTTTTCGCCGCTAGATGTCACCGCGTTCGCTCCTAATGGGAAATTAATGAAAAACCGCCAGATGGCAATTCGCCTAAAGCCGGCCTAGTCTCGTCGAAATGGTCGAATGTCACGAAAATATTAAATTATTTTATACTTATGGCGAGTAATATTAATAATTTTTAGGGGGATGCTTTAATAACAACATGTGACTACTGCACGTTAGACAGAGAAAATATAACACTTGGAGGATTTGCAATTAGTGAAGAAATGTGCGTTAATTATATACACTACTTTCCAGCAACACCATTAGAAGTTTGTAAAAGTGCTATTAGTGATCAAGCATTAAGGACCTACTTTCAATACATGCATGAGTAAGTTAATCCAAGGCAGTTTTAGTAAAGTAAGTAAATAAATAATGAATCCTTACAGATGGGAAAATCAGCTTACATCACCTGAGAGTGGCATATCAGATAATTATAAGGCTATTGAATGGAATCGAATGAGAGTACAGCTGCTTAGAAATGTTTATCATGAGGCACCATTGAGTATGCAGTGTAATATGTCAAGTGGTGATCGTTTTCCTGGGTATTGGGAAAATACACCGACTACTCCTGTATTGGTACCATTACCTCCGCCAGCTAGGGACTGTGAAAAAATACAAGATCTCTAATTATAAAAAAATGAAATAATTGTTCAAAATATCATTGTTAATAAAACAAAGTTCCAATCATAAATAAATACTATTGAAATTACTGTGCAATCTATTTTTAATGAAAAACAAACTCAACAAACTATATACAGGGTGTATTTAAAATGGTACATAATCTGTACACCCTGTGAATCTACATCAGAATTTGAATCAAAAAGTTAAATACATTTTTTGCCATAAATAATAAAATAGTTTTTAAAATATGATCAATTAAAAGTTAGATAAAAATTTGCTTTGTATCTTGGAGTGTGGCCTTTGGTAAAACTATAAGTAAAGAGACAACTAAAAATCAAAAAACTTTCTGTGACATTTTACTCTATTTCTAAAACTAACAGTTACAGGCAGTTGAAGAAAAAACCAACTTGCAAAAAACAAAAGCTGATTTTTTTGTTTTCATCAGCGAATTTGGTTTGAAAAATTAGCCAACATGTACAATCAGTTTTTTTTGCAGTTACATTAATAAGAAAGATACTTATTTAATAACATCGAACTTAGAACACCATGTACAGCTTAAATAAACTTCAAAATACGAATTTTTAAAATATCTTTTATTTGCAACAAATTATACAAAACATCTTTATGGTACAAATTAATTTTCTCCTACTTTCCTTCTAACTTTTTGAACAGTAATAATATTAATCACGCCTTCATATTCTTTATAAAATGTATATTCACTATCCACTACATTTCTTGTTATTAATTTCTCTTGTACTTCTTTTTGCTCTAATGCTAAATTCATCGCTTGATCTTTACTTAATTTTTCAATTTCCCATTTAGGAATTTTAATAGCCATTGTCTCGACACCATTAACCTATAAATTTCCAATTTTAATACTCATTTCCTATAACGTACATTAATATTTACCTGACATACAAGATCCAATTTATGATCCTTATCAACTATAGGCCATTTTTGTTCTAAAACTGTTTTATCCCATTGTATTTCACTATCAGTATTTAATCGATGTGGTGCAGAAGTGAAACCACTCCATAATTCTGAGGCAAAATGAGGAGCCATTGGTGCCAAAAGTATTAACTGACATGCTAGGGCCCTTTCAAATTGAAGGCTATAAGCAAATAAAGCTGGTGGTACTTTCTAAAAAAAATTTCTTATTTAGTAAATGAAGCTTTTTGAATTTCCACGACAATACCCGTAAACTGTTTGTAAGTCCTTGCATTTTTGACACAGCCACGCTTAGTTGTTGTGAAGTACAGTAATTGAATGTGGCACCTTTAACAAAGAAACAATTATAACTTATAATGTATTTGTCTGTTATAAACATTTTCCAGTTAAACTTCAGCAATTATCTTTAAAGGATGATGATCAAAGTTTACTTCTATTCGAACAAGTTGAGAAGTTTAAAAGAATATTGCAAACAGTTGAATAATTCCAAAATGGTTTTGGGGCTATATTGTTTGTAAACAGCCAGAATTAATTAAAAAATTAATTATCACTTTTGGCTGGATTCGAACCAACACCTAGTTTGTACTCAGGTGTCATACCAACTAAACATTAGACATTAATGATGGGGTTAAACTCAACTAATACAATTTCATTTGTAATTTAAATTGAATAAAAAAGAGATTTGTATTACACACATTTATGAAACATTCTGTATAGTTCAATAATTTTAGGTTATAGAAGTAATCACTCGGCACAACTTTCACCAGTAATATATTTTGATATTTTTACCTATATATTGTTAGAATACCCGATATAACCCTATAAATTAAACTTTCCTGATCATCTGACATGATAAACTATCCAATGAAATCCTGCATTTGTGAAGTTGTAATGTTGTATTATACAATTAGAGGAAAGTAAGGTTAGGGTTAACTTAAGTAGAGGCATTAACATTATGAATACAAACCTTTTACATAAAAATTTCTAGAATCATACAGATAATCATCAAGTTTCTTAAATTCTTCCGTACTAATTTCTTTTGGAAAACTATTTCTATGGTTGATAAATTCCTGGATTGTTAACCACAAACGTCTTTGCCAATTTATAATCCCAGGAAATGCTAGAATTGCATTTTTATTACAATCAGACTTTAAAACTCAAATTTCATGATTTCATACTGTTACTATTCCAATTCCTTTGAGATGTTGGTGCTACATCAGCTAAAATAAGTAGACGAGTTGTATCAATGCCATATTCTTTCAACATTTCACTGGGATCGACACCGTTATGTTTGGATTTACTCATTTTTTCCCATGACATAACAACAGGTTGATTTGTCTCTTTATGTACAGCTTTATTTCGTTTTGAATCTACAGTGCATATTGTTATTAAAATAAATTTACAAATCTACCTTGATATTTACCTATAACTTTAACCTGGCTTTCTGGTACATACTGTCCAGTTCCCTTAATTCTATAGCTGCGTCCCATAACCATACCCTGTACTAAAAGTCTTTTGAATGGTTCCCTTTCAGGAATTAAACCCAAAGAATGTAAGAAATGACTAACAAATCTTGCATAGTACAAATGTAAAGTAGCTGAAAATATGATTTCAGTTGATTTTTGTTATTTAAGTTCTTCAGTGCCCTATAATATTTACCATGTTCTTTACCCCCAATGTACAAATCAACAGGCATCATCTTCTTAGCTTTTTCAATATTAAACATATCTTCCTTATAATCTCGATCTAAATATCTCAAATAATACCAAGAACTATCCACAAAAGTATCCATGGTATCCGTTTCCCTTTTAGCTGGTCCTTTACATTTAGGACAAACAGTGTTTAACCATTCTAATGAATCATTTAAATTAGAAATTCTTTTTTGACTCGATTTATTGTTTAATTTCGGTAACCTCACAGGTAAATCAGTCCTAGGAACAGGTAAAGTGCCACATTTTTCACAATGAATCATAGGAATTGGTGTGCCCCAATATCTTTGTCTCGATATCAACCAATTTCTCAGTTTGGCACTGCTCCAATAACCACCAACTTGTAAAGCTTGTGCTTTCTTACATACTAATCTCCTTTTTTTTTCAATTTCTTGTTCATTCAAAAGATTTATAGGACGATATTGAATTTTAAATTTATCACAAAAAACTTGATCTTGTTCAACTATTCCAGGTATACCTAAATAAGAATCGGTTCTATCTAAAAATTCAATTTGATCCGTAACAAATATAGGAACACTTTCATTATTAATAGGATTTTTTGCATGAATAAAAAGCTTTTTAGTTCCATCTTCTAGGATTTCTCCTTCTGATTTAGCTAAAGTATTATTAGGTGAAACGGCTACAAAATTACAATGTTCTATATATTCTGGTGTTGATGTCCATAAAGTAATAAAATCAATTTGCTTGCTATCTTTCAGAAGATCAAAATCAAATAAAACTCCATTACATTCTCCAATCCAATGTTTTTGGATTTTTATAATATCTCTCCAATCTTGTAGTATTGGATCATCTAAACCTTCCAGAAGATCTTTAGAAAATCGTGTAGCTCTAATAAACCATTGTTTTAATAATTTATGCTCCACTTTAGCGCCTGATCGCCAAGAGCAACCATTTTCATCTACTTGTTCATCAGCTAAAACGGTTTTATCTATTGGATCCCAATTTACTACAGCCTACAAAATAAATCCCATCTAGATATGTTATAAAACAGATATCATACTTACTTCTTTTTGATAAACCAAGCCAGCATCATACAATTTTAAAAACAACTCTTGTGTCCATTTATAATATTCAGAATCACAAGTTGCAAGTTCACGATCCCATTCAAAACTGCAACCAAGTTGTTTCAACTGTAATTTCATATGTTGGATATTTTCCTTTGTCCAGTCTTCAGGAGCTACATTTCTTTCAATGGCAGCATTTTCAGCGGGTAAACCGAATGCATCCCATCCAATAGGATGTATCACCTTTAAAATAGAATATTAAAAGACTAAGCAATCAGAAAGCACCGTCTTACATTTTTATTATTCATTCGTTGAAATCGAGCTACTGCATCACTAATTGTGTAGACACGAACATGCCCCATGTGTAAATGCCCTGAAGGATACGGAAACATTGATAAAACATAATATTTTTCTCGAGATGTATCATTTTCATTATAAGCAGGCGATATAAGTCTAGAAGACCAATGATCTTCAATTTTATGTTTGAGATCTGTTGATAATTCTTCATTCTGTGTTATAAAAGAATTATTGTGAAAATAACCTATAAATATTTATTATTTTCGTTATTTACCCAAGCTTGAAGACCTGTTATACTTCGGAATGTAACATGAGGGCGATGCTTATAAATATTGTTAAATAATCTTGTACATTTAACACAACTTTTCATTTTTTAATCTTTTAAATAGTCTACAAGTAAATATAACCTCTAAAATCGTGCGCAATAGAATATGTCTCCGGTGGCGGTACCTGATGTACAGCCTTTTGCATAAATAATGTCACAAGCATTTTTTAAAATAAAATAATTAACGAAAGATACAAAATCTAATTTTATATTAATTATTCCAAATCACTTTATGACCTCTTAGAAAATATATCTGGGGTAATTTATACTAAATCAGATTTTATATACTTGATTAATCCATTAATTAAAATTGTGACATTATTTATGCAGAAAGTTATACCTAACCTAAGATGAATGTCAAAAACTCAAAATCATCAAAACGTTGTTGATCTATGATGCTTGATGCATATTTTATTGAAATAATCCAAGAAAATGAGTTCAGGAGATGAAAGGCCACCAAAGAAAATACAAAGATTAAGTAGGGATTCATCACAAACCTCAAAGCCAAACTTCACTGGTAAATATAAATTAACCATAATTTTCACTTACGTTATCTGTAATTTTATATTCAATTTTAGAAATTAATAAGTCAAATGAAAAAGTCTTACCTACAAACAGTGCAGTTAAACCAGAACCATCGATTCCTAATGAACGTAAGCCAGGTAAACATAACATAAAATTTTATTACCGTCCAATCAACAAGAATCATTTTTAGCTGAAAGAACTCATCGTTTATGCCCGTACTTAGATACCATCAATAGGCAGTATTTAGATTTTGATTTCGAAAAATTGTGTTCGGTATCCTTAACTAGAATTAATGTTTATGCGTGTCTAGTTTGCGGAAAGTATTTTCAAGGACGAGGAACAAATACACATGCTTACACACATTCTGTTGCTGAAAGTCATCATGTTTTCTTAAATTTGCATACTTTGAAGTTTTATTGCTTACCAGATAATTATGAAATCATTGGTAAGTCATACGCTAACTATTTTACATGTTTACATGTAAATTAATTATTATTTTAGATTCTTCTTTGGATGATATTAAATATGTATTAAACCCAACATTCACAGAGCTGCACATTAAGAATTTAGATTCAAGCACAAAATTATCTAGAGCCATAGATGGATCTTTATATATGCCTGGAATCGTTGGATTAAACAATATTAAAGCCAACGATTATTGTAATGTTGTGCTGCAGGTAAATATATCTTATTAAGTTTAGGTATATAATTGATTTTTGAAAATTATGATTTTAGAGTCTATCACACGTTGCTCCTTTACGCGACTATTTTCTACGTGAAGAAAATTACAGTAAGATTAAAAGACCACCAGGAGATTCCTCTTATACATTAGTTCAACGATTTGGTGAATTAATGAGAAAGTTATGGAATCCTCGTAACTTCAAAGCTCACGTATCGCCCCATGAAATGTTGCAAGCTGTTGTACTCTGGAGTCGAAAGAAATTTCAGTTTACACAACAAGGCGATCCTATAGATTTTCTTTCTTGGTTTTTAAATGCTTTACATCGTGCATTAAATGGCACAAAAAAGAAAAACAGTTCTATTATTTATAAATCATTTTTGGGTTCAATGAACATCTACACAAGAAAAATTCCACCAACCGAATTAGATGATAAGCAGAAACGTACACTACTTGCAACTGCAGAATATCAAGAAGTTGTAACAGAATCGCCCTTTTTATACCTAACATGCGATTTACCACCTCCGCCACTTTTTATTGATGAATTTCGTGAAAATATTATTCCACAGGTATATTGTTTACTAATGTGGATGTTAGTAATTTTAAATTCTTTTTACTTACAGGTGAATTTATATCAGTTACTAACAAAATTTAATGGTCAATCAGAAAAGGAATACAAGACATACAAGGAAAATTTTATGAAACGTTTTGAAATTACTCAGTTGCCTCCCTATCTGATACTTTACATTAAAAGATTTACTAAAAATACTTTCTTTGTTGAAAAGAATCCTACGATAGTTAATTTTCCTGTTAAGTAAGTTACGAAAAATATTTATTATTGTATAGATTCACTAATATGCTATGCATTTAGGAATGTTGACTTTGGGGAACTCTTAACACCTGAAATCAAAGCGAAACATAAAAATACAATATACGACTTAATTGCAAACATTGTACATGATGGTGAACCAAGCAAGGGCACATACAGGGTTCATATACTGCAGAAATCTACTGGAAAATGGTATGAAATGCAAGATCTACACGTCATCGATATTCTACCACAGATGATTACTTTAACTGAAGCATATATACAAATTTATGAACTTAGAAAATAAATAGAGAAAGTACGAAACTGTAATTTAGTATAAATAAAATGTATTTTACAACCTAAATTTTGTTTACTTTTTTTTTTGCATCCTTTTAGAGCTAGTTTGGCTTTTGATAGTGTGGGCGTCTTTCAGAAAATCAAACTTTAGAGCTTTTCAGGCCAATCATACTTCTTGGACTAGCTAGAAAATTCTTTAATACACCAAATAACACAGTGCTCATGATTGATGGTAGTAACTGTACCTAATATTAGCAAAAGTTAACTAATGGTGTGAGTAACTGATGTAATTGGTGTGTAATTCAATTCAAATTTGATGAAGGAAGATATTAACATTCAACGCAATTATTTTATTCTTCAAAATACAGTAAGTAAAAATAATTTGATTAATTATAGTCTGAGACCATTATTATTGTTATTGTTACCAGCAAAGTATATAATCCGAGATTCTATAGAATACCTAGACAATCTACAGAATGCCTAAGTATTTTATACATTGATGAATGCTATCTAGGCATAGCATAAAATCAGTTTTGTATTGTATTTCTTTTCATATTATGCCCAGGTTTACTGAATGACGATTCAGTGAAGTCTAAAATAAGCTTTCAGGTGTTATTATATTTTCTATTTTACCTAGGAATTCTATAAAACATTATGTATTTTAGCAATTTCATGAACATCAGAAACGCAAAGTATAAAATAACCAGTTTCCAATTTATGTACCGCCTAGGTATTCTATAGAATGCCTGATTTCATACTTTGCTAGCAGCATTATTACTGAGCAAGTACACAATGTAATGTCATTGCTAAAAGTTTTAATTTTAACCTACAAAGTTAAGAAATGTACATTACATTACATATTTTACATTAGAAAGATCTTTCGCCATTATGAAAACGCATATGCTTTCGTAAACATCCTCTTCGATTGCACTTATAATCACACATTTCACATTCAAAACGTTTCTCTCCGGTATGAACGCGCATATGTGCTTCTAAACGCCCTTTTTCTTTGCATTTATAATCACATATTTTACATTCAAAAGGTTTCTCGTCAGTATGAATTAGCATATGTCTTCGTAAATGGCTTCTCTCGTTAGATTTATAGTCACATACGCTACATTGATAAGGCTTCTCACCATTATGCATGCGCATATGTCTTCGTAAATTGTTTGCTTCTGTACATTTAAACTCGCATATTTCACATGTGTAGGGTTTCTCGCCACTGTGAATGCGCATATGCGTCTGTAAATTATATTTATGACTATACTTTTCATGACATATTTCACATTCGAAGGGCTTCTCGCCACTATGGACGCGCAAGTGAACCCGTAAACTGCTTTTCATTGTAAATCTATAACCGCATATTTCACATTTGAAAGGCTTCTCGCCACTATGAAACCGTATATGTGTTGCTAAAGTTCCTTTTGAACGACATCTATAATAGCATATTTCACATTTGAAAGGCTTTTCGTCACTACGAACGCACATATGTGTTTCTGAATGGCTTTTTGTAGGTTCGGAACCAGCAATTCTACACAGGGATGGTTTCTTGTTTTGATGATTTAAAGTTTTTGCTATGGTTTGCGCATTTTCAAGTAGTATGTTGTTGGTACCTGAAAGAAACAGAATTACTTTTGCTTAAGGGCTGAGTGTAGTAATTACTCACCATCTTGGCTGGTCTGCGGTGAAATGCAATCTTGATTACTGATTGGTTTTAGTTCAGCAGCCTCCATTAGCATATACGTATACGGATTGCCAGAAATATCAGTTTTTATTACCGAAGAATGTCCTTGGAATGTTGTATTTAAGTTGGTTTATACTTCAGTCTCGAAATCACAAACTAGGAAAGTCAATTAAAAGCATAAAAACACATTAATAAAGGCACATGCGAAGAACTTCCCTTGCTCACGAATCACAGTCACGAATAGTAAAGAACCAGTAGCGCATACGCATGCGTATACGCTAGCAGCTCGGCCGTTTAGTCGGTCCACAGTCTATCCCACTCCCACTTCTCGACATTCTCCTTCCAACACACTACACGTACTACGTTCTATACGCGCTAACGCCGAGGAGGTTTAGGAGCGAAATTTAATTACGAAGAATTTTAAAAAGCAACTTATTTGATGTTAATGCATATGGTTTTATCAATACTAATTGGATGAACGGTAAAGTGATGATATTTAACCTAACTTTTCTTCATGAGGAATATAAAATGCCTTGTTGTTTCCAGGTCTTGAAAAAACATAAAAACACGTTACGTTTCTGGAAAAACAAAAACACCTTGCGTATTTCTATAAAAAAAAACCAGGGCAGATTACAACCATAATAAAGCGTCAATGTAAGAAAACCATTTTCTTCATTTGGTTTGTTGACACTTTACTAACGTCAAGATCCACCCAATCCATCGACCGTGTTTTAAACAACTCTTAAAAAAAGCGCGAAACTAGCTCGTAAACAAACCAGCAGGGTGGAGGGTGGTTCGCGTTTCTATAATAGATGTCACGACGGTCGAACGCCGAGCGAGGTTAGGTCAGTGCAGCGTATTGATACCTGAGTTACTTTTATAAATAACTCAATCAAAAGGGAGATTCAAAAAATTGTGTAATTGAGTAATGGTTCATATAAAGCATAGTACACTTGTCGGCATATTGTATAACAAATTGATGACACCATTTCAAATCACAAGTTAATTATGTCGACGGATATAAAAACTACAAATTAAAATTCAGCATAAATCGGTCATTCCTTGATTATTTAGTAATTAGTTTAGAAACAAAATATTTTCAACCTGTACAATGTAATTTAGTCAGTAAGTTTGTATCAAATGTAATATAGCATGTAATTTTGTCTTTGAAAAACAAGATAAATAATATTAATGTAATTGTTGATAAAAAACAATAATTATACATAACACATGTAGGTATAAATAGGAAACATTTGTAACAAAAGAAATTTTTTTATAAATTATCAAGTAATAAATATGAAAAGACAACCAATTTATTTATTGATTTATTTAAATGTAACCATTGAAGATAGATATTTGAGTACAAGAACAATAATGTATCTAAAATGTATTGTGATATGGATATTTGTGCATGATTTACACCCTCTTCTTTAATTTAATACAATAATATTATAAATTTGGTAAATTGAGATTTAATAACAGAAAATGCAATGGTAGCCTTTCTAGTAATTCATAATGTCCATAAATAAATTTACAGACGCCACTGAAACTAGCGTAGCGACATCTGTTCGAAATATCGGTATTACCCTCCAACTCCTACTTCAAGGGCATCGGTCGGCGTTTGAAAAGAACAAAGGATTTTTAAAGAGTCGGTCTACTTTATAATCCCTAGACGCTGGTGGGTGCTTTTGTGTTTTTGTCGGACAGCGCATGCACGCAGGAGAACTGAACGACCAATTGAAGCCCCCAACATTCAGTCGCGTGATCAAAGTGTGCAAGCCGCGTAAATACATCGATGCCGTGTATCTTAGTTTATAAAAACGTGGTATGGTAGCGAGCAGTAGCAAGTATAGCAAGTGGTGTATGTTAATGAGATTAAAGGCCGTCTTAGTCGAGCATAATTTTGGAGTAAGATCTTGTTACAAATTTTGAATACAAATTGTATTACAAACTTGCGCAGTAGTACGCCGTGATTTCAAGGCCTTCAAAATTCAAATAAAAAGAAAGGTTGTGGGTCGTTGTCTCGTTCACGTCTCGTTGTTGTTACTTGTTAAAAACGTTGGTTGTTATTGTGCGTAAAACGTGTTTGGCAGATACAAAATGTCTTGGACGCACAAAGGAAGTAGATGTAGAAATTCTCATAGATGAGATAGCTAAATATAAGCCTTTCTATGCGGTAACAAATAAAGATTAAGTTGTTATTGTTATAAATATTGCAATTTATTAAATAAAAATAGATATATAAGTTTGTAAACATTTACTTTGCCAAGATGCAGCTCCATTAGTATTGAAATAACTACAAAATAAATCTCTAATGTCCAGTGCAGCTTGTCTATATTTGTTGTCATTTTGTTGTTGCAATTATTTAGTGTGTCATTATTAGTATATGCAAAATTATTTTTCATAAGTAAACAACTTTCTTGTAACTCTTCTTTTTTTTTATTCAGCAATAAACAAATTACAGGAACAACACTAAACAAAAGTAAAAGCTCTTCATTCATATTGGAAACGATGTAATATTTCGTCATATGACAAAACATAATTGTCAATATTTTGCAAATGTCAAAAATAACTCAGAGAAGCTTTTATTGCACATGCGCGCAACACAATTTTGCGAACAAAATTGTAATCGTCTAAAGCGCCATTTATTTTCCAACATATTTTTCAAAATAATTCTTTGGTCAAATATCTTACAATAAATTTGTAACAAGATCTTACCACAAAAAATCAAAAGTCAAGGTAATAAGTATTATAAAAAAACTAATATCTAAGGTCCAACGGTAGTTAACTGTAGTATAAAGGCAAGATCTAAGATACATATCATATAAGTATGTATCTAACTTGTATCAGAATCAAGTATCAGATACATATATGATACATCCAGTGACAATGTACTATTTCCTTAAATATATGTAACATTCATGTTACCAGTTACATAACATTAAAACATTAAGTAATAGTTGTTCTGTTATATATACAGATCAGCTATGGAACTGTACTTACTGGGACGTCATGAGTCCCACAATGTCCGACTGAATATGCCGCTTTGACCGCAAACGTGTTAAATATGTCTTCTTCTTCAACATTTATAACCATGTATTTTATTTCACATTCAAACGGCTATTTGCTACTATGAACACGCATGTGCCTTTGTAAGTTGTTTCTTTCACTGCATTTATAATCACATATTTCACATGCAAAGGGCTTTTCACCATTATGAACTCGCATGTGTCTTTGTAAATGTCCTCTTTGACTGAATTTATACTCACATATTTCACATTCAAAAGGTTTTTCACCATTATGAGCCTGCATATGTACTTGTAAATATCTTCTCTGTCTGCATTTATAATCACATATTTCACATTCAAAAGGTTTCTCGCTACTATGAACCAGCATGTGTCTTCGTAAACTGTTTTTTACCGCACATTTATAATCACATGTGTCACATCTAAAGGGCTTTTCGCCACTGTGAACAGACATATGCACTAGTAAATGTCCTTTACGACTAAATTTATGATTGCATACTTCACATTCGAAGGGTTTTTCGCCACTATGAACGCGCATATGTATTAGTAAATATTCTTTTCGACTGAATTTATGATCGCATAATTCACATTCGACGGGCTTTTCGCCACTGTGAATGCGCATATGTGTTACTAAATGCTCTTTCCGACTGAATTTATGCTCACATAATTCACATTCGAAGGGTCTTTCGCCACTATGAATACGCATGTGTCTTTGTAAATGTGTTCTTTGACTACATTTATAATTACATATTTTACATTCAAAGAGCTTTTCGCCACTATCAACCAGCGTGTGTTTTTGTAAACTATTTCTTTCTGCGAATTGTTTCAAGCCACTATGTATGCGCATATGTCTTATTAAGTGTTCTTTACGACTGAATTTGTGTTCACATAACTCACATTTAAAAGGTCTCTCGCCACTGTGGACACGCATATGTGTTAATAAATGATCTTTTCGACTGAATTTATGACTGCATACTTCACATTCGAAGGGTTTCTCGCCATTATGAATCCGCATGTGTCTTTGTAAATGTCCTCTTTGACTGCATTTATAATCACATATATCACATTCAATGAGCTTTTCCGCGCTATAAACCACCAATCCTTGTAAGCTGATTTGTTCTGCACTACGTATTTCACATGTGGATGGTTTTTCGTTACTATGAACACGCATGTGCGTTAACAAATTACTTTTTCGGCTGAATTTATGCTCGCATAATTCACATTTAAACGGTCTTTCGCCGCTATGAACACGCATGTGTATTAGTAGATGTCCTTTTTGACTGAATTTGTTATTGCATATTTTACATTCGAAGGGTTTTTCGCCACTATGAATGCGCTTGTGTCTCTGTAAATTATTTTTTGCTGAACATTTGTAACCACATATTTCACATTCAAAAGGCTTTTCGCCACTATGAACCAGCATGTGTCTTTGTAAACTGTTTCTTACTGCACACTTATAACCACATATTTTACAATCAAATGGTTTTTCGCCAGTATGGACGCGCATATGTGTTCGTAATTTACTTCTTCCTGCAAATTTATATCCACATATTTCACATTTAAAGGGTTTTTCTTCACCATGAGATGTTGTATGTGTTTTTAGTTGGCCGCTTGGGCATTTGCAATCAGGATTGTTGCTTAGGCATGATTTCATTGTTTGATAAGCTACATTTGGGAAGGGATGTCCTAGCATACTGCTATCACATTCCATATGCACATATTCAGGTATATCGTTGCTACCTAAAAAATATCGAATTATGTTTGCTTAAAGATGTGTGCAGTAATTAATCACCATAAAGTAAAGAAACGGGTTCTTGGCTGCTCACAGCTGAAGATAACACTGTACAATCTTCACTGTTGATCATCTGTAGTTCAGCAGCACTCTCCATCACTATTTATTTAATGACCTCTTTCCTGTAGCAATCAAAAGTAGGAATGTCAATAATATTGCTAAAAGTACCGGTATTTCTTCACTGAAGAATTGTCTTTTCAAGAAGTACGGGAAGACTTAAAGCGTCGTTTATACGGGTGGTACAAATTACAAACCTATTTATTTCTATTATGCTGCTATTAACTATATTTGGTAATTATTTCGAATTACTAACTTCCACGTGGGTCTGTTAATTTAAGGAATGCCAGAAACGTTGTTTGTCGGGCAAACCTGGCCCTGTTTACTTCTCAAGACTGAAAACTAGTAAACTATTAAAACAGGGGAATACGTCCACTTTGCTCATGATGTCAGTTTCGGAAAACATATTCTACATAGTCCACATTATTGAAACGGACTATGGACTAGAGTCCCGCAGATCATCCCTAATTAAAAAAGTGTTTCTTTTTAATGATGATACGTAATTACATGAAACAAATTTTTGCGAGTTACCCGGTAGCTACAGGTAACAAGCGCAGATCAAATTAGATTGCCCCCCACCATTGTAAAAATTGACTGCCCTTTCATCTCACATAAATGACTGTGGTACCTCTGATATGTGGTAGTGGTAGATAATAAAACCAAGACGTAGTCTGTTTTTTAGTTAATTATTAAGTACATTCAATATTTATTCTATAAATAATAACCTAACCTGCATAGATATACTTCTAACCACAGTAAACAAACATTTCTTCTAACGGTTCTAACCTCTAAAATAGCAATCTTAAGCCAGAATTCTACTCTTCTACGTAGTTGTTGAATTCTGGTACCGAGTAGCAAACAATGACGAAATCCATCACGTCATTTGTTACTAGCTACTGTCGCTAAAACGACAATAGTTACCAACTTTTATTACTAGTAGCTCGCAAAAATTCTCCTCGTGCTAAGAATTAATGTTTTGAATAATATAAATAAAGCATGGAAAATGTCACATTTCACGTGAGAAGAGCCGTTAGCCACCACAAAAAGCGACACATACATCAATAACAAAAGCATTTATCAGCTTCAGCAGCAGCAATGTGTTTCTTCCTTTCTACTTCTTTTGTTTTAAATCTCAATAACGTCATCTACTTTTTATTTTGACAGATGTGACATTGTACTGAAGAGAGGTTATACCTTTCGTTAACATTAAATAATGCAACCAAACGAAATGGCAAAGTCGTATTTTCGAATGCGCCCTATAAAATGTTACCTCACCGCCCTTTTTTTTATAGGGAAACCAAACAAATCTCTAAAAAGGGTAAAGCAGTAAAACCCACATAAAATACAACAAAATATCCACGTCAGTCGGATATAATTTAAAGTAGTAGTTTATTTATTATTATTAATAATAATGATATCTTCGAGTGATCCGAAGCACAAAGCATATCTCAAAATACCGGCAACACTGTTTTGCTACTTAACTAGTCAAGAACTGCTAAAAAAAAACAGTAGAACACCACACGTTTCTTCATCAAATGGTGAATATAGTTATGCCTACACACCCCTTTTTAAGCACAAGTAATTCACTTTCTTTTGTAGGAATCAACGATATAATACCCAGTGATGTACCTACAGAACTTCTGAACATAATTGAAGGGAATTCGACACAAATATGGATCATCCAAAAAAGGAATCCTTTCAGTACGACATGATTGATATCAAATACACAAGTAATTTACAAACACATATGAGTGTTTCTAGTGGCGAAAAACCCTTCAGATGTGAAAGTTGTGATTATAAATGTAATCAAAGAGCACATTTACTAATACATATGCGCGTTCACAGTGGCGAGAAACCCTTTGAGTGTAAGATATGTGACTATAAATGCAGCCAGGGAGGCAGTTTGCAAACACATATGCGTGTTCATAGTGGCGATAAACCATTCAAATGTGAAATTTGTGGCTATAAGTTTTCACATAAAAGCAGTTTACGTACACATGTACGCGTTCATAGTGGCGAGAAGCCATTCGAATGTGAAATATGCGATTATAAAGCTACACATAAAAGTAGTTTGCGATTACATATGCGCATTCATAACGGCGAAAAGCCCTTCAGATGTGAAATATGTGATTATAAATGTAGTCAAAAAGGACATTTATTAATACATATGGGAATTCACAGTTCTGAAAAGCCATTTAAATGTGAATTATGTAATTATAAATGTGCAGTAAAAACCTCTTTACAAAAACATATCCGTGTTCATAGCGAAGAGAAACCCTTTGAATGTAAAATATGTGGTTATAAATGCAACCGGAAATATCATCTACGGAGACATATGGGCGTCCATACGGGCGAAAAACCATTTGAATGCGAGATATGTGGTAATAAATACAGTCAAAAGAGTAGTTTAGGGATACATATGCGCGTTCATAGCGGTGAGAAGCCCTTTGAATGCCAGATATGTGATTATAAATGCAGCTGGGGAGGTAATTTACGAGCTCATATGCTGGTTCATAGTGGCCAAAAACGAAATGAAAAATCCTTCGAATGTGGAATATGTGATTATAAATGCAGCCAGAGGAGCCATTTATTGGTGCATATGCGTGGTCATGGCGACGAAAAGCCCTTCAAGTGTGAAATATGTAGTTACAAATGTAGTCAAGAATGCCATTTACAAATACATATGGACGCTCATACTGGCGAGATGCATTTTGAATGTGAGATATGTGGTAATAAATACAGTCGCAAAGGCAGTTTACGAAGGCATATGCGCGTTCATAATGATGAGAAACCGCTTGAATGTCAAATATGTGATTATAAATGCAGTTTGGCAGACAATTTACAAGCACATATGGTCGTTCATAGT
>VTPC01002067.1:0-16919 GCA_011009095.1 Ignelater luminosus
CTATTGGCGTTCCATAGAGCTATTCTTACGATGCTAGCCATTAAGGAATAGTTTTATTAATGACAGTTGTTAGTAGATTGATTATCATACTGCTTTGTTGTAGTAGCTGATTGAAAAGGTTTTTAAACTCGTTGAAGAATGGTTGTAAACTCATGTCTTGGGAGGGCAAGGGTTGGGATTGTACGATTTCTGAGTATGATGAAATATAATGGGTTAGGATGTTATTAGAGGTTTTGTTTGTTTGTTGTGTGGGTAGCAAAGGAAAATTGCTGGTTTGGTTGGTATTTTGCTAGAAGTCCTTCGTATACAGCGTTTTTTCTTGTAATTGGCTGAGCGTGGGCCATTGCACAAAGCGCATGTAGCCCTAGTTTCTCGTGTTTTTGTACATATTTTGGTGTCATGTTGGCCTCCGCACTTAACGCAGACATAAGGTTTGTTACGGTATGTTTTAGTATGGTTGTGTTGTTTACACATTGTACACTGTACAATATCTTTGTTTGCTTTCGGAGGTTCTATTGTATTTTTTTGTTTTGCAGTTGTGTAATGTTGTAGACGTCCTTATTATTTTCAGCTGGTTCTAGGTCAACAAAAAATATTAGTAGAGGTTCCTTGTTATTCTTGTTTTCAGATTCATTACATTTCGAATACGGTGTCCTTTTTCTTCAAGTTCTTCCACAATTTATGCAGTTGGTGTCGTATGGTGCACATCTTTTAGTACTGTAGGTTCGGTCCTGTTTCAATTGGTAGGTGTGATGAATTATATTATTTTCTTTCATGTATCGAATAAATTTATGGTAAATATCTGGATTTGTAGTGTTAAGTTTAATTACATTATTTGTAAGGCATTTAGTTGGGTATTGTTCTTCCACTCTTTCATTTTGTTGTAGTCAGTGACACCGTGTATAAATATGGAAGGTGGTTTGGGTGTTGGAGCTGTTGGGGTTTCCTGCGTGTTTGTTGGTTTTCATTTGTGCTTTGTGTTAGGGGTAAGAAGCGGTTAGAAACATTAATCTTTGGTTGATTTGCATTAGATATGTGTGTTTTGCTTTTTTCCTTTTAGAAGACGTTATTTCTTGCCAGTCCCTAGTATGGTTGTTCGTGTCGTCTAAGACTACGTCGTCATCGTATTCTTCATAATAATCTGTTTCACTTTCTGTTACTTGCTTTGTAGTATGAGGTTGTAGTGGTTGAGAGTAAGATTGGATTGGTACGTGGTTTGGACAGGGTGATTGCAGGAATGACGTTTGTAGTGTCATAAGTGTGGTTTGTGAAAGTGGTATAAAGGGTATTTGTTGTTGTTGTTGCTGAAAATATTGCGTTTCACTCATCATTGATTGGCCATGCATGGGTGGGCCAGGCCCATTGCCGCTCGAAAACATTTATCCCGTCTGAATAGTTGTATTAATTGGTTTTGTTATGTTTATTATATTTAATAAATGCGGCGAAGATATGTAACGAATTTTATTCTTTATCTTATCGCAGCGCACTTGATATCTGCAGCGGTCAGGCAACACGTTCGCACGCCACGGAATTCAAATGGGTACTGAAAAATTATTATTGTCGACAGAGTTTCTAAACAAGACTTTTGGTCTTTTTATAACCGTACTCAAAAAAACTGATATATCTGATATTAAATAAATCTCATCGGTAAAATCATTTCATTTGGAGCTGCAATGTGTAAATTAAAAAAAATTGGATAACAGTGCTATATAGAGAGAATTAAAAAAATTCTCAAATTGTAACGTTGATTCTGATTCTTTTGCAGTCCGAATCTATGGTACATCAAATACTAAATCTTTCATCTGTTCATTCTGTAAAAGTTTAAGAAACGTCAAGAATACTTTGGAGGCGACACCAAGGTCAATTCTTTGTTTTTCCATTCTGTTTGTTTGGCCTGAATCGATCATTAACATTAAAAACAGTGAAACGGATAGTTACGTATGAGAGATTAAGTTGGGAATACCCTAAGAATCGTCAATCTTCAACAAGTTTAAGAAAGGCCAACAGTATCTACCTAACCTCAGGGTAGACCGGGACCGAGTGGTTGGTTTAAATTTTCAAGATTGTCATATTATAAAGAAATTAACCAATCAGGCGATTCGTGATTTTTTAAAAGTTTAGAAGATTAGTTAGGAATTTTCTAGGCATCAGCCATTTTTCATCTTTTTATTTTGCGGGAATTTAAGAAACCCAAACCGTATCATAAAGGGGGCATATTAAAGAGAATTTTTTTGATTCTGCCTATTTGGCGTGAATCGACTATTAACATTTGAAACAGAGACTTTTGAAAGATTTAGTTACGAATTCTTTAGGGATCGGCAATCCTCTATCTGTTCATTCTGCAGGTGTTTAAAAGCATCAACAGTATTGTAGAGCAGACATAGCAATGCCCGTTTTTTATTTTTCCTTGTCTGTTTGTTTAATTCGATGATCAACATTAGAAGCAAGAATTTACTTTTAGAAGATTTAGTTAAGAATCCTTTAAAGATAGAGAATCTTCCACCTGATTATTTTGGAGATGTCTAAAAAACGTCAACCGTATCTTGGAGTGAACATAGGGTGATTCCGGGAGAGATGAACTACATTCCTTTAAACAGCAAAAAATATTACATCAGATCATAATACGACTCTATTAGTTTGGTATGACATACCTATCACAATAACTTAACTGATACTACTATTCACTTTAGTATCTAGAATGTTTTAGTAGAACAAGATATAGATTTAAAATGGACTGGGTAGGTTAATCTCCCCCAAACTGTTCGGCTTAGTTAAACCTGTTGGTATGGGGAAGATGAACCTATCTGGGACAGATGAACCTACAAGAAATTGAAGTATAGATTTTTGAAAATACAATATTCGCCAAAATACAATTTAGAGTGCTGTGGAATTGATCTCGCAATATGCATGTATCATATTTGGCTTATTTGCCATTAGTTGTCATACTAACATTGCTCTGGTGTTAAAATCATCTTGGAAATAGTTCTCACAACTAAGGAAAAAGTGTTTATAGTAGAGCATTATTTCCGTTCATACGGAAATGAACGGGATAATGGCCCAAGTTTGAAACAAGTCTCAGAAAAATATCGACAAGAGTTTAACAAAGCGGCCCTTAGTAAAAGGGTAATGTTAGCAATTGTTGAGAAATTTTGTCACACTGGTAGTATGCTGTGTCAGCGCAAGGGCTCTTTAGGTCGTCGAAGAACAGTTTTTACCAACAATAATCAAGGACGCGTTCTTGACCTGATCATACATTCTCCAAAAAGAAGCCTTCGACGAACTGCGTATAAACTGAATATCAGTGAAACATCCACACGTCGACTGTTCAAATCTATTGGTGGTTATCCTTACCGTGTTCAAATTGGACAACGACTAAACGTTGCGGACAAACGTGCAAGAGAAGTTTACCGTGGACTACTATTGAGCGTAGTGTACAAAGATCCCAATTTCTTGAGGAAAATATGGTTTTCTGACGAAAGCCACATTCACCTTAACGGTTACATCAATCGACAAACAACTCGATTCCTTGCATTTGAACGCCCAGATGCCATTGTAGAGAAGCCACTCCACAATGAACGAGTTACCATTTGGTGTGCTGTGTCTGGGCATGGGATCATTGGTCCTTATTTTGTTGAGGACGAGGACGAGCATCCAGTTACAGTTAACCAAAAGCGTTACAGAGAGAACATTATTACACCTTTTGTGAGAGATTCACGAAACTTTTGCCGCGCACGAAATCTGCAGGTGCACAGACAATGGTTTCAACAGGACGGCGCAATAAGCCATACAGCCAGACGCTTCTTAGCCTTACTTCACGAACGCTTTGAAAACAGAATAATTTCTCGTTTCTCATTCACCCGAGCTGACGCCACCTGATGCATACATTTGGGCAACGCTGAAGGAATTAGTATTTTGGTCAGAAGATTCGCTAGCAAATATTGGAGAACTACGACGAAAGATAATAACCTATTTTCAGCAACTGCAGCAACCACTCTTTATAAATATGTTAAATAACCTACAAAATTGTTTTGAAGCTTATTTACGCCACAAAAAAGCTCATAAGTGGTTCAACTATCCCACTGTTTGTAATCAACTGAATTATTTGGGGTTAGAAATATTCCATACTAAAAATAAACTTATATTGCAATTTACTTACTTTTTAAGATTCAATTTCACCAAAAACATAACTAAAAGGTATAACGTTCTGTACAAAATAAACTACTGGTCCATCTCAACCGGCGGTTCACAACTTCCGAAATTACCCTACCTAGGTCAACTTTTTTGTATTTCTGTTGGTTCTGCTTGTTTGGGCTCAATCGATCATCAACATTAAAAGCAATGACTTACTTGTAATAGATTTAGTTAAGAATTCTCTAGAAATTAAAAATCCTCTGTCAATTCATTTTGCAGAAGTCTAAAAAGCGCAACAATATCTTGAGGGAGACATATCAAAGCCGATTCTTTGTTTTACTTTGTCTACTTGGCCCAATTCGACAATTAACATAAGAAGGAAATATTTACTTTTAGGAGATTATTTATTATTATAGTTAGGAATTCTCTAGGAATCAGAAATCTTGTACCTGTATATTCTGCAGGAGCTTAAGAAACTTTAACAGTATCTTAGAACGAACATACCGAGCGGATTCTTTGTTTTCATTTTGTTCTACCTGTTTGGTCTGAATCGAACATTAAATCAGGAATCCCTTAAAAACCAGGAATTCTCTACCTGTTTATTCTGGAGAAGTTTCACAAACGTCAACAGTACCATGAAGAGGACAAAGCCGATTCTTTGCTTTTCTTTACCTGCTTGGCCTGGTTCAATAGTTAACATGAGAAGCAAAGATTTACTTTTGGGAGATTTAATTAAGAATTCTCTAGCAATCGGAAATCCTCTACCAGTTTAATCTGCAGAAGTGTAAAGAGTGTCAACAGTATCATGGAGAGAACATACCAAGCCTGATTTCTTGTTTTTGCCTGTTTGCCCTGAATCGAACAATAACATCAGAAGCTGAGACTTACTTTTAGAAGATTTGCCAAGAAACGTAAGATATACCAACAGTTTTCTAGAGCGTAAAAGTTGGAAGAGATAAGTTTTTCTCGTACTATAGGTTTTGTGAAAATGCAGTTCTAATTATGATAGTTTTATTATCTGTATTGGTCAAAGTCAAATTATAATTGTTCCTGCTGCTGCGAGGCCAAGATGGAATTTGGTAGTATGGTTGATGAACGAGGTCAAGAATAGGATAGGAAGCTTGACTGCAAACTTTCGCTTAAAACCACCGCAACGTGTCCGGCCTGGTCGGTCAGGACCGAAGTATGGAGGTCTGACGGGTCGGCTCCATTGTCGGTCCAATCTCCAGTTCTCAGTCAGCTTCACCGTCGCTGCTAATGTAAGAGCAACCATGCCAAGCGCACCCACTCATACTACGAGTCCACTGCAACCCACTATCGTCTTGAACACTCCATTTTGGTGTTTACGTCCTTAAGTGACGTTTACTATTTAGGAAAGCATTTATAATCGTCATGAAAGAAAAGCATTTATTTCTGAACAAAATTACAGTTGCATTTAGATATAAACAGTAGACTTTTTGTTCAGACAAAACCAAAATAAAAAACAAAACAGAAGAAATATCTAATCAACTAGTATTAATAAAGGCGTATATACTACCATGGCTTTTACGACCGATATGCGGGGGACTATCTCTATTTTTTACTTTTGTGAGGCATGACACTTAGCTTGAATTGCGAATACCGCGTTTTAGATTTTCTAAACTAATTGTGGGTATGTTTATACGCCTGTATTACACTACCGTTTTATTTAATTTGGTTCATACGCTTATAATTTACTTAGACTTAACCGAAACTGCACGTCTTTTGTTCACAGACTGTAAATCGACATTAGCCATCTTATCCAACCAAAAATGAGATTTTACTAAGAATGGCGCATACACCCCATTCATATGACACCCTCGATATTAAAATCAACTGTTTTTGCTTGTTCTATCTATTTGACATTTGCAGCAGGCTTTACTTTTATCAGATTTAGTTAGGGATTCTATAGTGATCTGCTGTCCTCGATTTATGTCTAGAACTATAGGAAATGCGAGTAGTACATTGGCGTGAACACAGAAAGTTCGCTTTTTTACCTGTTATTACTATTCTTAAAGCAGAGAACTATCTGTTAAAAGCAATTTAACAATTTTCTACAGCTAAAGACAGAGTTATTTTGGTGTACGATTCTGTCATTGCGATAAGACTAACATATCTTACCAGTTGAGTACCACTAAGGGCAAAATGAGCCACACTGAGCACGTTTTATCCTACAATTTCCATAATAACATCATAGTAATTTAAGGCGAGCGAATTATCTGACGTTGTCAAAAAATGTTGAGGTGCAGTGTTATGTACTATTCTCAAAGGATTATGTTGATTTTGCGTTACCAGATCAACTTTGGGGATTTTTAGAAATTTATCCATGTGCACGTTCCATCAGTTAAAAATCATTTAACACGTTGTTGCCTCTGAATTAGTTTTAAGAGATTTGGAGAAGGTGGAAATTGTTCATGTGGTCATCATCTTGCGACGAGCGTATCAAGACCGTTTTTTGTTTTTTTTCTCGTTCTTCTTAAATCGATCATTAGCAATAAAAGCAGATTGCCATTTTGTCTTACTGGTTATTGTATTTTAGAGACTTACAATGTTAATTTGTCTTTTTTCAAAAAGTGTAAGAAATGCGTTTCATCTATATGCCTGAGTCGATTGGTACAATAAGCAGCGCCTTGTGTTGGAAATATTTTTCTTACACTTTGCTGCTGCTACATCAAAAACCAATTCGATCACTAACGTTAGCCTATTTCTGTACGTAACTGGCAACTTCTTATAGACGAGAAGACAGTGTTGTATCTTTTCTGACAGCTTGCTGCAGCTAATACTAGTCTCAAGACTCTTTAAGTTGCTTATAAAATCTGGTGCTTTTAGTTTCTCGTTTACTAATCTTTTACGCAGCCTATTTGAGTTCAGTAACCAAGATCTAGGTGACGCACATCAAAAAAACCGCCGTTCTTGACCATTAATAATAATTAACGATTAAATTTGAATGGCAGTTAATTATCTAACGGCCAGTACTTTCTTCCCTGATTAACTTTAATCAAGTGTTTATTACCATGAATACAATTGTGACAACTTTCATCTTTAATTTACTGCAAATGGTAGAAAATGCTTTAGGTTTTTTTAGTTATCGGTCTTGAATTGAATGAGGTGAAGTTCCAATTGTTTCGAATACCAACGTTCCTCGTTATCAGTTTTATTTTATTTAAAATTGTTAGGTAAATAGTGACTACTTTAGTTGATTATATCATAGCCGGGAATTAATGCTATGTATTGACCTACAAAGCAAAGTCTTAGAAATCATCTATATAGTGGTTGACAACCACGACTTCAGTAGCCGAACTAAATTCTGGACGAAGTTCTTGCGAATTTATATTTTTGATATATATTGCTTGGTATGGGAAACTGACAGCATCAAAGATCATGTATAATTCATCACGTAAGCATCTAGATTTCTGCCCTTACCCTTTTCATTCCAAACAAAACGTATTGCATTGATGTCTGTTTTTCGAATTTGCACCATGCAAGACATTTCCTCGATATTATCATTAAAGCCTTCATAAGGAGCGAAGCAATTGTTGTTCAAAAGACAAAAGCTTTACTTTACAACACAATCGAATGCAACTCGAATCATTTCAGATTTGTTACGATTTGTAGTATCAAAGTGTAATGTTTTTTTTCGGGTAAGTTATCAATAGGAACCTATTTTGATATAATAGTCAATATATAATTTGGAAAATTTGAGATTCTTGTCCATCTGTCGCAACATAATCTGAAGACGTCAATAAGCAGCGCAGCAATTTTTCAGAAGCACATGAAAGCAGACAGAGTGCTGCTTTGCCTAAGCCACAATCTTCAGGGCCCAGATGGAAAGCTGGATAACTTGTCTCTGGATGCCGCGTTTGCTCACACCTGGTCTAAATCAGATTATTTCTTAATCAGAGAGTCACAAATGCCTTAAAAAGAGCGAAGATTATCTTCTCATTTTTCTAAAACAGAATACATCCAATTAGTCCAATGCATGCAACATTTCCCACCACCAAAAGTTCTAAATCAGTTAACTGATTGATCCAAGTTACCACTTGTATTGGGAGACACGGCTAGGCTAAAAATGTAAGCTGTCAAAAATCCTTCGTCACACTTCTTTACTTTTACATCAATCATGAAATTTAAACGTTGTTAAATTAAAAATTTTCCTTGTTCGTAGTGGTCTTCAGTGTTGATGCGTGAAAGGAATGTACTTGCCAATGGTGGGTTGTGTATCAAAAATGCAGCCGTTTGGTTATTACCTGGGGATACCGAAGCAAACCGAAGTCTTATTGTTGACCTTAATTGGTATATGCTGCACTATCTTTGATGCTTCGCTTTTGGATCTGAACTCGAATTTGCATAAAGTATGGGAAATAGCACTGGACCCTACGAAAGTCTCTGGAAATACACAGATTTATTTAAAATATCTTTTAAGTGGAATAATTTTGGTTAGAACGTTTTCGGTTCATTTGTATTTGGCGTTTTATATTGTTATGCTTTGGCCTGCAATTTTTGTAAGTGAATAGTCTTTTTTATTTATTCTTTTACGTTATAATTTATATTCATCTGCTATCAGTTTGACTTTATTCTATTCGGGATATTTTTCGTATTTTGTAGCATAACTCTTTTTATCCGAATCATTGCTTTTAATGTAAGTTGAATGGTGCCTCAATTTCAGATATGAAAACTACTTTCAATCTCCTTTATATGAATAAAGTATGACATAAAGGTAAGGCAAGCTATAGAGGAAGAGTATCTAAACAGTATAGCTTCTTGTCTATTTATTTAGAGAAATTTTTTTATTGTTGATCTTTTTTGAAATGTAGCTGTTCACAAACTAGCAATTTCACTCTATTCCTGTTCAAAAATTGTCGTTCTGGAAATAATGTTAGAACTACTCATTATCAATTCAGATTTTTACTAGTTTTACATTCACATTTACAATTTTCATTAATTTAGGAAGAACGACCTGCTTTATTACTCCCTTGGTTAATGGTTGGAGCAATTAAATGTTTAGGAATGGGTCTTTTGTCGTTCTGCACCGGGTTATTCACATGTGTTTCTTATGGTCTTTATAGGCCTGCTTGTGTAGACTTCGTTCTTGCACAGGTTATAGATCATATGCCTTCTTTTTACATGTGGTTTTGTGTTTTAAGGTAAGTCTTTCTATTCTATTTAGTTACAGTAGAACCCCGGTTATCCGAGTCGTGTTTATCCGAGGTCCGGATTAACTCAGCTAAATTTTTCCTTTTAAAATTGTCAGGGAATCCCTGGGCAGTTGCGCCGATGTATTGGAAATCCTCGGTTTGGGTTTTTACACTCTTTTGGCGCGTGATTCTGGTGTTCAGTGTGTTATTGCATTGCGTACAATATTATGAACTAGTAGTGAATTTGTTTGGAATGTCGCGTTGTTTTGTAGTTGTGCCACTAATTTGTCTGATGAATCGTCCTTTCCATATTATCACGGACCAAAACAAGCGAAAAACAATTGTTATGCCAACTGAAGAAACATTAAAAACCATCAGAAGAGTAGATGCAGATCAAACAAATTAAAGCTATAGCACGAGATTATGGAATAAGTGAAGTAACTGTGGGAGATGTATTCTTATTAAATTTAAAGATAAAAAAAGAAATCCGAATTATCCAAATGTTCAGTTATTCGGAGTAGGTGCTCTCCACGGATAACCGGGGTTTTGCTGTACTATTATCGGATACAAGTACCATAAAGTAAACTATACTGAATTTGTTGTCTATTGACAATGGAGATATATGTTAAAAAGTATTATTTATGTTGCATTTTAATACCAGATTTTGTTGTAAAACCAAAGAATATTACCTACATTGGGTTGTCTGACTAATAAACAATAAAAACGTTCCTGGTTTCTTTCTTAACATTATTGCAAATAAATCATCTTTAGAATTTTTAAAAATTAAGCGCCTGAAAGGTATGCAATTCGCATACACAGTTGCTCTGGGAAATGCATATGTTGCAGGCGCAATTAGTTTTTAACTAAATTCATTCTTTTCTTTTTTGATTTTCTGAAATCCTGATTCTGTTATTTACTACGTTATTGATTATTATTGTAATAATTGAAATCTTTAACATTTTGATTTTGTCTTTGCACTAATTACCATAAATTAATTACGTGCTAACATTTACTTTTTCATCTTTAGTTATTACAGAGAATTGAAGTTATGTGCTACTTCTTTATCCTACGAATCAAGTAAAAGCGATTTTGATTCTGAACTCACCGTACGACGAAGAAGGGTTCGATCCATGGCTGACAATGTAGTTTTGAAACATCAGTATCATCACCAAATAATAGACGAAGATAGGCAAGTATGCTTGATTGAATTGCACTTGATACGTACAATAAGTATAAACTGCTTAGCGGCTATAATGTCAAGTGGACTTTTCGTTATATATCACCAATTTTCTTACCTTATAATAGTAGATTCTTTATCGGTAAAACAGAAAATATAAAAAAAATGCGTTTTTCACTAAAACCGTTTTAGAAATATTGAGTTAATTAAAGTACCATAAATATTATTGAGTTCTCACACTTTTTTAGTCAATGGTTGGTAAGTAAGAAATCTGACCAAATGTCCTTTCAAAAAACGTTCACAACTGAAATCTGAAAAATTTAAAGTGAAGTTGATTCTGATATACGTTAAGTGTAGCCAGCTCTTGGTAAGATCCGTTTCCGTAAAGTCCTTTTCAGATCCTCATGTGCAAAATTTGAAGTTTGCTGAAATGTCATTTTTGTCTGTCCATTTGACATAAAAATTTAGAAATAAATCAGGATAATACTTAGAATTTGTAAGTTGTTAATGTGACTACATGTCGAGTTCCATTTCTATCCTCTTTTTTCCCTATTCTTTAACTTACTCTTTTCTCTTTCAGAACCTGAAGGTAGTGACATTTTGTTTCAGATTTTGGTCTCTAGCACCATTATTGCACTAACTACAATTTGACGTAGAGTTTCACTGCTTGTGAGCAGCAAGAGAATTTTAAAATTATGATATCCATTTAAAATCGTTTGGTGAAGCTCGTTATTGAAAGTAGATCTTGCTAGAGGTGGTATCTGTAATTTTCAGTATGGAAATCAAACATTGGGTTTTTAAACTTTTAATACTTTTAAGGCCTAACTGTTTCATTAGTTAGCGACCAATATCGCTAACAAAATAGTCTCCACACCACCAGCATAATATGCTCTTCACTTATTACTTTTCTCGTTACCTTCTTGCTATCTTTAACTTGAAATAAGATTCTGTCTTCCGTCCATTAAAGTACACAACATTAACAGATAATGGTGCTCTTTCTTGTATTCTTTTTTTTGCCCTCCTACTGATTTTGATGTGATTTTCTTTGACCGAAATCCTCATTTATTATAAAGCTGTTTTTCCTTTCCCACGTGAAATAAAACTTGATTAAGTTATTACCAAATTATATTTTTTTATTTTCGCCAAGTCCAATCTTTGAATTATTTCACATATTATGTACATATCAAAGCATAGGCACAAATTGTTATTAGGCTAGCGGAGCCTATAGAAACCTCAATATTCTGGGTCATTTTCGCAGTAAAAGCTGTATAGATCCGGAAAGGTTCGTCCTTGCTAGAGGAAAAAAATACCTGTATGTGCAATGACGAACCGTACAGTATCTCGGCTGGTGATGCTTGCTGGTCCGTTTTGTGAGCTGTGAGAGAGGCCTAGTAGTACTGTGGGCAGTATTTCAACCCAACGGTCGGTTTAAAAGCACATAATAGCGGCTTTAAGGCTACGGTGCCAGCGTTCCAGAATACCATTGGTTTGGGGTCGGTATGCTGTGCTGCGGGCTCGTGTTGTTTCAATAAAGTTGGTCAATTTGTGCATCAGGGCAAATTCGAACTGACGTCCTTGATCCGTCGTGAAGGTCTGTGGCAAACGAAAGTGGGCTACCCAGTTCGCGTAGAAGGCGGGAGCGACGGCGTCAACGATAATGTCGGCCAGGGGGACTGCTTCGGGTCACCTGCTGAAGCAATCGACTATCGTTAAAATGTATTTGAATCCTCGAGAGACCAGAAAGGGCCCCCCGATATTCAAATAGATGTATTGGAAGCGGCCATCAGGTATGGGAAAATTTTGCAAAAAGTATGGTGGTGAATCTTGAATTGCTGGCAACGGAGACCAGCGCGACCACTGCGCAATATCTTTTATCATGAATGGCCACACATATCAGTTTTGGATGGCTTTGAGTGTTACTCGGGTTACAGGATGCGGCAGTTGGTACGTTAAGTCAAAGATTTGCTTACGTAATGGTGCTGGTGGGTGGGTACCAGTTGCCGTAGTTGCAAGATTGTGGGAAGGCAAGCAGGTGCTGCAGACTGGGGTCCAGATCCTTGGCGCGGGCCGACTCATTGTCTTCGGGGACGTTAGTAACAGCGACGATTCGCGACTAGGCGTCGGCCACAGTGATGCTGAATAACGTCGGAGAATTGATCTAGGAAGTGTAGTTGCCATAGCTGTCGGGATGTGCTTTACCGGCCCTTTGAAGGCGAAGCTGAGAGCTTGTGGTCCGTGCGGACGGTTACTCGTCGGGCCTTCAACATGAAGAGGAAATACTTCACTGCCAGGTATTTCTTCAGCAGCCCTCGGTCGTAGGCGCTGTAGGCTTGTTGAAAAATCCTTAGATTAGCGGAGTAGGTTCTTAGTGGCTGCCAGGTGTTGTGAATATACTGCTGCAGTACAGCACCGATGGTGACGTCGCAGGCGTGGGTGGTGAGACGCTAGGGTGTTTCGTGGACGAAATGAGCCACTAGAGTTGCGCTGGGGAGGCTTTGCTTGCAGGCATTAAATGCGACGTCGGTCTCACTGGTCCACGCTATAGGTTGCTCGTTGCTGCAATTTAACGGCGCTTTTGTGGAAATTTAGCATTTCTAGGAATCGGCGTAATTCTTTTACGGTTCTCGAGCGTGGAAATCGCGTAACCAAGAAATATTCATTTTTACTGTCTTCGAAAACGCAGTTAATCGAGTTTATTGCAACGCCGTAGTCTTGTAAGCGTGGAAGCACTGTTTTTGAATTAGAATAATCCGAAAGGTGTCATGACGGCAGTCTGGGTTATCCAATTCGGCAACGGAAATTTGACGGGGTGCCCTTATGAGGTCGATTTTCGAGAAAGCTGTGCATGCTGCCAGTTGAGCAGCAAAGTCTTGAAATGCGCGAACGGATAACGATCTGGTACAGTGACGGCGTTCAGGTGATGGTAATCGGATTCTGTTTTCGGTACCATGTGGCGAGGACTGGCTTTTTGAAGGTGGGCATATGCTTTGTTTTATCATGTACGCGAATTCAGCCTTGGCTGTCCGTAATTTCTCCGGGGGCAGACTACTATCGGTGGTCCTGTAGTAACTGTATGATGCACTACGGAATGTTTGTTTTGCGGAGGTATCGGCGACGGCCGAGTTAGGCCTGGAAACTTCTAAAGTACATAAAGGGCGATAGGACGGCTTTAGGATGTGTGCTGCCCCTGCCGATAAGGAACCACTGTTACTTTACATGGGATGACCTTGCACAGATATCGAGTAAACAATTGTTTTTCAGGTCCACTAGGAGTCCGTGCTCGTGCAAAAAAGCTGCACCTTTATTGGCTTTGTGACTCCGGTAGTATAAAAGGACGGAGTGCGTTTCCTATGAAATAGGGTTGGTGTCGGCAATCGTCTTTATTGGCGGCGGCTTAACAGTGCAACTCTGCACTATCTTTGTTAGCGTTGCCGCTTGTCGTTTCAGAGATCCCAGTTTTGGAGCAGGCTGAGTTGATGGTTGAAGAACTCGCTGACTGACAGCAGCAATGCTGTGCCATATGGCGGACGCGTTTACGACGGCTAGCTTGCCGAGGTCGACACCGTCGCTGCTGGCGGAGAGGGCACTTGGAAGACATTCTACTGAAATAGATTTTTGAACCACAGTTTTTGATCAATATGGCTTCGATTAGATTTGCCCTATACATTATCTGGTAAAATCTGGTCTGGTTTATCCATAATCCAGTGACCTAACTATTGAATAGAAGTTTCAAGATCCAAGGACCCTTCTCTGACTATTCATTCTGCGTTCCGCAGCTGGTGAATATTATAGAATCATCTTCTTATTACCGACTGTCTCGATAATTGTTAACAATAATACACCGATACGGTGTAGGAGGCGTATTATCAAAATACCGTAGATTTTCACGAAACATGCGACGTCTACGAGTAAAAATTTTAATTTATAACCTAAAAAAAACCCATGACTGAAGTTTGAGTTTTATTTTTTTGAAAATCATTTTTTCATGAAGAGACTTACCTTTTATCACAACCACCGTTTAGAGATCTAGTTCTTAAAGTTAAGTCCTTGATATCGAAAGTTTTTCCTACAAATTTGCTGCAACCTGGATTTATTTCTTAAGTATATGATTACACATTTATTTGTGTTTTCAGAACCTATTGCTTTGTTTGATAGATTAGAGTTGCTTGAAAACGTTTGAATCTAACGTAGAATCATAAGTGTTCTTGTCTGTTGGATTGGGGAAAAGGGCAGCTTTAAGTTTCTTTTTTCTTGAATTTTAAAAAAGATTATTTTATGTTCTTGGTCGCTTGAACAATTGATTAGTTGAAAAGACTGCCTAACGGTGTCACGGTTTAGAGTCATCTGATGATTCCAAAGAAAGAATTCAAAAAATAACTGCATTTTTTAGACAACACCTTCAATTCAATAAAGCAAAAAGTATTTCTCGCCAAACGTTGAAACAATCAAAATAATTGTGTGCATTGACGACTCCACATAATAATAATAATTGTTTGTTTGTTTTGTTACTAAAAGAGTAATAGTAGCCAATCTTTGTTCTAATTAAGAGTGGAGCAAATGTGATTGCTGGACGGTATAATCGACAAATAGGTAGCTGAAATTCTTTAGCGTAAAAGTTGACGTAGCAAGGCACCAAAATAATCTCTCTTTTAGCTTGAAAAATTTTCCAATACCGACATTGCGTATTACATATCGAGAAGAAAAGTTAAGCAACTACTAAATATTAAAATATTTAAAATATTCCATCATGCTGTCTATTTACTTGAGGAATTTCTGCATCTTACATTATAAACCTCAACAAATTGATTATAATAGCTAGTCATTGATACACAAGTGAAATGTTTGTTTTTGTTTATCAATTGTTACATTACGTGACCAGAAACTTTTTGTTATAATTTATACAAAAAGAAAGAAATCGTGATACAGATTAAACTAGATTTGATTTAGGCAAATTCAATGTTTACATTTTATAAGAAGCTTACTAAAACAAGTAATTTAAATTACTATTTTAAGGCACCTCATAAGCGTTTCAACCATTGAAAACATAGTTCAGCAGTTAACAACAGACCTTCATCGGAAAACAACGAGATCATTAGATTCTTTACTGGGAGTAATGGCCGCAGAAGCAGAAAAAGAAGAAATAATGAATTTAGGGGACGATTTACCCTCTGAAGAAGTTGGTCTAACCATCCAAGAAAAAACAGCAAAATTATTAAAACTCACCGAAGCTGATATTCTTGAGGCTCAACAAAAAAGAAAAACGATGGTTTTCACCGATAGTATGGTAAATATCGATGGCAACCTGGATAAAATTAATCAAGGTAATTTATTAGCGTTTTTAACATAATTATAATTACATTGGAAATCGATTTTCAAGTAAATGTGCCAAACTAAATTGATTGACCTGTTTTTTATTGTGTTTTGCGACCTGATTGTTAAAATGAGGTTAATGGGAAAACGAAAATATCGACCTCCTTGTAAATAGAACAGCCTTTTCATGCCGTACCATTAAGTGTAATAAAAAAGGGAAAATGGAATTTCCTGTGTGTAATATGTATCCTGTTTTATTTCTGTGCTTAATTACGTTTAAACAAATAATGCACATTTATCTATTTAATTATTATCTAAATCGAATTTATTTATTTCAGGTGAAAAAACTGCAAAGATTCTCAGAACTACTGACATAACTGTAACATCACCCGCACGTACTAATAATATTTTACGACCAACAAAAAGTGAGAAAGGAGATATTAGAAAATCGGATTATTCAAAATCTAACGCCGCCACAATCTTCATGAGTGATGTATCAGAAACAGAAATTGGAAGCGTGCTAAATTATAGCTCAACATCCTTGACAACATCATCAATTGATGAAGAAAATATACGTTCCATAATCGAAGAAGATATACTTCCTTACATAGAAGAACAACCTGTACTTTTGAAAGATTCTGATTTGTCAGTATCGAAAATTGACAAAGAGGATATAAGTCTAAAAGAACCGCATGCAATTGTTAAAAATGAGATGCCTCCTGAGAGACAAAAATCAGATTTTGAATGTCAGGCCTCTACATTGAGCAGAAGCGTATTACGGTCTTACACATCTGATTTAGAACATCTCACCGGAAATTGGAAATCGACTGATACTTATAAAAGAGTATCTCCTAGAACTGCCTTGACAAAACCATCAGGAAATGATAATTCTACAGGTAGTAATACTAAATTAGTAGAAAATTATAAAAAACTTGTTGAAAAAGATCTGAAGGAAATACAAGAAATAATGCCAGCTAAAGCAACCGAGGGTCCTAAATACGCATCATCCTTTAAGATGGATGGGTACACAATGGCATACAATGAAAAGATGATGAAAGCTAAAAACCAGAAGACTGTAAAACGTAACGTTAAAGACATCAAACAGCAGAATTCAGCAATTGATTAGTTAGATAATCTAACACTATTTA
>VTPC01002068.1:0-19821 GCA_011009095.1 Ignelater luminosus
TCTGGGAGATAGGGTGCAATCAAGAAATTATGGATCTTCCATGCACTGGAAATGCGGCACCTTGGACGTTTGCATTATCTTATTGAACTTGACGATGATTACGTCATAAAGCGACATATTGATCAGAATATGCTAAGACGTCACCACTAGCAAACTGAAGTTGTCTGCCTTATCATCAAATTGTTCAGGTCAAGCTGCACCACAATTGACCAGTACCGTCCCATCACAAACATCAGCAGAAGAGCCGACTGCTAATGCAACACCGGTTGTGTCTACACCACCTTCGCAGCCAAGAAAGTCAACTAGAGTGCGTAAACCAGTGGTGAAACTAAATCTTTAAGTGCGACCATGTGCTGTGCCGGTCTCAGTTTAGTGCGTGAGTTTCTTTCTAAAAGGGTTTTCTAAGGAATAATGTGCGTGCTTACAAGTTATTCATTATGGAATATCCAAATGGTGATGGGTGACGCTACTATGCGGTTTGAAATAGGCAGAAATTCACCTAGAAGGTCCATTTTAAAAAATGTAAAATTTATTTATAAACAAAAATCTGAAACAGACGATAATTCAGTATTTTGATAAAATGGTTCTTTCTACTTCATTGTAAGGCTTCCGCTACTGCTGCGGTTATAAGAAACCATCGAGCTAGCTTATCTCTCGAACTTTCCTTTTGAAAAAGTCTCACTTTTACGTCACTTTTAAACGCTTTTAGCGCAAAAACAATTCAACAATCTGCCAACTACAGTACTTTAATAACTTCTAATATGTAGATAATAGCAGTGGTATCTTATTGACGTAATAAGAAAATCGTAGTCGACCTATATCTAAAAAATGTTGAATAGATTAAAATCACATTTACAGTATATAGTTTTTAATTAGTTTTTAATTAGTATTCATCCAGTTAATAATAAAATTTTTAAATGCGAAACAAAGTCTTATATTTTATCCAAGTTAACACAAAAAAGCTTAAATCTTAAAAATATGTGGGTAGAACTCAAAGACAATAGCGGCCAAATTAGCAAAGTTTGTGAAAATTACGAGAACATTCTTTTTGAATTTATGATTTAAAATTTTTAACAATGTTTTAAATATGGTTTCCCCCCTTATTTTTCTCTCTTTTAAAGAAAGTAGCAACTTAAACGCTTTGAGAAGAGCTCAGAGGTTTAATATAAATTATGTCTTTAAAACGCTTTAAAAACTCTTGCTGCTTATTTCTTGGTATTCTATATTTTCCGAGCTTAATTTAAGAAAGCTTTAGTAGTAAGCGGCACAAAATAACGTTTTATTTGCTAAACGAAACGGATATGGAGTTTACAAAACGGTTCTGAATTCCAATTACGTTTTGAAGGAAATTGATATTTTATAGTACAAAATAGCAATATAAAATGTGTTTGAAAAATGTGTAAATAGGTAAAATATGTAGGGTTGCGAATTCGGCTAGTCTAACATAGGCTAACGAAGTTATCTGAGCTCTTATTTAATAATCCAAAATAGAACGTGCAATTTAGATCTTGTCTGGCGTGAAACTAGACCTTTCTGCTGACGTAAGAAACTATAAACCTACCTTAGACATGCTTCGGTAAAATAAAAAAAAAACGTTATAGAATTCATTACAGATAAATGAGGAAAAAAATATATTATTTTGTACTACCCGTGACCTAACATTGGAAGCAGCGAAATAAATTTAAACAGAAAAAAAAGGTTGACCTATAACCCAAAGAAATGATTAAGTGGTTCGTATTTTTCAGCCAAAAAATGTATTTAAAAAAAGAAAGCAAAAGTCAATGCAATTTTTTACGTGGCCATTCAAACTGAAAATATTTATTCTCTACACACTAATCAAAGGTTATAAATTGATGTTCATACGTTTTCGTTGGCCAAGAATAGGCAGTATTTATGTTTCTCTATAGAATTGCAGATTTTTTTTGGTTTGTGTTTTATATTAGTGCTATAGTGTAATATAAAAATAGAAATGTCATAATAAATAAGAAAATTTACAAAAAAATCACTATCATGAGAAATTTAATCCTGCAATAAAATCTTTCACAAAGATTTCGGTTTTAACTTATTTCCTTTTGCAGAATTTTCGGTTTTACATTACAAGCCCAAAATGCATGACAAATTATTAGGTAATTAGAACAATAAATTCTCGAAATTCCCATATTACGTAATAACAGAACAATAACCAGGTGAAATTTATTTTTGTATTTGTTTTAAAAAAGGTGGTGTCTGCTAGCAGATATTTTATTATTCAGGGTTACAGGGAATTTACACAGAATATTTGTTCAGAAAAGTTGATTAATGACAGGTGAAATTGAATATTCATGTAGCGGCAGGATAGTGGTGTTTGGTATCAAACGATAGCTGAATTATATGCTTCTTTAAATCACAGTAATAGATACCACAAAATTTTATGTGGGAAACAGTCATTTTTATTTCTGAACAAATTTTGTCTCGTCTGGTATGCAAAAAATTGACTTTGATCCTCACGGATCACCCACACATTCTTGTTGCCCTATTCGAAACTCAACTTAAACCCTTTCGCTAGAACAGCCTCGTCTTCAGTGCCAGAATGGTTCTTACCGTCCAACAGCTATTTCTAAATTCCAGAGCCGTTATCGCATGTACACTTCGTGCATTCTCTCCCCGTTCACATTTTCTTCATCTATTTTCCCCTCTGAGACCCTCTTCTTGTCGACCATTTCGGATTTATGGCCTCCTCCCACAGACTCCATCCACCTCTGGAAAATATAACGACACTGAAACTACCAACCAAGAGAACCAGCAAACCTAAACACCTCCTTTTACCCGCAAACATCCGTTACCTCATTCGCAAAAAACGAAGAGTATACAGAAAATTTGTTAGCATGACCTAGTAGTGAAAACGCAGACACGACAGTGTGAGCGTAGATCACCGTTGGAGTGGCAGATTTTTCCATAGAAAGCTTTTTAAGGCTTCCATTTTACCCAAGGCAACCGTCTAAGCACATCTTGGAAAAAGTCCAGTAGCTTTCCGATGACCCCTTATTTGATGTCTAAGTCCATCTCAACATCAACTACCACATTTATCTCAACCTGGACATCGCACGTTAACTCCAAGTTTCTCTTCTGGAACCTGTTGACCTTTTGCCGGTAAGAAATTTCGCCCCGGAGAACGATTCCCTTACCAAAAGAACCTTCCGCTATCTGCTCTCCACCTTCATCGTCCTCCTTACCCTTACACTCAACTGTTGTCTTAGCTACGCACTCTTCTCCAGTTTTTGGAGACACCATTCGCCATAATCTACGAACCACGTAAACTACTCACGGATTCAACATTATACAAACCTATCACCTTTTTAAACATCATAGAGTATTGCTAGGCTTCTGTGGCCTTTTCCCTAGTCACCAGACCAAATTCTGTTCCGAAAACTCCATCACAGACCACATTTTCCGCCCGCACACCGTCACGGTAGCCTTTAACTTTTGATACTGCTTAACGGTCACGTTTCTGGACACAAAGCCAACTTTCGACAAGGTTTAACAAAGGAATTTTCTTATAGGCTAAATCTTGTCTTTCTACGTTTGGTTAATTATCAGCAGCTATCTGTTTGCCTACCAACATGGCCAGTGAGCGCAAAAGGCTTTGTCCAGAATGTATACACCGCAAGCCGGCGTCTTCTAAAATTTCATTTTCTCTCCTCTCTCATTTATCTTTTACTGTGACGACATCCCGTCCTGGACGTTTCAAAGCTCCAACAAGAAATCGAGAATTTTAGATTTTATATTTGGACGACTGGAGACTTGGTTTCGAAAATTGAGAATGAAATCAAACACGCAAAAAATCAAGTACGTCATTTTATTCCTCTGTAATAGCTACGTCACTCAATCCCCAAAAACGTCAAACCTGGAATTATGAAATTTACATTCAGCTTTTGCCACCAGTCCAACTCTTCGGCGTTACTTGCACCCCGCGCTAATATGTAGTGACAAGCTGAAGCACTGCCTAAACATCGTAGCGCAGAGGCCTGTGGTTTTAGACTACGGACGTTATTACGCACCTACAAGACTTTTATCAGACCCATGATCGATTACTCATTTTTGCAAATCTTCGTATTCGCTCCGGCAAATGCGATTATCAGACTACGACAGAAGAACAGTTCTTAGACAGTTTATGTGTAACCAAGAAGAGATTTTTCTTACAGATGCACGCTTTGAAATCATGAAAGTTGAATAGGTGAGCAGGTCGATCGAACAGAACAAACAGCATACCCTCAAAAGTCTTAGAAATTCATCCTCATGAGACATAGCAAAAACCTGACCCTCAAATTGGTGAACGTCCTACTTGATACTCTTGTGCAAAGATAACCTACCACCGAAAAGGCCTCCTACTCACTACAGAAAGATTAGCAAGCAACGCAGGATTTGAAAGGTTCAGACATTAAACTTCAAGCAACCGTTTTATAGGGAGTTTCTTTAATGCTAAATGCAAATGTCAAAACAGCTTTCCTTCACAGATGCGTCAACACAACATATCAACAACAACACCGCCAACACAACCCAACTAGCTTCTTCTCCATACTAATAACGAGAAACCGTCATCATGCGGATTTTGTAACCATCTTAGATGCCCTAGCCTCCACCACGTTGCGTAACCGCAACGTTTCTAAATATACAGCTGACCTCTGACAGGGTTTGGCACAAGAAGATCTTTTATAAGCTAAACCCTCTTTTTCTTTGTCCGGTTAATTATTAGCAGTTATCTGCTTGCTAACATCGTACGCTAGTGCAGCCGGCTTTGTCCAGGGTGTACACAATGCAAACTAGTATTCATCAGGAATTAGTCCTCTTTGCTATTGTTATTCATTTATTTTCTGCCACGACATCCCGAATTTGCAGGTGACTCGTCTCAAAGCTCTTACAGGGAATAACAAATCCTCGCGTATATACTTGGACGACTAGATACTTGGTTCCCAGCATGAGAATCAAGTCGATCTCGCAAAAAATTAATGACACTACAAGAGCCATTTTTGATCCCGAAGACGTCATCTTAAAACAATGAAGTTAACGATTCCAGCTTTTGCCATCAGTTCAGTACCTCGACGTTGCTTTCACCCCACGCTAACATGGAATGACAAGCTGAAGCACTGTCTAAACATTATCTAGTAGCGCAGAGGCGGCATTCCAAGTTGGCATCGATAGATGTTATCACGAGCCTACAAAACCTTCATCAGACCAGTAATCAGTTACCTATTTGCAATCTTTGCAGACTCTAACAGAAGAAAAATACCGTCTGCAAAAGGATGCTCCGTTTGGACAGTAACCAGGTACAGATTTCTCTTACAGAAATGATGAGATTTGAATAGGTGAGTCGAATAAGATAAACAGCATGTCCTCAAGATCCTTAGAATCCCACCTCCACTTTCGCATACAAAAATACAAAGGAAACTCAAGCACCCGCCCTCCATCCTCCTGAGACGCGGAGACAACCTAACCTCCAAATTAGTAAACGTCGTACTTGATACTCCTCTTGTATAAAGATAACGTGCCCCGAAAGAGCCTCCTGCTTACCACAACAAGATTAACAAGCGACGCAGTTAGTAATTCTCGAACAATGGTTGCATTCGGAATGTTTGGAGATTAGCCCTCAGACCACTGTTTTATTGTGAGTCTTCTTAATGATAAATCCAAATTCCTAAACAGGTTTTTGGCAGAGCTGCCAACACAACACAACCAGCTTTTTCTTAATATCAACACGAGGAATCTCAGATGCCTTAGCTTCGGATTACCGCAACATTTTACATTTGCGTTCCGTCACGACCTAATTCAAAGTAAGCACACTGTCTGCATTGGATTTATACAAAAAAACAATTTACTTTATCATTACGGTCGAAGGAGAGTTGGACTCTTCTAATAGCCTTCAGTTTCCGAAAGGGCCAGTAAACCCAATAGAGCAAAATCTGGAAACTGCTTTTCCCACGAAGAACTAAACTAACTTGTAAATTAGATTTTAAAACCTTACAAAATCAAGATAAGGTGATCAAGAGATATAAAAAATATCTAACTTGAATAGTAGCTAACAATAAAAACCGCAGGCTTTTCTCAAACATAATTTTGAAATTTTAATATTCAAAGGACAGTGATTTTGTAGCGGGAATAGCGTGCATGAAATTAGTCTAAATCGGTAAAAGATTTGAGTACATAGGCCTTTTAACACGGTCTTTTTTTTGTCCGGTCTCGAAGTTACATCGCGCTCTTGAGCTACAACCGAACTAGAAAATATAAAATGAAATCCAACTGTACCCGTACTAATCTCATTTCAGAGGCCCCTAACGTACTCAAATTTCGGGATGATCAATGGATATGTGATTTTTCGATATTTCGAACTTGACCAAACTTTAAAGGTTTGCCATTTAAGAATCTGCAAACGTCATTTGCTTATCTCTTTCTGTTACCGACGAAAAAATTTCTACAACTGCTAGTCATTTTCTAGTATTTCAGTTTAACTTACTTAATAGAAACATAAGTTAACATGTTGAATAAAGGTAAATTTATTTTTTGCTTGAGGGCACTGTCCAGGCGCATTATTCCCGATATGTAGGTTACGTGGGCTTACTTTTATTATTCAAGGTGTCAGGCATTTTTTTGGTTTGTACTGTGTTGTTCCGAATTTAAAATTTGATTTCTCTAGAAATCTGAAGCCAATTCGTTAGTCCATAAGTTAAACACTTAGTATATTACGAATGTATCTGCAGTAACTTCCAATATAATAATCATAAGACCCTTCAGCAAAGTATTTAGAAATAACTTCCGAGATTTTTTTAAAACCCTTTTAAGATACCTTTAAAGTTAACATTTTTGTCTTTTAAATAAATTAAATTGTACAAACCAAAGAAAACGGTTTTTAACTAGCTAACAGTTGAACATTAAACAAATAGATTTTGAATAAACCTAGTAAAGACCAAATTATAGTGTTACACTTTGTAGTTAACCACGTAAAAGAGCGAATGAAGTATTAACGAATTAATTACCTTGCTCTTTATATTTAAAACAATACAAAACAAATTAACTACATCGATTTTGTGGTTTGATCACAGGCACGTGTCGTTGTTAATAAAGCCTTAAACTTTGTACTGTCCGGGCAAAAGCTTTTATAAACTCCAGAACGTCGATCAATTCAGTTGCCATCACTTCGGACATTCTTTTTCTATGTAGATAAGTATCGGATGATTTACTGATATCAATCTTTATTTTGACTCTTTCGTGAAATTTATTAGAGCGTCATTTTCTTTTATAGGCTTTGAAAATGTTTTATTCGAAAACATCAATGGAAAATAAGTATCTCCAAACAAATAATTTCCTTTAAATCGTTTGCATTCTCAAAAACGACAACTTATATTATCAATGCATTCATGGTAATGTAATTTTGTGAGATGCTTTTCGAGGAAAATATCTTGACTAAAAGCTTTGTTAGTTAATTACAGTAGGGTTTCGGAGTAGACCAAGCTAGTATTTTATCCCTTACAAAGGTTCACTTTAAAGGTGAAGCTTTTGGCAGCATTTTGTTGGTACACCTCCAACACATACTTTTACAGACTCACGCGAGTTGCTTTGATGTTTTCCAGTATCAATTTACTTTATGAAATTTTTATAACTTATAAAGGAGTTAGTAGACTTTAAAGTTTCTCCTTCTTTGACTTGCATCCATTCCTCTTATTAAAACCATTTCATGAATATTCCCACTAATTATGTTGGAGGACAGAAAAAAAAATTGAAGGTAACTGAAAGGAATTAAAGTAATTTTTTTTTGGTAAAGCGAGAACAATAATAAAACGAAACGGAAAAGAAATGTTCTTTTATGAATTATGACAATGAAACGGAATAGGAGATTTTATTAACATTTTTGTTGATTACTTAAAATTTCATTTAATCCTTTCCTGCAGCTTCTGCAATTATGAGAAAGCAAATTCCGGACGGCGCAGGCTGGTTCTTAAATCTAAATTTAAATCATTTAAAATTCATTTAGAAAAATAAACGGTGCTTAGTTTCACGACTAAATTAAGGAAAAAATTAAATTTTATAAACATAATTATGAAGAGCGAAATGAGTACTTGCATAAAGTACAAGACCATGCATCGATTTCGAGGTATAAATAAATAAAATAAAATATTCGAACATTTTTTCTACATGTTTGTTACGTACTTGAACTCAAGCAGACACGATACTTGACTAATCAAAATTAACAATAGTCGTTGTAGATGTTTTTCAATGTCGGACAATAATAATGCTATCTCATAGGCATTTACCATCTGATCTAGTAGTCATAAGGTCCGAAGTACCAGACAGATATCGTGTTTTTTAATAGATTAGTTTCTTACTAAATTTCGCCGGAACTTCCATTGACCATTCAGTACTATTTTTGACAAAACCGTCTTTAAACACACAAAAACCAAGGTACGAATAAACAACAGAAGCTATACTGATTGGCAAATTTCTCTAGCCCTGTCAGTCTTCAGATGACCTTTTAATGAGACTGAATTTATATTCATTGACCCACATTTTGAGTAACCCATGAGTTTAATTTTAAACGTGCGTACATTTGTCAATGTATAACCCCCACTCACGACGAGTTAAAACGCACTTTAGTATTGAAAGCCTTCGACTAAAGAACGATAATAATGAATAATTAGATCCCACAAACCGTATTAAATAAATTCCGACGGTAAGTAGCTACTTCACTACAGGAATAGGAAGATTGTACAAATACAGATGAAACTTGAAAATGAGAAAAAAGAGGGAATAATACAAAACTTCTCGATAAAATTGGTTAAGAAAAGATCAGTTATTTCCAGCAGAAACTTTTTCGAATGAACGAAACTTACCTATGGAGCAAATAAGCGAAAGTTTGACGCAAACTAATGACGGAAGAATAGATGCCAAAGGCGAACGTAATATTTACAACAAATTATCCGACATAAGGCTAGTTTATAGTTAATATTACATTTTCATAGCCGTGGTTACGAATATAATAGGAATAAAAGCGCAGGAGAAGTTAATTAGTGAAAAACAGTATAAAATTATTGTGAAAGTGCTATCAAAAATTCCTCCAAGTAAACAAGTGCGAAGATAACACGATGTTGAAGCGCGATAAAGCTAGAGTAGTGTGCGTGTAGAGGGTAGAGGTGGGAAAGGAAGATTAAATTAAAGTGAGGGTGGAATACAAAAATTAAACAAATAGAGCGTAATAAGTGGAAAATAGGGATAGCCAAATAGAAAGTGATGGTGGCTCAACAGATGAAAGGGCAAAAAGGAAAATAAGAGATAAAAATGAAGACGGAAAAGAAGAATTCTTCAGAATAAGCAAGAAGACAATTAGATCGCCAATACCAAAAAAGGGTTCGGGAAAGTCAGAGGTCGAAGGTAAGATAATGTTGTTAGATATGATGAAGGATTTAAAAAATGAACTAAAACAAATAAGAACTGAACAGAAGGAATGCAACAAAGAATTAAAGAAATTGAAAAGAGAGAACAATATGCTAAAAGAAGAAAACAAAATTTTAAAAAAAGAAAATATAGAAATTAAAACAGAACTAAAAGAGATAAAAAACAACCTAGAAATATTAGAAAAAAAGAATAAATAACGTTGTAGTGACTGGATTAAAAGTAGATACTAGCAATCCATTAACAAGATTTTGTTAAACACCACTTAGAGGTCGGGGCAAAGATAAAAACAGTCCGTAAGCTGGGACCGAGGACATGTCTTACAGAAACGAACAATATGCACGAGAAGAATAAAATTATGTAAAGTAAATTAAAGTTAAAAGATATACAGGGTGCTAAGATTTATATAAACGATGATGTCGCAAGAAGAAAAAGGGAAAACAAAAAAGTATTAAGAAATTTGCGTACAAAAAACGAAGTAAAAAAAAGGATGTAAGAATAGGAATGAAGAAGGTTGTAGTAAATGGCACAGAGTGGAGATGGAACAAGAAAAAGGAAAAATTAGAAGAAACTATGACAAAAAAACTAACGGATAAATCTGAGGATGGAAATACGATGACGGAAATGGCAAAGAAAATGGAATGGAATGCAGAAAAACAAGCAGTAAAGAAATATGAAGTAAAAACAGCAAATTTAACAAGAAAAACTAAAAAGATAAAGCAGAGTAAAAACAAAATAAAAGTGGGTACATAAAACCTTAGAGGTACAAATGAAGTGGGCAAATTAAAACAACTAAATGAAGTAGCAAAGAAATATGGGGTAGATATTGTGGCAGTGCAAAAAATTAAGGAAAGAGGTAACAATACAGTAGAAATAGGAGATTACGTAATTTTAAGCAGTGGATGTGAGCAGAAGATTTTAGGATGAGATTTCTGGTACATAAAAAATGGAAAAATGTTAAAAGAAATTTGACGCTAGTTCGAATCGAATGTGTTATATACGATTGAAAGGAAGATATAGGAATATCAGTTTGATAAATGTGCATGCTCCGACCGAAGAAAAAGATAATGAAGAAAAAAGTGAATACTACGCAAAATTAGAAGAGATCTTTACAATGATTCCAAACTACGATTTAAAAATAGTTTTAGGAGATTGTAATGCTAAAGTGGGGCGAGAGGAAAATTACAAAATGGTGATAGGAAAACACAGTCTACATAAAATGAAGAAAAACTAATAGAGTTCGAAATAGAGCAAAATTTAAAGATAATGGGAACAGTATTTGCACATAATAAAATACATCGAAGCACTTGAAAATCTCCAAATGGCGAGACGCTAAACCAAATAAATCACTTTTTGGTAGAAGAGCAACATATAAGTAGTATTATAGATGTCAGAGTATACAGAGGGGCAGATATGGATTCCGACCACTTTCTTAATGTGATAAGACTGAAAGAGAATATACCTATAAAAAGGAAAGCAGAAAAAAAGGAGTAAGACACGATATGAAACTGTTTAATCATGGAGATAGTAGTTAGGAATTACCAGGACCATATTGGACAGAAGCTGGCAGAAGGAATAAACAAAAACAATATAAATGAAAAATGGGAAAGAATGGAAAAAGGAAATGAGAGGAGAAAAGCAAGATTAGAATTACTAAACACCCTCAGATAGTAACAAAGATTAATGGAAAGAAGCTAGGAAGAATGTTAAAAAGGTATGTAGAAAAAAAAAGGAATTCTTAGAGGAAAAAATAGAAAGGATGGAAAAGGAATTTACAAAAAAAATAGTAGACGATTTTATAAAGAAACAAGGGAAGAAAGAAAAGAATACCAAGCAAAAACAATTTATATTGAAGACAAAGAAGGAAACCTAATGGATGATACAGAAGAAGTAAGGGTAAAATGGAAAGAATACTTTCAAGAGGTATATGAAGAAGATCCTGGTGACGATCAGCAACAAAATAAAGAAACGAGTGGTGATGAAAGGAATGAATCACAACCAGAGGAGGAAAAAATAAAAAAAGTTATAATAGGTTTGAAAAAAAAACAAAAGCCCAGGAAAAAATATTATTAGTGCGTAAATGATCAAGTTTAAAGGAGAAAGATTACAGCAGGAAATCATAGACATAATAAAAATAGTATAGGACACAGAAGAAATGCTAAGGAGGTGGGAAGAGGCAGTGATACATCCACTTCTGAAAGGAGGGGATAACAAAAAAGTGAAAATTATAGGGGGATTGCACTTCTAGATGTGGTATATAAAGTACTAGCCATACTAATAAAAAAAAAGCTACAAGCACATATAGAAGAAATAATAAAAGATTATCAGGCCGGTTTCAGAAAAGAAAGATCAGTTATAGATCAAATCCATATAGTAAGGCAAATACAAGAAGCCTGTATGGAACATAGAATAGGTCTCTGTATTGTTTTCTTTTTTTTTGATTTTACCAAAGCATACGATAAAATAAAACTGAACCAAACGTACAACATACTTAGGGAATTTAACATTCCTCCTAACTAATTAAACCAGTTAAGATGACACTAAACAGTACCCGATACAAGGTAAGAGTAAATGGAACATTAACAGACAGCTTCCCAGTGAATAGAGGTTTACGACAACTCGACCCACTATCAACAGTTTTATTCAACTTCATCCTAGAGAAGGTGATAAGAGAAAGCAGAGTACAAACAGAGAAAACAATTTACAACAGAAGTCATCAGTGTATTGCATAAGCTGATGATGCGGCTATACTAGCAAGAACAAAAAATGAACTTATCGGGGCTATAAGAAATTTACAGAGAGCAGGTGTGGGTTTAAAAATGAACAGCAACAAAACAAATAATATGGAAATGGGAACAACATGGAGAAGAGGAAGAAGGGATAAAATAGTGTTAGACGAAGATCGAAATTTAAAAAAAAATGGAAATTCTTCGAGTGGACAAATACAAATACTTGGGGTCCATTATTTATGAAACATGGGGAAATGAAGAAGAAATGAAAGAAAGAATTAGAAAAGGCTCCGCATGTGCAAGTGCTCTGATAAAAACACTGAGATCCAAAATAGTGTCGAGGAAAGCAAAGTTAACAATTTACAAAACAGTGATAAGACCTATAGTGTTGTTCGCGAGTGAAACGTTGGTGATAACAAAAAAGATCGAGATCAAGTTAATAAAATTAGTTAGTTTAATAAAATTAAGTCACCTCTCGGTGACGCATTTAATTTAAAAACTTTGTATCACAAAACATGTCCCGCTATGTTACATCCACAACAAAGTTTTCAGAATTTTAAAATCTGCATTCGTTCTCAAAATATCGCGCTGTCCCATTCCTCGCTAAACACACTGTATATAAGGCTAGTTTTTAAAATTATTAAAAATTCCGATTTTGGAAACTTTTTAGTAGTATCAAAAACACCTGAGCGTAAAGAAAAACGTGAAACTGAGCGTTTTCTGTTTGCCATCACCTCAGACAAATACCATAAAATGTTTAAGAAATGAAATGATAAAAACAGAAAGGCAGAAAAAAGAGAAGGCAGAAATAAAAACAAACGAGGCCAAAAAAATTGCAGAGGATAAGGTGGATAAAAAAACCAAAAAACCAAATAAATTTCAAAAAGAAAATCTTGAATTATTGCAACTGTCTACATCAAAAGCTGTTCTACACGTGGCTAAAAGAAGTCCAGTCTGCAACGAGCAAGTTATCCGAAAGTAACTCAGAAAACAAAAACACTACCATTTTTGGTACAATTTGCAAACAGTACGTCACTATCGAAACTCGCTTAGTTTGTGACGAGAGTTCCAAAATCTTTCACATGACCTGCTTTCTAAAACGACACCAGATACACTTTGCAGATGATATTGACGATGTACCACAACTGTTACGAAGAATATCACACTTCAGATGGGGAAGAAATACAAGACTTTGAGAACGAATCCGATTAAGAATCGTTCAAAGAATATCATACATATTACAAAGATCACTAATTTTTAATTGTCCAATAACTATGTAATCTTTGGGCAATAACCGTAAGATTTATCCAACTATACTTTTTTCGTAGGTTTAGTAAAAAAAATATTTTAAGAAAAGTTGTTGCATTTTTTAAACAATTGATTGGGCATTTAATAAAATAAGGCTTTTACTATCAGTTCCTAGGTAAATACCGTCTTACATATGCAGGTTAAGTTTTTAATAACTGTTTCAAGAGCTATATTCGCATAAGTGTCCAACGACTAAATGGTTTACCCTAATTAAATAACACGAAAACAACGCAATTAAGTAAGTGTATGGATAACCACCACTGTGGGTGTTATATTTATAACATTTATGTGAGTAATAACACACATGTTGTAATAATGCACGACATCTTGAGATAAAAATAATATAGCCAGTTTTTGCGTCTACTTAATTATATGAAATGGCTTACTTCCTTATGAAACTGTAGAAAAATGTGTAGTTTACAGGTCCGTAGCTAGGCAAAATTTTACTATAGGCAAGTCAGCATTTTTGCGCCCCCTCCCCCACCTCGCAGTTGAAAAATCTCTTTTACCGTGTGCCCTTTTATTTAAAAATAAATTTGCCAGTTTTTAATTGCACGCTTTACAATTAATTATTAATTAATTAATAACTGCATATCAAAATAACAAAAAACTGGAAATAAATCTAGAATCAGAACAATAGATAAGCAGGAGAAACATAAAACGCAATTCTAATACACCCTCTATAATAATATGATAGTAAACATAGAAACAAAAAAATTATTATACCCACAGGATACAAACCTTTCTTGCTTTCTGTACTCCAAATTCTGAATCTGAAATATATGTCTTAAATGGTACAGTTATAGAGTATCTGATGGACTTCTTTATAGAGATTAGAGATGTTATAAGACAGTCTTTCTTGAGACATAGCCAATCTTTTTTCAATTAGTTTTAATTTGGAAAACAATCTCTTACATGAGGCACTCGTGACAGGTATAGTTAAGAATATTTGTATTGATGTAGAAAAATTGGGATAGTTAACAAATAAATGAAATTCATTCAAATATTGTAATATTTCAAAAGGAAATTTAAAAAGCTTCTGGGCCTTGGAATCTAAAATTTACAGCTTTTTGCAGAAACTCTAAGAAATCTAATTCTCTCAGATATTTTATGCACAAATCTTTAATAAACTTTTCTGTGTCGCTGAAGATCATCTTTAAAAACGACGCGTCATCGCCATTTAAAACCTCAAAATCAGCTGAGAGTTCAATTTAACTTTTCGTAACGATCGTATCATTAGGAGTGTTGGAGTATTATATACCTTTGTTTGACATCTGGAGTCAAGTTAGGCAGGTCTCTCACAGACCTTCGGTAGATAACTATTAACCGCTTACTGAAATAGAACGATTAGAACTTATGGAAAAAGTTCTACAACCTCTCTCACTAAGGTTCTTATAGGACAAACCAAATTTTTAATTTGCCGCTATTTTTCTGTACTTAAATCTAACATCACATGAACTTCGCAAAGTGTGCAATTCTGGCCATGATTTTGGCATTATTTATAAAGTAATACATAAACAATAATAGTCATCAATATCATCATCATATGCAAAAATAGCAAGAAAATTAATACTAATAATATTTAGTTAGTTCTGTTGAAACGTTCCTAATATACACGAGATTGCGAACAAACAAAAGATGTGCCTGGATTAGACCAATCTTTTAAAAATAACAAGCTTAGGAGAATTTCATACATTATACTTTCAGTTTTTAAATTATTGAGAAAAATTCGAAAATTATTTCCGTATGTCATCAACCTGTTTCCAGATACTACTAGACAAACTGCAACCATCGTTTAGAATAGGGCATACAAACTACAGCTGTTTTTAAAAATCTGATTTTTTTTTCCAATGCGGGCGTGCATGCGCACTACATTCATTCTACTATCTTAGATCAAGATGAATCAAATTTCAAACATGCTTAAAATGATGAGCTGGCGTAAGTCAACCTAAGACGACCGATTACGACCAAGCGATGTAGTGAAAGAACGACTGAAAGATGGGCTTGTTTGAAATTTTGACCTATTGCAACCTATCGAAGACAACCCAAGAAATAATTCTGTGAGAGTCCTACCTTAGAATCAATTGTAACGAAGAAAATTTGATAAAGAAGTTTAATTCCCGTATAAGCCAGAAATCGGAAAATGTTCAATCCCGTAGCTCAAGGTCGAAGATTGAGTGCGGTCTAGAGATAATAAATAACCCAAATAATCACGTTGCTGCTTGAACCTAACACATAAATTTCAACTAAGAACCAAAAACAAATACCTAGAGAGCGCCAGAAGCTGAAAATAAAAAAAAGCATCGGCCAACCCACGCAACTTCTCGTAGGCTAACACCCTGTGGAAAGACTCATTTCCAAATAACATCCTGTATATAGGCTGTACTCAAGATATCGCCCTGTATATAAAAACATAAAATCGTGTTCTAAGGTCAAACTGTATTCTTTTTACTTACCAGGCAACCTTCATTGGCTCCGTAACTTAACATAAAATAAACACTTTAAATCTCCAGCCTCTCTCTTGTTTCCCAAAACTAACAGTAATTTTTTACACACACAATCGAATAATTTCTTCGCTATTACAAGTCAGGACTCCATCGATATGATACCTAATATAGCTTTTAAAACAAAACAAAGCTTATATAAATAAAAACATCAAAGTTAAACTACATATACGTTAGTTTATTGTGGCACTTTGAAATAAAAAAACATTTATATAAAAAAAGGCTCAAAATGATATAATTAATTAGGGAAATCAATGCTTTACAAACATCAAGTAAAAGACTGATATTATTACATCAAATTGGATCTGAAGGTCCCGTCTAACACATGCATTTAAAAATCTTTAAAACAACACAAAAGAAACACTGAATAAACATTTCATAAAACAAAGTTAAACACAATTTAAAACCATCATGAATTTTAAACATACGAAACTGCTCTAATTACTTTAATTTAATTAATTTAAACAACCTAATGTAGGTTACAGTATACAAAATACCTTACCTATCAATTAAAAAAATTCATCATTTTACGTTAAATACTCAAAACACTTAAACAAGACAAAGAAATACAAACAAATATGTAACATAAAAAAACGTTTATCTTACACTAGCCAGGAAAATCATTGAATTCCAGCAGCATTTTACAGTTGATAATTAAATCCATAAAATTATCAAACGGCGAGAAAGCGTGATTACATTCACAATAAATTTTAGAAACACTTAAATCTTTACAAGGCACAAAGCTTTAATTTTAACGAAGAGAATACCATTTTTCCAGCAGACACTAATGACGATACTATGATTTCACCAAATAGAGAATACGACAAAAATACTAAATGCTCGGTCAACACAAGAAACATTTCTTCTCTCGGAGAACCGACGGTAACTAAATTGCAAATAAAGAAAACTGGTGCTAACGCACAAAACAGAACATGTGATTTCCATTGGAAAATGCACCACGATGATCACAAGAAAGTTTCGTAACCTCACTATTAACAGCACGACCCCCATAAAGGGCTGCGACTAAATTGCGAAACAAAAGTAAGCTAAAAGTTTTTATCCTTTACACGTGAATTCACTGCTTGATCTGGCAAGAATGTCGTAATTGTTCCTCTAGGACCAGTCCCAAAAAAACACCACTACACACAAAACTTAGAATGTCGAACTCGCGGTAAATTTTTATGTTAACAACGAATTTGGACGTATGGAGCGGTTTGGCCTAGCGGCCGAAAAACGGCCTCGCTTGCCGCTAGCCAGGCAGACACTCTCCAAAGGACGCTGAAATTTTTAACACATGAAATAATTCAAAGTAATAAAGAAGCCCGGTCTACACTGCATTATCAAAATTAACATGGACAAACATATGAACCATGGAAGACTACAGACCCCTATTCGGTAAGTATAAATCAGCTTTTCTTCTGATCATAAAAGTGCTGAAACATAAACAGAATTTCTACAAACTGATAAACTATAAAATATGTTTAAGCGTCTGTGAGACAATTCTGAATTGAAATAAAGCACGGACAAACTAGTAATTTAAAACTTGACAATGTAAAATAAAATAATGAATTTGTACGGAATGTAAATTTTCAAACGAGATATAAACAGAGTCCGGACGTGTACGCAATGTTATAAAGTAACATTACACAATTCCAAACTCTCCGGGCATTCTTTGAATTTTACTTTTGGGCATTTCTATGTTTCTGTGGGACTATCACGGTTCTGGCATATATACTTAGCAGCTCTCCCAGTTGTAGCAAAATAATCGTTTCTGCAATTCTTGATTTCTTCTAGTAATCCTTTGATATATCTGGACACTATCACATTCTTCTTTGGTAGCAAAAGATTTACTTACTTAATTCTTTCTAAAACAGAATATCAAAAAACCAAAAAAATCACAAATTCGTATTGCCAGAGATTTTCTTTGAAATTTTTTTCCGCCACTAAGAATGTCTTCAAAGTCAATGGCTGGATCAGTCATTTCTTGCAGAGGTACTAGAAGGTCTTTGAATGGAGTGATCACTGCCCTTAGGTTTAATGTTTTCGATGACTACCTCGTATCACTAAATCCTTTTAATGTTAATTTTAACATACATTTAAGCTTATCCCATCTAATTGTAGAATGCACAAAAAAATTAAAAATGCTTTGAATTGTTCCAAAAAAGGTGATTATGTTAGAGTTATTTTTTTATTATTTTTCCCTAGCGCTATTATGCCTACTCCTAGCTACGGCCCCGGTAGTTTACAAAATGCAATTTCGCTATTTTTTTTTATTAATGTAAATAGAGTTATTTAAGCTACAAGAAATGTAAAGACGTGTTGTGATTTGGGTAAAATTAAAATACATATATTCATATTACCTTTCCTAATTGTTAATACTAGCTATATTTAATGTAGCTAATAAAAAAAATTGATTTACTTAATTCCTGCATATTAATCAATACTCACAGATTAACTTGTGTCAGGTTTATTTATACAGGGTGATCATTTTAGAACTTCCCACCCTGAATATCTTGAAAACCAAAAAAGATATCTGAATAACTTCAAGGGCATTTTCTTATACCGGGAGGGCAATTCGAGCATCTATTACAATAAATTTAATAATGTACCTTTATTAAAATAAAAAAATTAATTCTTCGAAGACCAATCAGCCGAGTTGATTTTTTTAAACACCACTGCATTCTGGTATTGTAGACCTTTAATTTGATGTGCCACATCCCATATCATCCGATTTAAAATTTTAAAGTTTTAAAGAGCTGAAGGGTAGAATCTTAATCGAAAACTTTGTACATAGTTTAGTCTCCCCCTTTCGGTATAAGAAAATGCCCTTGGGGTTATTCCGATATCTTTTTTGGTTTTCAAGATATTTAGGATAGGAATGTTTTAAAATAATCACCCTGTATAGTTACAATATTGCAGTCTGAATTATATCCATGCCAATGAATCTTTGATTACCCAGCCTGGAGCTCACTTTTTCAGTAAATTAAAGAGAGGATAATTGCCACAGATACTATTGTAAAGATGGCAGACAACGGTTATCTCTAGCTACAGTTATCCAACGACTGTAAAAGTGAACCTGAGTAATTAATTCTACTCTATGCACTAGCCATCCATCTTCTTTCTTGGACAAAGTCTTGTTATTTTTGTAGTTTCTCCTTTTACGCCTCTTCATTAGATGTTGAGGCCCAGCTGTCTTTCCACCTTTTTGGTGGTCTTCTTGATGGTCGTCTGCTGTCTGGTTTTCCTATCATTACTTGTTTGGCTAATCTCCCCCTGTTCATGTGCTGGACATGGTCCCTCCAATATCTTCTTCTATCTCTAACAAATTTCCCATCTCTTATTCCGCATTTTCTTCGTATCCTCGTGTTTCTGACTCTGTCTCTTAACGTTCTGCCTATCATTGCTCTCAATGTTTTCATTTCAATCGTTCTCTTTATCTGTTTGGTCTTCTTTGTTTCACTTCTCGTTTCCGCTTCATATTTTAGAATGAACCTCGCATATGTTTTATGGATTCGAATCTTATATTTGTGCCGCCATAAAATATCCTTTAGCTGTCCTGATATCATAGTTGTCTTAAGAGCTTGACTTCGTGCCTCTTCTGTCATATCTCTATTACTTGCTATGTTGACCCATAAGTAACTGAAACCTTTTACCTGCTCGATTATTTTTTTGTTCACCATTAATTTGCATCTGATTGGCTTCTTGGCGAAGACCATTGTTTTGGTTTTTCCCACAGATATTTTCATTATGTATTGTTTGGCGATTCTATTTAATCCAAAAACATCCTTTGTAGATTATCGTCACTATCCGCTATTAGAGTCACGTCGTCAGCAAAACATATTATTTGGCTCTTTGTGTTTTCT
>VTPC01002069.1:0-13065 GCA_011009095.1 Ignelater luminosus
ATATCGCATGACAGGTGATACAAGCCCAATATCATAGTTATTTCTTTGATTTCCAAGCCGTCTTTGCCCAACATAGAAATTTCTAACGTAGAAGGTTTACAACAGAGAATGCAGACAAGAACTTTTGTGTTAGTTCGTTGTTTAATTTAATTTTTATATGCATATACCATATACTTTTACAAAGTAATTCATTACAATTACAAATTTGTTTATTATAAATTATATAAATATACATCTAATTTTAAATTTTTATTTTGTTCTTTTACGATATTCTATTTTATTATTATTATTATAAAATGGAAAATACATTAATTATTCATACACTGAAAACAATAAGTCAAATATATAGTAATGCATTCCAGTAATGAGTAAATAAGATGCTCCACCTATGAAGGAATAGAGCAATAACTACAGGAAACTTGCACCACCGTAGTTACGGTCTCCTCGACTCCAGCTGCGGACTCCCAAAAACAGGTTTCCAATTCTGTAATTACATTAGTAATTGTTAAAATAAATCAACAAGGCGGCACATCAAAATTAGATTCCATAGCCAACTGGAACCAAAAACATTTATGAATACTTTGTATAAGATCAGTAGCAGACGCTGAAATTCATTTTCCATATGTAGTGGATGACGTAGATGCATTGGATGCCGGATGGAGAGCAGTCTGAAAATAAAAAAGTTAAAAAAATAAATAATGTAGACTATAGGTACCAGGTAACTGATAATTAAAACTAATTATATTAAAGAACAATTTAAATATATTTGAAATGTAAAAATAATTCAATAATTCAGTGTTTTAATAGGTTTTAATAATTCTAATGTACTGGTGTTCACTAGATGCGAGTAGAATTGTAAAAAAACAGCGAGAAGGTTCTAGACTTATCTCGTACTCTCCCCCTAGGTATCTATATAAAGCGACAGTGGCTCTAGTAGTCAGTTATAATCAAGGGGTCAATGTATAAGATACCAAATAGAAAAAAAAATAACCAAGTGAGTTTTATTATTAAACACAGACACCTAAATATTGGTGACACCGACGCGAATACGTGATAACGGGCAAACGAGATTAAGTGATCGCGTGAGGCACCCTAAGTTGTTAACCGACGCAATGAGCCAAAGAGACAACAATTCCTGTTCGAATGAACAGCAGGCTGCAGGAAACCATCTTGTGTCTCCAAATCACAACTTTATCGACAGGGTAAGCATGGAAATTCCTCCGTTTTGATGCGAAAAATCAGAGATATGGTTTTTTCAAGTAGAAGCCCAATTCACGATAAACAAAAGTACTACAGAAGAGACCAGATTTCGCTATCTAGTGTTTCAATTAGAACCTAGATATGTTGAAAGTATTTCGGACATAATTCAATCTGCCAGAGAAGATAAATATTCTGCTGCTAGGGAAAGACTCTTGAATATTTTCAAAGATAGTGAAGATAAAAAAATCAAGCGACTCGTAACTGGTTTGGATCTTGGGTGCGAAAAACCCAATTTTTATGTCGAATAAAAGCCTTGGCTGGCGGAGACATAACAGAGAAAGTCCTCAGAACCCTTTGGATTAATAAAATGCCCGAAAATATCAGAAATATTCTTCTCATCAGCGATGAGAATTTGGATAAACTATCCGAAATGGTTGATAAGATAGCTGAGATGAACCCCCACTCAGAAATATATACAATAGCAGCCCAGAATAACACACGAGATGAAAATATATCTTCGGAAATAGCCGAGTTAAGAAAACTGATCGCATCTTTGCAAGTTAGGGGAAGATCATACGACAGGGATAGCTAGCTACACAAAGCCGTGGTAACCGAAGTCGTAGTAGGAAAAGATATAATCCAAATGGTAAGCTTTGTTACTATTATTTTCAGTTTGGTCACAAGTGTAAATCTGAAAAATGTCGACCACCATGTATGCATGGCAGTTGAAAAACTTGAATCAGCAGCCGAAATAGCGGCAGCTTCAGCTGCTGAAGAAAGTCGCAGATGCTGTCTATTCGTCGTCGACCGAAAAGCCGGACTGCGTTTTCTAGTGGATAGTGGAGCAAAAGTATCAGTAATACTGCCGCAACTGAAGTGAATTCCAGATGAAACCTATAAATTGTATGCTGCAAACAACACTGAAATCCTCACGTTTGGAAGTAGAATCTTAAGCCTCGACCTAGGACTGCGTAGACAATTCCAGTGACCATTTATCGTTGCCAAAGTAAAAAAGAGGTATCTTAGAAGCTGATTTCCTAAATGAATTCAACCTATTAGTTGATATTAAACAAGGAAGACTGATCGATTGTGCGACAAAGCTCAGCGCCACGGGCGAACTCAACGCCATCACATCAGAGGACGTCATAAGAGTGGTGAATAAGAATTTCAAAATGGGCAATAACCAACAAGAAATAGCAGAGAAAATGGGGACGTAGAAAGTGAAATAAAAGAAAGAAATTAAAAATGTGAAGTGTTACTTGTGAATGAATTATAATGTTCATTGGATTGTTTATTTTTATATATTTTGTTCAGTTCTTTGATATCTTGTATCTAGTACGTATATCTATATCGTAACTACGCCACTGAGAGGGGAGTGATGTAGGTAAATACCAAGTAACTAATTATTAAAACTAATAATATTAAAGAACAATTTAAATATATTTGGAATGTATTAAGGTCTTTTCTAATCAGTAACCAACAGTAATCACCGAACATGTTCGAATTTCATCTTCTCTGGTACCGGTTTTCCAACGTTGAAAGGTCTTGATGAAAACGCTCCCCATGCTCATCACTTACAGCTCCCAAATTGTCTGCCGAAAAATCCAAATGGTAATGTAAATAATGCATCTTTAGCGACGTATTACATCCCATTTTACGGTAAGCTATCAACATTTCGTCAACGAGGTTTTTGAAATTTTCCGCATTGTTGTTGCTCAGAAAGCCCTTTGCGACAGTTTCCTTGTAGAACCGCATCGAAACAGCCGTCATTCATTAATTGCCGAATTTGGGAACCCACAAATATGCCCTCCTTTACCTTAGCTTCGCTGATTTTTGGAAATTCTTCTTTTATGTACTGAAAACCTCTTCCGTCACGGTCCATACCTTTTACAAAATTCCTTATCAGTCCTAACTTTATAAGCAAACGGGGCAAATAGATATTGTTTCTATCCACAAGGCTTTCATGTAAAATATTTTTTTCTCCCACATCTATCTGCTTATTTGGCCAACTTTTCAAAATATAATGCTGCGATTTAACAGGACTGTCCCACTCGCACAAAAAGCAATTGTATTTTGTAAACATCAGTTGCATTCCTAATAACAAAGCTGTAACTTTCAAATCTTCACTCATATCGTTTATAGTCTACGCTCGTTAAGAGGTATTTCATAGTTTTATAAGATCCCTTTAGGTGAACTGAATATGCAATGGGAACTTAAGGCAACACATTGCCATTGTGCAATATAACTGCTTTCAAACTAAATTTAGATGCATCAATGAACAGTCGCCATTCTTCTGGTTTATGTTTACGTCCAAGGGTTTCTATCAAACCGTCAACATCACTGCAGTAGGTAATATTGTCGTCCATAGAATAAAATTAAAAAAATTTCTCTTCGCGGTTACGGAAATAACTAATTTTGGTATACTGTGTTCCAATAAATTCCAACTTTTTAATCGAGAGCCAAGCAACTCGGCTTTGCTTTTGCTCAAGTTCAAATCACGAACTAAATCATTCAGTTGTGTCTGTGTGATCAAATGTGGCTCAGTGGGATTTGGAGGAATAAACTCTGGATCACTGCTAGAAACAATGTCGACATTTCCTTCAAATGTTTCTGGTAGCATATGAACTGGAAGATCAGTACAATGGCCAACGGGTCTTATCGCCGATGTTAAATTAGGATACACAGCAGATTCTGTTTTGCAGATAAGCTTGCTATCTTTGTTATGCAGAAGTGAGATAATATTTTTGTTCCCTCCATATCATAGGTACTGCAAAGGGTATACATACACGGGAACCTTTTATCCACTGTCGAAGGCGATTTGCACAAGAAACACAACAAATATGTGGTGCCCATTGCTTATCTTGATCTCCAACTTGACATCCAAAGTACAGACGATAAGCTCTCCTTATTAGCGCAGTAAAACATCGTTTTTGGTGTTCAGCAGTAAACTCTCCACAAACGTAACAAAATCTGTTCGGATCGTTCGCACATTTACGGGACATGATAAATGTTTCTATAGTTATCACTCAAAACACAAGAAATTTTCTTTGTTAAGCAGTAATAATGCAACTTTATAAAACTGCACCCGCTCCACAAAACAGTGCTAACTCTAGACAAGTTCATACGTAAGTGATCTCACTTATGGAAAGTTGAAATAATATTTACAAATATTTATCAGAGTGACATACCTGTTGATGGCATGTTAATAGTTTTCTAATATATGCGGAATGCAATTTCCTCATTTCCAAAACTTCTTATTGCTAATATGTAATTACCTAATCTAATTATAATTACACTGTCTACTGGAAGTTTAAATGCATATACTTCAAAAACTACACGTGATAGCAAAAATCTGAAAGCAGATTTGAATTCAAAATGAAAAGCTGCATCAGGATTACCTAGTTTTGTTTAAGAACCAAAAACTCTGTTAATCAGTGTTATCGAATGATGAAACAAATCAAATAATACTTCCTTCTTATCGTAGAACAAATGGGAGATACTTTAGAAGTCGGTGGTTTAAATTATTTGAATGGCTTAAACATTCACAAGGGAAAGATGCTGTATTCTGTTTTCCATGCCACGTTTTTTGCAGTAATGAATCCAAGGAAACCGCCTTTTTTTAGTGGATTTTCAAACTGGAAAGTGGCGTTAGAAAAAGGATAGGATTTCCACAAACATCAAAAATCACACTCTCATAAGATTTGTATGTCAAAATGGAGAGGAAACATGCAAAGGGTGTCAAAATCTACAGAAATCTCAACATTGGTCAACCACGATGTTTTGGAAAAACATCGCTACTATGTAAGACCAATTTTTGATATAATCAAGATTCTATCTGTTAACGAATTATCGTTTCGAAAAACTATGATTTAGAAATGGGCTTAGAGAAGGGCATTTTCCAATCTCTATTTCAATAAAGATCCCAAATTAGCAAATTGTGCGAAAATTATTCCAACGAACGCCACCTACTTATCCCCCGAAATACAAAACGGAATAATTGATGTCATGAACAAAATGGTTCAAAACAGTAGTGCAAAAGATGCAATTAATTCTGATGTTCCTTGGTACACGATTATGAATTATGATTATGGCGGCGCCAGCGTCATGAGTGGGGCTACACTGGTTATTGTCAAAACTGTTTCAGTAATTACAGAAATTAATCATTACTTCGATCTATGTAGTGTTATCCATAAAAGTTTTGAGACTTTTAAAATTCAAGCTCTTTACGAAGGCAATTTAACGATGAGATTAACAAAGATGGACTGGACATTTAAAAGTAATCAAAATTATTTACAAAAATTATTTCTATATGCTAAATACCTTAACAAAAGTAAAGGGTTTTGATGGAAACGAGATCGTTGTGCTCGGGATTACTCGATTTTCTTTATGCCTCATGTTGAAAGTTTTGATTTATTGAGCCCGCTGACGAAATAGCAAAGTAGAGAAACTAGTTTGAAAGTAGCGATTCCAGTTGTGCATTCCGTTATTGCAAGTTTGGAGCAATGCCGAACTGAATCAGTTTTTTAAATGTATTAAAACAAGCTAAGAGCTTATTATTGGAGGACGAAGAAGCTTCAGAACTGCCTACAAGGAAAAAACGGAATTCACAAAATCTGGAAGACTATGTATTGACTGAAACCTCTGCAATGTTTAGTATTTCTAATGATGATACCACTTTCAAACGTTTGTTTTACGAGACTATTGATTTGGCGGTAGAAGAAATGAAAAGAAGGTTTCAAAACAATAATGATCTACTTATTACTATTTCCCTCATAAATTAACTTAATTATAAAGACTGTAGTTCTGGACGAACTTGAAATAACAATTCCCACAAAGACGAGATTTGCTGCGTCCAAAATTACTTAAAAAGCAATTGAATCTCAGGTTGGAAACAGTAAGTTACAATAAAAGCTTTGTGTTAACAGTAAAAATTACTTTAGGCAAAGATATTTTTGGGAAACTATTTAAACAAAGAAAAGCATTTTCCGATACTTAACGTATGATGGCGGCTGTGGCTGCTTTTGGATGTAGTTCTACAGTGTGTAAGTCGACATTTTCAAGCCTAACTCAAATTGGCAAGTCTCAAGGACAGAGCATGACTCATCAGTGACTATCTAATTTGACGTTACTTGCGTTTGAATCAAAAATAACACAAAACGTATGCGACAATATGCTTTTAAGAGAATTTAGTAAGCAATCTCGTAAACTTACTCTTTACTTGTTACGCATATTGTTAATAGAGGGCAACTGCAGTGCCTTTAGAGACATTAAAATAAGAACTCCGGATAGCAGGTAGGGGTGAAAGCGAGCGGTCATGGCGATACCCTCGAAAAAGTGAATGTAAACGTTGTTTTAAGTTTGTAACAAGTAATGTCAATAAATTCTTTATCAATTTAAATGGTTTGTGTACCAAAGCAAAGTGCCGAAGACACATATACCGCACCATTACTAATTATTCTTTTTGTTTTTGTTAAAAAAATTCAAATATTAAAATTATGTTTTATATTTTTTAATAAAGTTTTTTTTAAATATTATTATAATAATCGACTTATAGATATTATTACTGTTATTATTAAGTAAAAAAAATCCCCAAGAAAATGTAAAAATGTAAAAAACATACGGCTCTGGCTACGGGCCTGTCACAAGTTGACAATTTATTATAAACATTTGTAATAAATTTATAGTTTCGATGTTATAATGGCCGTATCAATGTCATAACGAATTCATTATATGCACTCATGGTCCTGGCCAACTTCATTTCCTAATCTACCATCAAAAAGAGTTTAAATTTAGATACTCAGAAAATGTCTTTGGTATCCCATGTGTGACATGTATATCATTATTAAAGGCATAAATAAACATGTTGTCATGGTAACAAGCTAACTTGATCTAAAGTCCAATCAGAAATTATGACCTTCATTCTTCATCCAACATTGAAGCCAATCTGCTCATTATAATAAAGTCGCTGTCGTTGCTACTAGTGTTGGATGAAGACTGAAGATCATAATTTCTGGTTGGACCTTAGATCAAGTTAACTAGTTATCATAATAACTTGTTTATTTATGTCTGTGATAACGATAATTATGTATGAATCGAAACTCGTCAGGGAAATAAATTAAGGTTATAAAAGTGAATTGTATTTTATTGTAATTTAGTTGTAATCTAATTCACCGGTATGACTTCTTGTATTGTACTTGTTTTGGGTTCAAGAAAATGTTTTCGTCCGTCTGGCCTAGGGGAATATATATAATAGTTTCCGACAAGGCTTACTTTTTGTGTGTTTTTCTTTGTAAAGATAAAGGTGTGGCTAGATTTTTCTTTATTTTATTTTATTTTTAAATAAAAGAATTAAATAATGTCGTATATTTGCAGGGCCGTAGCCAGAGGTAGGCAAAGTAGACACCCGCCTAGGGGCGCAAAAAGCAAGTGGTGCCATAAGAGCGCTAAGGAAAAAAAATAACTCTGACATAATTTTGGAATAATTTAAACTTTTAATTTATTGTGCATTCTACAGTCAGATGGCATAAGCTTAAATGTACGTAGAAATTAACATTAAAAGGATTTAGTGACACGAGGTGGTCACCGAAAACATTAGCCCTAAGGGCAGTAATCACTCAATTTAAAGACCTTCTAGCACTTCTGCAAGAAATGACTGATTCAGCCATTTACTCTGAGGACACTATTAGTGGGGCGAAAAATTTTCAAAACGACCTTAGGCAACACGGATTTGTGATTCTTTTGGTTTTTTTGGTATTCTGTTTTGAAAAAAATTAATTAATTAAGGTAAAGGGGGTAAACATTGACACATCTTCATATTTTCTATTTTATACACTCAGTATCATGATGAACGAGGATTACTGCAGATACGTCAAATACTACATCTGTAAAAGCGTTTGCAGTTGTTATTAGTCTAAAAACGTCATACATTTTTTTTAAACTAAATAAAAATTGAAGTCCTACAGGTGTCAATGTTACCCCATCCTCAGTACAACATTGACACCCTCATTTAAATTCATTGCTGGTGTAATGTTAGCCGCGCCCGGGGTAACGTTGACAACAAACGTGATTGGACTTAGCGAAAAAGATACCCAAATCCCGTACAACACTTTATTCTATAAAGACAGTTGCTTACAGATAAGTACTTACAAAATAAACTAAGATAGGTGCTAATAAATAATTATTTCAGGCTTCTAGTCGATTTTGAAATAACTCTTTTCTCTTTGGATTACAGGAATTTCTAGGACTTGTTCAACATCACTTCGTTTAACATCAGCTTTATTCTGAACGTCAGGGTACACAAAATATAATCCTTTCTTTCTTAGGAATTCTTTCAATAGCTGTTTTATTTGAATACTATAGAGCCCTCACTGGTGATATCATTTTCTGAAGGCAGTTGCAGTTTTAATGCAGGATCACATCGGGGAAATTCCGCTTCCTCTGATTCTTCTTCACTGTCTACAACATCAGTGTCACTTTCCAAATTTACTCTAAGAACACTTTCCGACGAGCTAGAAACATCCCTTTTTGTTCTTTTTGTTTTTTCCTTCCCTTTTATCTTTGCACTGTCGATCTTTTTTCCTGGCTTTGCCTGTTTGTCGTTTTTATATTTCGCTAGTCTCTTTCTCACTTTCAAATCTGTTAAGCTTTCAGCAAACTTTCGTGTTACTCGACTTTTTTTAGTTGAAGTTACTTTCTGGTCATTTTTTTATCATTGACATAATGACAAGTTCGAGTTTTTGTTTTACATTCTCACTGGATAGTGTGCTACTCAGATGAGAAGATGTCGATGGAGTATTGCAATTTTCTTTAACTGGTTGGTTTTCTGATGGTACTGAATGTGTACAAGTGTCTGCTTCTACTATTTCTGCCATGTCAATTCCTTCATCATATTCTCATTGCACAGCGGGTAAATTCCGGACCCACTAAAGCCAGCGATCGCGTTAGCTCTTAACGAGCATTCAGAATGTTCTAGTTTTTTCATTAGTGAAAGTAACAATAATTTGTCGGCATTTTTATAAGCCGTCTCTTAGTAGTATTCTCGAAAAACTCCCCTCCAAGACTGTTTAACTGCTTTGTACACACCAACATCCTAAGGTTGTACAAGGTGGGATGTATGAGTGGTAAACAAAATATTTCTATGTTTTTCTCAACCGCCACTTTAACAAGTTCTAAAGATATGTGAGAATTATGACTGTCGAGAATTAACAATTTTGTCCCCTTGTACTTTACAGTTTCTGGGACGAAACAGTTTATGAACCGATCGAGAAATTGAGCTGCTTCCGTCTAACCAGATGAGGAACAATTGTAGCGAGCATTTGTAGGACCATTACAGCACCAAGTAGAGTACAGATGCAGCCCTTTGTAGTTAATAAACATCGGTTAAAAATCGCCAATGGCGTTGCAGCACATCAGAACTGTATATGTAGCCTTTGTAACACTACCAACTTGTTTATTCGGATTGCGACTTCTTCTCCTACAAAGCACCTTTTGGACCGATCTCGTCGCAATTAAAAATATTTTGTGGTTTAGTTTGTAAGCCACATCGGTTAATTACCACCTCTATTTTTTTGAAAAAAGTTTTCCATCACTTCTTGTGGCCCTGCCAATGCCCTATGCTTTGGCAGGTTTTGCGCTACTCTTCTACTGATTTCACTTGACCAGCTTCTTTTAAACATCAGACACCAATCTGCACCTGGCATTCCATTGGTAAATGGATTTAGCCGATCCATTCGCCTAATGTAATCTTGAACACATCGTTGTAGTTGCAGACGATCACAACCATATTTTCATTCTCCCAGCTTCACTAATAAGCAGTGGCGGATTACCAATTAGGCAAAGTAGGCAGTTGCCTAGGGGCCCCGAGGTTTTAAGGGAGCCCCGAGAGAGCCCGACGCATTTAAAACCCTCACAAATAGAAAAACGCCATAAACTGCAACGTAATAAAATCTTTATTATTTTACGATTAGTTGTTCATACGGCTCTTAGTTTAAAACGTGAAACCATTAAAATGGAACTCTTATATACTTCTATCTGTACTGTGAAATGGCAATATTCGTGATAGTTCAACAATTATCCACAAGAGTGGAGGTAACCCAATAAAACGCGTGTGGGTGCGCTGCAGAAAAAATAAACAACTGACGAGCTGAAGTATGACTCATATGTACATGTTTATCAGTTGATAAGTTGTGTCACTTGTGCCACTGTCCAGAAATCCTTGGTTCACGAAATAATGGCAACCACTTGAGGATTTTAGAGCTAATTACGGGTACGGTCCTTTTTGAGTTCTCATTTAGCCAAATATGGTAATTAGGACAGAGGAAGGCCCTTGTTGAGTATTAAGTCTCATTGTAATATATAAAATTTAATATTTTATGATAATTTTAAGCAACAAGTATAGCGCAATAGTATGCAAATTTAGTTAAGTACCTAACTATAATAAGTAGTTTTTAGAATTTCAAGCTTATACATCAGCCCTTCAGCGGAAGCGCCCTTCTAGGAACGATGCGTGTTCCTTTCCTTTAAAAATAAACAGGTAACAATCATCTTTAACCTTAACAAAATCTTGTATGTTAGTCATTAAATATAAAAAGAAAGGGCTCGAAGCTGAAGGCGTCAGTTGGAATTATAACTTGATCAATGATCATTTAAACATCGGTCAGTTGTTACTATAACATGATCATATAAACATTGGCATAAGTTGTTAATATAATAATATAATGCCAATAACTATTTTATCAATCTAAAACCAATTAATGTACATGTACAAATGTGTATTTTAAATATATTGAAAGTTAAGTGTGACTTTTAATCATCAATTCTTATCAGCTCTCTTATTTATCTTCCATGATTTGGAAAGAAGTGATTGAAATAATGGGGAAAAAGGTTTTGAATGTTATTAAGAAACGAACTATTATTCTCTAAGCGTTGATTCGACACCAGACATGTCTCACGTAGATCAGTTAACTGTAGTGATGAGATATGTTAAATCGTCTGATGGAGAAGTGAATGATCGTTCTCTCACATTCATTCCTATATGCAATCACACTAGAGAAGCGCTTGCTACAGCCGTATTGAATTTCTTAAATAAGTATGGCATCAACATTAACAGTATCTGAAAGCAATCTTATAATAACTCGGCCTACACGTCAAGCTGTTACAATGGTCTTCAATCCCATATTTCTAATATCAATAAGCTTACAATTTATATTCCGTGTGCAGCATACTCGCTTAACTTAGATGGAGTGAGCGCCGTTGAAAGTTGTGTTTCTTTGGATTTGTTCAGGCACTGTACAACTTTTCTTTTGCCTCAGCCCATCGTTGGACGGTTATGATGAAATGCCTTGATCAAGTTAATCAGAATGATCAAACAAACCGTGTTCTAGTTCCCAAAAAAGTAAACGTCACAAAGTGCAGCGCTAGAGGCGACGCGATAAGAGCCTTATCCAAGGGCTACAGTAGTTTTCAAGATGCTTTGCAAAGTATTTCTAAAGGTAAGAGTCAGAAGCCAGAGACAATTCATGAGGCTAACTGCCTATTGAAAGACATGTCCAAGAAGGAAAATGTCATCATGACGGACTTTTGGGCAACCATCCCCGACCGCATGGATTCAGTTAGCATTTCTCTGCAAAATGAAGCAATAGAACTTCAAAGTGCCCTTTGCCTTCTAAATTCACTCTTAGATTTTTTAAAGTCGCAGAGAGAAAATTATTCTGATGAAAGTTTTGACGATGGTGACGCTGAAGGCATAGTACTTCAAGGAGGAGAAAGATTCAAGATTGAAACTTATCTACCAATATTGGACAAGTTAAACGTAGAACTTTCTAACCGTTTGAAAGTTTATGAACAAGTTCAATTACTGTTTGGTTTTCTTTGTGATTTCCCTTCTAAGGATAAAGCACAAATCAAAGAGGAAAGATTTGCAAAATGTTACTCTTGTGACATTGAACTTGAACTCGGTGATGAAATGATTCATTTCAAACACTTCATTTGTCAGTTTGAAGACTTAAACAAGAAAACAACAGTACCAGCATCCCAGTTCTACAAAATAATTTTTGAGCACAAACTACAATCTACATTTCCAAATGTTATTACAGCATTGCAAATTTATCGTACGATGATGATCATCAATGCTACTGGTAAAAGATCTTTTTCCAAAATGAAAATCATAAAAAACTGTCATCGATCGTCAAGGTCCAAGAAAGATTAACTTCACTTGCCACTATGGCAAAATACACAAATACACAAACGATAGAAATACAGAAACGCTCACGGCGCGGTGCTTGCGCTACCATATGCAAGCAGACATAAATAAATTCATCTGTGAGAGGAGGCTCGTCGCTTCTACTGCCTACGGGCCTCCAAATTGTTAATCCGGCACTGCTAATGAGTGTACCAGAAGCTCTTCTTCTTCACGTGTAAGAACTGTTGGCCTACTAACTTTCTTAGATTTGATCCCCTTGACGCGATTCATCAAAGTGGTCCTATTAATACCATAGCATAGTTGTGCAACTCCTTTACAACCTCCATCATTTTGCACTTCTGCAATAGCTATCATATTTTTGATATTTTTGGGCATCAAGGGCGTCTCGGCTTCTTGGTACGAGGCATCTAAAGTAAAAAAAACTTTTCTTCCTGTCAATTTTGGCTGACGTGTAAGGTTAACAGTGTCACTCTTAGATGAACTGCTAACATTGACACTGTCAATGATAACCTTTCAAGGGAATGGAATATTTACAAAAAGGTGTGTTCTGATATGAACAACTGAAGTTGTGATTGTTCACACAACATCCACTTACCTTGTACAACTAGATTAGTCAAGATGCAGCCCTTATTTTCAAAGTATTTCGACCACAAATTTTTTACACA
>VTPC01002070.1:0-10549 GCA_011009095.1 Ignelater luminosus
GGGGGGCGCAGCCACATGAAATGTTATTGCGGCGTCGAAAAGACCATTGTCAGTAGAGTAGGAAATAATTTCTTGCTTGCCGATATCTTCATCCGTATACACGGGATGTTTCGAAATAGTTGCTAAATTCAAACAAAGTTGCACGCCACTGATGGGCGTACGAGAAAGTTATTCGCTCGGTTTTAAGATATCCTGTTATAGAGGGACTTTCCTTATATACTGTGCGAATTTCACGTCTATCGTCCAATAAATAAAAACGTTATTCATTTTAAGGTTTACCTCTGCATTATCAAGTGTTTTCTAGCCGGGGCGCTGAAAACGACCCGAACGAGAGCAAAGGTGGAGGGGGGCCGCCGAAGGCGACCTGAACGAGAGCAACATTGCAGGTGGGGCCGCCGGAGGCGGCACGAAAGAGAGTAAAAGTTGAGGTAGGGCCGCCGAAGGCGGCCCGAAGGAAGGCGAACTCTGAGCAACGGTTGCCGAAGGTCTCAAAACTATCCAAGTTTTACTCGATTTAATTCTTTGGTTACCTTTAAATCAGTTATTCCCAGGGCGCCGTAAACAAAATGTTCAATATGTCTTGCTTTAAAACTTGACTGCTTATCTGTATAAATCTAGCCATGGTCGAGCAAAAAGAACAGTTGGTTACTTTAGGTATATTTCGTCCACTCTTCAAAAAATTTTGTTTATTTTGTCGGAAAATGTAACGTTTTTTTTTACCGTTACAAGTGTAGCTACGGTTACAGAAGGTCATTTCAGAATCGTCATTTAGTCGTACTCCTCCCCATTTAGCTTATTAAGAAAAAAAACTGGATCGTTACTTTTGAGTTTCTCATGAAACTACTTGTAGAACTAATACAAGTTAGCTTGACAAGCAGAAATATTTAAATAATTGGGTGGGAAGATTTTTCCCTCATTCAAGATTCTATAATGTTACCATACCTCAAATAGGCATGAAATATGAGATTCTTCTTTTCATATTCTCATGAATTGCCCAAAGATGTATCTCAAAACCTGAACTTCATCTCTTGGGCTTCAAACTTTCTGATCTGCTTTTGGTTAGAGAGGTCAAAGAAACAAACAAAAATGCCAAAAGGATCTTATAGATGAATTTTAATAATGTTCATGATCATCGTCCGGGATGCCGCAACTGTGAAAACTGGATAATTGTCCACTTAATCATTTTAGTTTTCTTACTGTATTATATTTACTAACTAAGACTGCAGAAGATGCATTCCAAAGGATTAGAATGGTTTAAGCATCCAGTATCTTGCAATCAGAAAAAAAGCACAAAGTCTCGATATCTGACTAATTTTATAGAATTCCCAACGTTCTCTTTGCATTAATTATGATACCGTTACTAAATTATAAATCATTGGGGAAGATTTCTTTCATTACTCTGTTATGATTCATGGTACGACAATGGCCTGTGCGAAAAGATGAGTAAAAGCATAAGGAATGCAAAACGAAGAAAAGCCGCAACAGGTTTTAAAAAGAATTCAGATTGTAAACGATTACACGGCTTTGAAGAAGAAAAAAAACATTACGTTATATTACTACATCTTAAATACATTTAAAGTTACAAAAAAAAACTTCTTTAATGTTATTTACGGGAATTTTGTGACGGAACCCCCGCAGAGAGGCGTTACAGATAAAATTATCATTCAAAGTGCGGAACGTCAACATAATTGATTACATACATAAAGGGCGTTGCAATGGCAATCATGAGGTTTCTATTGTTAGGTAGATTAAAAATGGCGTCATGTATAAATTATTGTCGTCTGATTGCAACAGAGAACCTTATGGATCGAATTTTATGGATTGTATTCACAAAAAAATATAATATCTATACGCCTCTGCTAAAAAGTTTAAGGTTAGGTAAGACATTGTTATTTAAATAATTTAAATAAATTGATATTTTCGTTTTTTTATAGGAATATTTTTTTGACACTAATTGCTTGTCTTTTTATCTTTTATTGCAAGCTGAATAATGAGGCAAAAATCTTCAGAAGACAAAAGAGATATCAAGATCTAAAAATATTGTTTAATTAAGCGGATAATTCTTGTGAATTGTTTTAAAGATAAAGTAGATCAAACATTAAAATGGATTGTAACAAAGTATTATTTGTTATAGTAATACTAAGTAACTAACTACATGCATGGGTAGGATGATATTAATTAGGATGATATAATTGCACAAACAGAGAAACAAACAACCAGCTGGCGTCTACAATATTTGCATTTGAAATAAATATCATAGCAGGTGTTGTTTCACTTAAAGATAATAACTAGTAATAAGCGTTTTAACATAAAGAAAGCGATAACGAAATAATTATTGCTTTACTTCTATTTTTTTCCTTGAAAGTACAGTTTTACTGTACACTTTCCTTAGAACGGTTATTACCTTGGAATTTTATCTTCTTTTTTTAAGTTGGAAGTAATTACTAACACAGAAAGTAAAATATAATAAAAAAGAGCGTAAAATTCTGTTATAAAGATCACACTAGCGTTCTTTCCCATTCAAACAAAATGGAAATAGCTAGAAAGTGTTATTAAGTAAAAACTGCATTATTATTTCTAAGACAATTTAATTATTATTCAACAATCTATAAATCAAATAAATTTGAAATATAAAAGAATAAAATAATCACAGTAGGTTGATTAACAATATACGAGGCTAGATTGAAAAGTTTCCGAAATCGCCCATAGATGGCGGCCGTAATTCAATTTATTTTGCATCATCAAGTAGGGTGGTATTTCAATTGTCCATAGAAAAAAATCAAATTGATCTATCATTTAGTCCACTTTTGAGCACTTGTATTTCGTGATTTTTCAATTACGGAGAAAAATAAAATTAAATCTGTCATTAATTTTTTTTATTTGGAGGTAAAACAGACACAGAAGTTAAAGCCAGATTGGATTCTGTTCTTGGATGTCTGAATGCAAACGTGGACGTGTCCACACAATTGATGAACTTCGTTCAGGACGCCCGAAATCTGTGACTATTCCAGAAATATATGGTGTCAGACAATCGTCGAATAAAAGTTCGTGAAACAGTCGAGGCTGTGGGCATCTTGCACAAACGGATTGTCAATATATTTCACCAAGAGGTAGGATTAAATCAGCAAGATGGATTTGCTCATTTCAGAACTAAACCGCATTCGTGTTCGAACTTCAGCTGAATGTTTGCAGTTGTTTAGAAAAAAATCCAGTTGATTTGATTAGGAGATTTGTGACTATGGACAAAAATTGAATTCGCCATTATATTCCAAAAAGCAAACAACAGTTCAGTCGGCTGGAAAAGTAATGTCTTCTGTCTTTTTGGGATGCTAAGGGCATTTTACTTATTGACTACATGGAGAAAGAAAAAACCATAACAGTCAATATTACTGAACACTTTTTAAATAAATAAATCCAGAAAAAGTCTTGTTTCATAAACACAATGCACCAGTCCATGCAAGCGCAATTGTTCAACAAAAAAAAGTCTAGTTGAAGTTCAAAATCGTTCACCATCATCCCTATTCATCCAATTTGGCTCCGTCGGATTTTCATCCGTTCCCCAAACTGAAAAAATCTCCATCTGGAAAGAAATTCAGGTCCAATGAAGAAGTCGTCGACGCTTCGAATGCATATTTTGCAGGCCTCGAAGAAAACCATTTCCGTGAAGAGATTGGAAAGTTGGAGATGCGTTGGTTCAAGCGTGTTGAATTTCATTTATTTTCACTTTCATTCCGAAAACTTTTCAATCCATCCAACTGCTGGTTATTATTATAAGCAATAAATAGAAACGAATTATGGTTGTAGAAGATTTGACAGACTGTCCATTATCAAAATTCTATGCTAGACAGACGCTCGAAAATGAACAGCAGCAGGATGTCCATTTCTATTCAATACGATGACTAAGACGTTTGGCAAATCATCTTGCTGGGTATTTTCAATTATCTAGTCAAATCAGCTTTTAACGACAAAATAATAATAGAAGAGGCTCTGAATATCTATCAACATGTAGACTATACCAGACTGTTGGACACGGTGGAGATTTTCAATTTTCTAGTCAAAGCAGCTCTTAATCATGGAATACTAATAGAATTAAAATGACTCTGAATATCTATTGACATATGGACCATACCAGCCTGTTTGACATGGTGGCCAAGATTTCTGAAATATCATTTTGGTGGATGCTCTTCAGTTTCAAGTCAAGGCAACTCTTCATCATAAAATACCAATAAGGTGTAAAGAGACTCTACTTATCTATTACGAGTAATATGTGAACCATAATACCAGACCGTTTGACATGGCGACCAAGACGAGAAAATTATTTTCATGGATATTTTCAATTTTCTAGTCATGGCAACTTGTAATGACGAAATGCTAATAGAATTTAAAGAGACTCTGAATATCTATGAATATAAGACCATACCGGACTGTTCGACATGATGATATGATGATAGAGACTTTTAGAAAATTATTTTGGTGGATGTTTTCATGTCTCTAGTCAAATCAGTTCTTAATCATACAATACCAATAAAATTTAAAAAACCTTTGAATATCTATCAACATATAGACAATACCAGACTGTTTGACATGGTGACGAACACTTCTAGAAAATGATTTTCATGGATATATTCATCTCATGGGCAGTAAACGAGTTCAGCTTTTTTTTAAATCACTTGGACCAAATAGAATATTCGAAGATTGCTTCAGAGAGGCCTCCAAATCCTACTACATCGGGTAAGGAGGATATATATGGCCAGCTTGACAATGGGATCTGTTCCAACAGCATGGAAAAGCGGAAGAGGAAAACTACACAGCGGCCAAACCCTTCACGCCCATTAGTTTAACATCCTTTTTTACAAATCTGTTTATAAAAGGCGGTTGATAAGTACTTGTTGCAATGAGCTCTAACTACTGGCCATTCCAAATAAATCAACACGACTATCGGCAAGGAAGATCGATGAAAACCGCACTCACGCCACAGTGCACAACTTCAAAAGGCCTTTACATTACAAGGAAGTTGCTGTCTTTGTTTTTCGACATTGAGGAAGCTTGCGATAAGGTCAACAGGGCCACGATTTGCAAAGACCTGCAAAGCAGGGGTGTGATACCTACACCGAGTGAAATCTTCACTACAAGCAACAAGCTGCTCTAGGAGACTGCCATCGGGTTACAAAGAGGCTACCTCAGGGCAGTTACCTATAGGATTCTAGGATGATGATGTAATGAGAATGGACTTTCTGTCAATTCTCTCCACTAAAAGAAAGAAAATGAAAGGTTGAAGGAAACCTATACTTTACGGTACACCGCTAAGTAATTAGGGGTGATCTTAGACAGGATATTAAACTGGAGGTTATATGTTAAATAAGTGATAATGGAAAATCAGAAGAATAACAGGAAAAGAGACTGAAATTGTGGACACTGGAACTAGGTATACTGGCAGTGACAGAAACAAAATGGAAAGGTAAAGGTTGGAAGGTGCTGCAAGATGACTACTTTTTGCTGTATTCAGGAATGGACAAGCAGGAGTTTGTTAGAGGAGGTGTGGAATTCATAGCGCATCCAGACCTCACAAACAATATTAAGAACTGGAAATTGAAAGAATTATGTGTATTGAGTAAAATTGGGGAAGCCCGACGGATTCCTTGATTGTAGTGTATGCTCGCGTTGGTTGCAGTCAAAGATCTCTTTTATCAGGAGCTTCAAGCCGCAGTTGATGAGAGCGTTCGTTGGTGACATCTACATCATAGAGGACCTGAATGGGCGAGTGAGAAACGTTCCGGTCCCTGCTTGTAGATTCATCGAAGGCTGCGGCGAGCAAGAGAAAAATGATGATGGGGAGAGATTGATAGTGATAGTGATTATCAACACCTTTTTCCCGCCACAAGAGAATTCACCAAATCACTAGAAAGTACTCTAGTGGAGGGGAAAGCTCTATTACAGATTACGTGATAGTTAGTAAGAAGTGTTTTGCAAGAGTCCACGATACAAGAGTTCTGAGAGGCACGAAAGCAAGTAGCGACCACTGCCTATTAGGAACAACAATTCGACTACGGATGGGACGACGAAAAAAGAGACAAACAAGCGTGACGACTAGAATAGAGAATTGCAAATTAAAAGAGGAGATTGTGAGGGGGGGGAATACTAGAGAGTTGTTAAGGAGAAAAAGAAGCCTTGAAGTCATACACATCGGACAGGTCTGAAGCAAATCGGGAGCTGAGACAGAGAGTGCCATCTGAAAATGATGAGAAATAAAGAAGAACAGGTGTTGAGAGATTGAAAGCAAATTATGAAAAGGTAAAAAGGACACGTTCGGGAATTGTTGGAAGGAGAAGATGAAGGTGAGGAAGAGAGACGTGCAAGAAGGCAGAAAACTAACAAGAGAGAAGGAGGAGGAACTGGTAGCGGTCATTGGAAGGATAAAGATGAGCAAATCTCCTGGCCACGATGGACTGACCCCTGAAATGTTGACTAGTCTGCAGGTTCTATTACAGAACAAACTATTCCTAAGGACTGGGGACAGGCAATAATAGTACCAATTTGCAAGGGAGACAATCAAGACTGTGGTAACTATAGAGGTATCTCCCTTTCAAGTGTGACTGGCAAACTGTACTCCACGATATTAGAGGTGAAGCTGCAAGCGGTTCTGGACATAAGGCGAGCAGACTCTCAGTGCGCTTTTAAAGAGGGAAGAAGCACCCAGGACCTTATTTTCGTGATTTGACATGTGGGAGAGAAACTCGTGGAATCCGATCGGAAGGTACATCTGGCGTTTATTGATTTAGAGAAGACGTTTGATCGAGTGCCAAGGGATACGATCTGGCAACTGTTACGGAAACAAGGAGTCCCGAAAAGAGATGTGGCAGCAACTAGGAGCTTGTACAACTACTGCAAGAATTATGTAAGACAGCCAATGAAGTCTGACTCATTTGCAACAAGTCAGGGTTTAAGGCAAGGTTGCTCATTGAGCTAATGGACAAAAATCAAAAATTGCCAAGAACGGGTTAGGAAGTTTCAGCTGGAACGCTACAGATTGCAATCAGTATTCGTGACAGAGCTCGCCTTTGCTGATGATGTAGCCGTATTTGTATCATCTGCTAAGAACTTACAGTTCAATCTAAATGTGTGAAAAGAGGAGCTGGAGAGAGTAAACGTGAGGATTAGTATAACAAAGACGAAAACAATCATGATCTCTGGTAGTTGTGTACATTCTTCTCGTGGATCAAAAACTCAAACAGGTAGATGCCTTTAAGTAGCTCGGAAGCTTTGTAAGTCAGGATGGCAAAATGGACCTTGAGCTAATGAGTGTCAAGCTATCGGTGTACAGTTCTATATACCTCCCAACACTCCTCTATGGTCATGAAAGTTGGATGATGACTCAAGGCGCCCTAAGCAAAGTGCAAGTACTGGAAAGGTTCTTACGCAAAATCGAAAGGAAAACTAGGATGGATGGCATTAGAAACCAAACGATCCTCAATTTACTAAGTAAGTAAGATACTTTCAAGTTTCTAGTCATAGAACACTAATAGAATGTAAAGAGACTCTGAACACCTAACAGAATATGCACCGTACCATATCTTGACTCAACACAAGCGCAAGCCCATTGAGAAAAACCAAAAGTACAAACTCATTCAATAACTTTTTCTCTTCTAATCGAATAAAAAAAAAGTAAAAGTTAATTCCATTACAAAACCGTAAAATCTAATCACGAAGCAGAAAATTTACACTCGTCTTCCATCATTCTATCTTTCATATACATCACTCAACTCAAATTTAATTATCCAATAAAGCGAATCAGAAATTATCGCCATACAAATGTTTACAATTTACTCTATTCATCTTCTCTCTAACTCTTAAACCACTATTAAATTTCATAATCTCCTCCTAACGGCGCCAGGCAATTTAAGAGATGTATTTGTATATATACGTGGTCATGTGAATGTAATGTATGTGTAGGTCTTCCTTTAAATATTAATACGCACGATTTTGCGTGGGAGCTCATTCAAGAGAATTTACACAGAGAGGAGATCTTGTCGAACCATCTCTGTTCTTTATATGGTAAAGGCGTCGACTTTCAACTAATAAAATATACCAAATAAATCGTAAAATACTGTTAAGATTCGTTTTAAGGGATTAATCAATAAACATGAACTTGGAATGCTTTTGTGTGGGACGTTGAGGTATAAATTACGAAATCTAACTGGATTCGATCAAGAGATCTTTCGAAACCTTGAAAAAATATAAAGAACGAAAGACTGTAGAATGAGTGTCAATGAATAATGAGTGCAATGCCTCGTGTTGGGGTGTAAATAATAATAATAATAATAATATTCGTAATCCTTTATGCACATTCGCCAGATGGCAAAAATTAATTGTCGAGACAGTTGTTGCAGCAGCAGCGGCAACAACTACCATAGACGTGTGTAAGAGATTTATTTGCAAACTGTTTTAAGTGGTGTTTGTACTTAATTGAATGACCAATAGATTAAAATAGATCGTAGTAGTAATGATACATAAAAGATAATTTAATTTTTTCTTTTCTGGGTTAATGTTTTAGTATATTCATTGTGTTGTGGACTAATTTTACTCTTAAGATCATTCTGTGAATTAGTCCCATTCAATATGCAATTAAATAATTAAGAGTAATTCAGTGCTAATTAAAAATAATCTGTTCTTTATTCCATTTTAATTTCAAACGAAATCATAAAACAAAAGAGTTAAATTAAAGAGAATTTGGAAAAGGATAAAGTTAATGATAAAACAGATGGGGAAGAAATATTGCAATTATTGAGCAAGAACGAATTTCCTTCTTCATTTCCTTTCACTCGATAAACCGACACGAATTTAATGGTGATCAGTTTCAATACCTTCTGAATTCGGATGCGAGATAAGCAAATTAATTAAATTGACAAAGAAAAAGAGTTGCATACTGTAATAACCTAAATGTTTCACAATTTCTTGCAACAAACCAATTTCTTATCTTATTAATGCCGCAGTACCATTATTTATTGTTTTATTAAATTATTGCAATCAACAAAAAAAATATTTCAATTTATTACAGCCAGGATTGAGTCAACAAGCTACATCTTGCTATTTTTATGGTAAAACTGGGTAGTAATAATAAAATATTAAATGCAACACACCGACTATTCATTTATTGCAGAATAACTTATTATCCTTCTGATTTATTCCAGTCAAGATTTTTATGATGAAGCAAAAAGTTTAATCTACATGTTCATTCAAACAATGACACTCAAATCGCTAAAAATCGAATAAGCAAATCTCCACTACCAATAATAACACAATATCCAAGATCGATTCATTTTGTCATTAAATCTAGTTTGTTATACATTAAAATATTGTTAGAAGGAAACAACAACTATAGAAACACGCCAGAAACATTAAAACACACAGAATTAAAGAAATTGATACTGGCACTTACATTTGAATTCCTGGAAGCGGGAAAATATTGGAAATCCTTTGCGTTATTTTCCTGTAAGAAAATCTTTTTGCTTGCCAATACATGAACACTAAATAATTTGTATAAATATAAATCACTAACTTACTTAATCTATAATGTGCGAATTAGACAACAAATAGTGCTTGAGAAATCAGAGATGGGTACATAAACACAAGCATTTCTACAGAGATTTGGTGAAAAAATTCGCTAAACATCTAAAAGCTCTCGATTTATCTAAATATGTTGTACTATACAGTGTGTCCACAAGTCGAGTTATCTATTTTACAGAGCAATTTATTACAGTTGCTGTTTCTTCAAAAAGAATCCGCAGAAATTTATAAATAGAAAAAGAATATTTTACGTAGTTCGGTTCAGTATATGAGGTGTCACATCGGTAAACAACAAACCTCAAGTATTGGAAGCAAATACTAGAACAAAAAAAGAATTTATCAAAAAAAACGGAATCAATCAAAAACTTCCTAATAATTCATTAAGTCCGAACCTAAAGCGTTAAGAACAAGATGATTCTATCCTACTGAAGTAGATTTAGTACAGCCTGAAATAGTCCGATAGAATTTTTAGCAGGACTTGAAAACTTAGCCAAAAAAGTCAATCAAGATTTCTCAATAGTCCATTAAGTCCTAATCTAGAGCTGAGTCTATGATACTGAAATAGATTTAATGTAAAGCATTTTTAACAAATTTTCAAACTTGCCCGAAAGGGTCCGGTAGCATTTCTAGCTTGCCCAAAAGGGTAATTTACCAAACAAGTCAATCAAGATTTCTCAATAGTCCATTAAGTCCTAATCTAGAGCTGAGTCTATGATACTGAAATAGATTTAATGTAAACCATTTTTGACAGATTCTAAAACTTGCCCGAAAGGGTCCGGTAGCATTTTTAGCTTGTCCAAAAGGGTAATTTACCAAACAAGTTAATCAAAATCTCTCAATAGTCCATTAATTCCTAATCTAGCGCTGAGTCTATGATACTGAAATAGATTTAATGTAAAGCATTTTTGATAGATTTTGAAACTTGCCCGAAAGGGTCCGGTAGCATTTTTAGCTTGTCCAAAAGGGTAATTTACCAAACAAGTTA
>VTPC01002073.1:17974-31558 GCA_011009095.1 Ignelater luminosus
AAAAAAATTGGCCGTCTTTGGCCGCAAACCAATCATCGAGCCATTTTTTGGCTTCTTCGTGAGAATTGAAGCGCTGCTCGGAAAGTGCGTGGCCCATCGATGCAAACAAATGATAATCGGAAGGCGCCAAGTCTGGTGAGTAAGCCGCATGCACCAGCGGTTCCCAATCGTACGTCTCCACCAATTCCCGGGTCGCTCTTGTTCGATGTGGTGGTGCATTGTCATCAAGAAAAATTACTTTGTGACGCCGATCGGCATATTCTGGGCGTTTTCGGTGTATAGCGCTGTTCAAATCGGCCAATTGTCGTTGGTAGCGTGCACCGCCAACTGTTTCACCTGGTTTTAATAGCTCGTACCAAATCATACCATGCTGATCCCAGAAAACACACAGCATTGCCTTGCGGCCGAAGCGATTTGGTTTGGCCGTTGATTTTGGCTTGTGGCCGGGCGGACCATACGATCGTTTACGCTTGGGATTGGAGAAATACACCCGTAACGATTCGATGCAAAAAAGACTTCCTTTTGAACCGGGAGAGCAGCATTTCACAAGTGGTTTTTCGGTTCTCTTGCTGCCTTTCAGTCAGTTCATGCGGCACCCATCTTCCGACCTTTAAAATCATGCCCATGTCTTTCAAACGTTTGCAAATGGTTTTTTGGGTCACTCCCAACTGCTCTGCCATCATTTCTTGCGTTTGACCATCTTCATTCAACAATGCTTGCAATTCGGTGTCCTCAAACTTTTTCGGTGGCCGGCCACGTTCCTCGTTCTCCACGCTAAAATCACCACTTCGGAATTTTTCAAACCACCTGAAGCACTGTGCTCTGCTTAGAGCATGTCCACCGTAAGCTTCTATAAGCATTTGATGAGCTTGAGAAGCGTTTTTCTTCAATTGATAACAGAAAATCAACGATGTCCGCAAATCGTAGTTTGAAGGCACGAAATTCGACATTTTTAAGAGCGAAAAAAATGCGTTGTTGTATGAAACATCACAAACAATGAATTGAATATTGTTGACAGATGACAGACGAAAAAAATAAGACATTTGGGACAGTTTAAAAATACTCCTAGCGACATCTGTGGTCTAATAGCTGAAAGTCTCATTTCATAGGTATACACCTGGTAGATACAAGGATAAATAAAAATAACATTATTGCTACCTTTTGACATATTTATGTTGCCTCTGTAGGAAATTTGCGTAAGTACGCCAATGATTTTTGAAGTTACAAGATTTACTTATTGCGCATGCGCTACAATGACTGAATGTTGACACAAACCAAATGCATTAGCTAAATGTAGAAGGCGTTATCTACGGAGTATATATGATCTAAGGATATTCCACACTTTTCAGACACACTGTATCCTTTTTGCAATTTAAAATCTATCTAATAGGTTTATTTTCATTCTGGTTTTATATTATACAATGTAAAGAACTGGGACTTGATAAATTGTAACCTAAAAAAAGTCTTGACAAAACTTTGAATATATATGACTGTGCTACCTTCCAGTAAATCATGTTTCTCAAGCAATATCAATTTCAAGGTGACACATGACGATACAAAATATCTCTTTATAAGTTATTGAACATGCTACGAGTTTGGAATATCTTCTCTAAAATGCGTGATTTTGCTTGTGCTGAGTTAAGGGGTAGTTTGGATTGAATACCTCTGAATTGAACAATTTGATTTCATGGTTCAAAATACTACCCTTGAATGCATATATTCAAGGATACTACCATGATTTGAACGAGTCAAGTTGAATGTTGTGGGGTGTTAGAAATATTTGTATCTGTAGATATGATTTTCTTCACAAGAGCTGTTTGCTTTTTCTGCATAAATTTTGATATAACACTGAAAATGGTCGAAGCATTTCCAGACTCAAATAAGAATTCAAGATAAGTTCAGTCTTAACAGAAGTTTTATGAAAATTTCTTAGTAAGTCAACTTTTGTTTTGCTGGTGGTTTAAATAAATTCTGTCAAGATAATTTTTATATTCACAGGTGGCATTTGATCATTTTCACTTTATATGCTTTGAAGTTAACAGTAGGTTCAAACAGATAAGATATTTATCAGACACCTGTCACTTTCAAAAAGACTAGATTACCCTCTGCAATCTAGTCTGCACCATCAGCCAAGCTGGAACATTCTGAATTTTCTAATTTAAAAAAAGTTGGGCTACTTCAGTTATAGACCAGTTCATTTTACTACACAAGAAAAAAGGATTTGGTTTTAGGAAAACTTTGATTTCAGTTTCATAATAAAACATAATTGTACGAATAGTTCAAGTAGTGATTTTATTTTTTTAAAATTTCAATATCTACATTTTATTTAATATAGACAATTTCTTGAAAATAATTTTATTTAGGGAAAAAAACCGATAAGCTTCAATTACAACTGTTCTACAGTTAATTCATAATTACAATTGCAAATAAAACAATACAATGTCCATTACAGCTAAAAACTTCGACTCGCATAATACAATGTTTTGTTATAATTAATAATTTACTACACATTAAAACCTACACATTTACAATTCACTGTGCCTACAGATCTAAACACTAACGTTATTCTTTATGTATATAATCAAGTTTCAATATTATTAGAAAAAATAACACCATAAAAAAGACTCGATTCCGTGGCAGCTTTTTTTATACTAAGGTTTATAGGTAAATGCGCTGTTCTAAATTACCAACAACAGTACACTTTATAATGTCCTCACCCAGTGTACTACCACAGGCCATGCCTAACACAGACCGGAGTGTTTTCGGAAATGCTCTTTTCCAATTAGATTTTTTTTCGTAAACACAACACAAGGTGTTGAGTGCTCTATAGCCACTAGATACGAAAACTAGTCTAGTAGAAACCAAACGTTTCACTCAACACAGCATTGCAGCAGTCCCTTGATTTTTAAATAAATATTAAACACAAGGTACTACCGTGGTCTGCTTTAAGCTGGCCCTCTCTCACCGGCAGCAGTTCCAATAGCACAGCCCAAGGTTCAGAGCGCCGTCACAGAAGGAACTACATAAATAAGGAGAGCTAAAAATAAAGGATGTAATAGGAGATTAGAAGAGTGGTCTAGGAAAAGGAAGGACAGGTCATTCAAGACGGAGTACCTTTGGCTGTTCCCAGGTAAATCCATCCCGTCCAAAATGTCCATATACACTGGTTTTTTGGTACATAGGCTGTCGAAGATTTAATTCTCTGAAAAAAAAACTCAGTTATAGCAATTTTCTTTTTGCAAAATTATTATGAAATCAAACGACATAGTATTGCCTCAGTTATTTCAGTTCTAACTCAGTATACATCATTAGTAGCAAATACTCCATTTATGAATAATCATCGGCAATCATGTATATTTTTTTAACAATTTTATATAAATCAACTACTTACTTTACAATTTTTCCTGGCCGCAAATCGAAGTTATTTCTTACAATGGAAAGCAGTTCCTTCTGGGAAAGTTTTGATGTGCCATAATCGAAGACTGTGATGGAAAGTGGTTCAGCAACACCAATAGCATAAGCAACTTGAACAAGGCAACGTCTGCACAAACCAGCTTTGACCAACGATTTAGCTACCCAACGTGCAGCATATGCTGCTGATCTGTCAACTTTTGTGAAGTCTTTTCCTGAAAATGCTCCACCCCCATGGGCACCCCAACCACCATATGTATCGACTATAATTTTACGACCTGTCAAGCCAGCATCACTCTATAATGAAACAAAAAATTATATTTCTATAAATGAAACAAAAGAAGAGTTTCTTCAAAAAATAATTATTTACTCAGAATTGTGTGTTCGAATCATTTTACTTCAGAAGTAGCAAATACAAAAACATCATTATTTGTATACCTTAGTGTATTTAAGTTGTGTGTACTAACCTGTGGTCCACCAATGATAAACAACCCGCAAGGATTTATGTGAACAACAGTCTGTTCATCCAAATATCTTGCAGGGATAACTGCTTTGATGACTTTACTATAAACTTCAGTTCTCAAATCGTCCAATGAGATTTTTTCACTGTGTTGAAGTGAAACCACAACCGTGTGTACCCTTTGTGGAATGCATGCTCCATGATCAAAATTATATTCGCAAGTGACCTAATAAAACAATTAACTTCAGTAATTAAAAATAGATTTATTTAAAACTGTCTTACCTGTGTTTTAGAGTCTGGCCTGGCCCACCAGAATTCTCCTGATCTTCTGAGTTCCGCAATACGATAATTGAGCTTGTGCGCCAAAACAACAGTGAGAGGCATGCACTCGTCTGTTTCATCGGTTGCATAACCAAACATCAAACCCTAGATAAATCCCGTTATTAAGTCATCGTTTACAGTGGCGAATTAATTATAGTTATAATCATTAATAGCCTGCCACAAAGTTATTGTTTAAAAAGATGATTGTTAGAATAAATAGTTCCTGTAAAATTATATCTAACTCCTTACTTACAAATCGCTACCACTCAGTTTTGTTCAGTTCAAACAAATCCCTTGGTATTGCCCCATTTCAATTGGTAGCATAAAATTACCGTTACATTTCAGAGCGATTGGTTTATAAGTTAACATAAAGCTATAACCAATAGGATCTTAGGTTATAATACAAATTAATAATAAAAGACTCGATTTATTCCAAAAGCTTTTTTATAGCGTGTCACAATCTATCATTTGCAATGAACTCCGAAGGAGTCGTTACTGAATTTGTGAAGTCTGTCCGCATTTTTGTCAAATTTTGAAATTTTGACTTCAGATTTGGATTCTACATCAAAAACTAGACTTGTTTTTGATAACTCTTCAGGAACATGGTCAAAACGACGGCCGAAAATTGGAAAATTCTCAAATTTTTTTTCTACTTTAGAATCGTATTCTACATCAAAAAATAAGACAAACGTGTACTTTTAGTTTTTTGATATCACCTCGGGAACATGATCAAAATGGCTGCCGAAGTCTGAAAGAAGTAACAAAATGAAGTTCATTGTGGTAATGCTTTGCATTCCCAGATGTTTATTAATTTACTTTCCCAATATTTTATTAAAGTTATATACTTGTCATTTCCACTAGTGGCAGATATTTAAGGTGATCAACTTTATATACTATAATCTATATCTAGAAAACTTTGAATTTTAGAACATACGTGTATAGAGATAATTAGGTTTATTTTTGACTTAGGAGTCTACTGGATAAACATTTCTGTTAATTTTGGGGACATTCTGTATTAAGTCTGTTACTAGTAGTAATTATGAATTCTTCGCAAGAAGACTACTTAGTGACATCCAACATTATATAGAAAGAAATGAAGATGTAGATTTTCAACGAACTCCAAAAGGAGTTGTTACTGAATTTGCAAAGTCTTTCTGTCCGCATTTTTTTTTAAATTTCAACTTCGGATTTGGATTCTACATCAAAAACCAAAGACCATGTGGTGTTTTCGGTTTTTTGATATCTCTTCGGGAATATGGTCAAAATGGCCGCCGAAATTTGAAAAATCTTTTTACTTTGGAATCATATTCTACATCAAAAAATAAGAGATACGTATATTTTTAGTTTTTTGGTATCACCTCGGGAACATGGTCGAAATGGCCGCAAAAGTTTGAAAAAAGTAATGTTTACACAGAACAATCAAAAAGAAATCTTATCACGGTCACCTTTGGAATAAAATTGATGTGCACTTGCTAATTGTCAAGGTCTTGCCAAATATTTTATTAAGTTTGTTTAAAATTGCCCTTTTGGTTTAAAGTTCTGTGTAATTTCCAAAAAAAAAATGGTATTAAGAACAAAAAAATGTATTTATTAGAAGCATATTTCCGTACTGGTCAATTTGAAGTTGGTAAGTGTTTAAAGTATTCTCAAACAAATAGCCACAAAACTTGACAGCTAATATTGTCATTTATTAACCTACGTTTGTAGTTATAGTATGTGAAGCACTGATCTACATTTTTAATTTCAAAGCTGATTGTGATAAGGTTTCTGTTTGACCACTTTGCATAAATTATAGATGGAAAAAATATTCTTAAATATTTCATTTCTGTTTTAATCGCTAAGGCCAAGTAACTTGATATGAATTCTACTTAATCATATGGTATATGAAATCAATAAATACTTAAGGTCACTTTAAATAAGGGCAACTTTGATATAAAAATTCAGATCAATTTTGATATGGATTTTTGGATTAAAAATTCAATTTCTAAGTTATTACATTAATGAAATTCCTGCAATGCAACCACCAAAATTGATGTGTAATTGCTATTAAACTCAGCATGACCACATTGCAAAATTAGAATATAAGTAAATTCCAGTAACTAGTTTAATATCACATTTGATATTAAAATTGCTACTACACCAAGTGGTCTTCAGATAGTGATAGCGATTTTGCAAGATTTGCATTTTTTATCATTTACTGTCTGGCATTCTAGCATGAAGTTGTTGTTGTTCATAAACTTTAATTTTACAGGAATTACTTATAATATAGAAATAAGAGTACATATATTATTAAAGCAATTTGCACTAGTTTTGTTAGTTCACCCAAAAACAAAAAAAAATAAATAAAGCTAAACAAGACATGAAAGAAAATCTTAGTAAAACAGAAAGATAGATACATTGTTTTTTAAAAGAGTGTAACTCATTTTATAAAAACAATCGAGAGAAAAAATGTACAATGGACATTGCCCTCAACCAATATAAAATCGGAAGGGAACGCCTGTTGCCATCGTTTCTCTTGCACACGTTTGGAACATTCAAATAAATTGCAATTATAAGAATGTGGACATTGTTATGTGCAATTTCTTTATATATCTGTTACAACCTGTAATGATATTACTGTTTATTATACAGTTTTTATTTAGTTTTTTCTATGTTACATAATAAACCACTCAATTTTCTAAATTTCTAAGCTTTAATCACTTATAATTTCCTTTATATTCTCCATTACAGGTCATTACAAACACTATAATTCTTTATAATGTTATTTTTATGTAAACAAGCAAAAAATAGGTATTAAATAACCCTGCAAATAAAAATAAGAAAATAAGCACAGAAGACACCGTAACCAAGGAAGAAGAACCATTGCCGATTTTTCCTTTTCTACCAATTACATAAAATACAATGTAGCAACAAAATCAAAAAAGGGCTAACACTTATTGAAAATTCACCTGATCGCCTGCACCAACTTCTTCCTCTGGTCGATTCTCGTGCACACCTGCGGCAATATTTGGAGACTGCTGGTCCAATGCCAACAATACATTGCAGGTCTTGTAGTCAAACCCTGCATGAAATCATATGCATGCAATGTGTGATTGTCATTTAAACCAAAGTTTTGTTATAATAACTCAATAGACTTACTTCTAATCTCACAGAACTTTTACTATGCAAATTTTATGCACAATCAATCAAAAGTTCTGCAAGATGTTTCTATTTTCTATAAGTTCTTATAAAACATCTTTACCTCAGTTTACAAATGGTTAAGTAGCAGTTAATATAATTATGAATCAATGATTAAATAAAGAAAGGTTATGTATTTATTGCAAAACTGAAAATATAAAAAGCCCACGAAGCTTAATTTGTATTGATAAAATATGATGGACGCCACAAAAGCATTTTGTTATCGATTATTTTGCTACGATAGATGTTTCCTTATTTTAATAATCCCCGTTTCAGTAATACCTGATCGCCTGCACCGATATCTGGTTCTGATCGCTGTACGTGTACTCCATTTGCTATGTCCGGAGATTGTTGCTCAAGAGCCACGAGTAGATTCAACGTTCGCCAGTCAAATCCTACATGCCAATTTTAACCAATAAGCTAATATTTTAATTCTGTACCACTTTCAATTACTTCATCTTTGTAGAATTGAAAAAAAAAATTTAGAAAACAATTCTGTACGTTCTACTTACAACAACGAATTTATCAATTTATCAAGATTAACTTCCTATTTTTTTATAAAGTTGTATTTTCGTGTGCAAATGGAACAAGGAAACAAACTTTTAACTTATTAAATAATCATTATTGACCAATTTGGAATTGAACTGTATATTTATTTTTACAATTTATTTATAACTTCGACCCCACGAACTTTATCACAACATTTTATTAAGAAATCGTTTTCAAAGTTCATTAATGCAAAAATAAAAGCCAAATTCTATATCATTAGTCACAACTACTACTTCCAAAAAGCACAATTAAAGCAAGTGCTTAGGAAGAAAAAAAAATAGAAAAGAAGATGAACTATGAAATATACAGTAAAAAGCTATAATTTATTTAATAATATTTTACCTTTTGATGAATCATCATATCCTATATGTGCTACAGTTTCTCGCACAACCTTTTGGTAATCTACTACTGCTTTCGATGTGATTTCTCCGCAAAGTAAAATCATTCCAGTCTTTGTTACGGTTTCTACGTAAAATATAACAAAATATTTATTTATTGCAGACACATCTTTCATGTTCTTAATAATATAATACTCACCACATGCAACTTTGGCATTAGGATCTTGTTGGAGATGTGCATCGAGTATGGCATCGCTGATTTGGTCACACATTTTGTCTAAAAGTTAAAGAACTCGTTACAATTTTAAATTAATAGGTAAAGAAAGCTGCTTTATTCAGAAAAGCGGGAATTTAGAATAGAAAATTATGGCAACACGTGGTGACGCGCAACTATGCAAAATTGTGAAACAAAAGTAGGGATCACATGTTGCATTATAACCTCAACATGCGAGGTAAATACAGTTCGTGAAAGACCTTCAGGCATGGTAATTTCTGTTCTATGATAAAAATAAATACAGCATGGGGTTTATGCGCACAAGAATATCTCTAACCGGTAGCCATCTTTATATAAATAACAAGCTAAATTTTCAAAAATGATGACTTACCAGGATGACCTTCACCAACGGATTCGGATGTGAACAGAAAATCTGAACCATCTTCCATATCATATGGCATGTGTCCATTAGTATAACCGTTTGTAAGATGTGATTGAGGCATTCTGAACCTTGTATGGCAAGTCACACTAACGCACTAAACGAACTGTCTTCTATCGGCTGTAATGGAAAAGAGACCTCTGTGGACGGAAACAGAATTATATAAGCTCGGTGTTCACGTGACCTTCTCGCAAGCTCGTGAATCGAATTTTTCTCTGATTGGTTAGAAATACAAGCTCAAATCTTTCTCAAAATTTCAAGCTAATTTTCGGAAACTCAAACTGGTTAAATATTTCAAATGAGCTGCGTTCACACTGTTGTTTTTAAAAGTAATTTGCACAATCCTCATTTTTTTTTGGAGGCGCGAATCTTTATTCTTATTTTAGAGCACTTTTTAATGACCTAAAATACATTTAAAATTCTCGGTACTATATTATATAAATATAACGTCGAATAACACACGTACTGCAAAACGTAATTCTCAAGTACTATAGTAAATAATATCAATTTTGCATTTATTGTGATATTTAATAAAACGTTTCTGTACAATGAGAATTCTAAAAACCAAGTGTTATGAATTTATGATACTTGGTTTTGATGACTGCAAATATTTATTAAACTGACGTCATATCGCATTTGAGAAAAGTTTATTACCGCTAGTTATTATTTAATTCAAAAGTTATTTTTATTTTTTATCACCATTGATTCCATACATGCTATTTATTCTGTCTTGCGTCTATGGAGAAACTTCAATTCTTTTTGTTTTTAATTAAAAATAAGTTATTGCGGTTTTTCAGATTTCAAAATTAAAATCAATGGGGGTGGTGTAGGAAGAAAAAATACTAAACTGAAATAAAACATTGATTGAAGCAAATTGAAGTTTGTTTCGCTAACTGCGAATACATTGTTTTATCGCAAATGGTTTAATAAATAGATATGTTTTCACAAAAAGGTGTAAAATTGACACCTACCTTTTTACAGCATTTTAAATTTAATCTTCAAATATTGGATAAAATGAAATTCCTTTTTGATATGAACTAATGTCGTTTAGTTTATTCATTCCATTTCTATATATGTATGCTAGAAGTACTGAAAGTTTGCTGAAGTTCTTTTTGTATTTTAAATAGTATTGTTAAATACACAGTTAAATGCATTATTGTTATATTGCGATTTCTGTTTAAATTATCTTAACAACTAAAGTCATAGTACACATACATAATTATTTACCTACAGTAAATTTCCACTTAGAACTTTCTCATTGTGAGTAATTCTCTATTCATTCAACTAATTTCAAAAGGAAGTTGAGAGTTAAGTAATTCTTCAAACATCTCTGCATAGTTTCTACGAAGGGCTTACAAAATAATTTTATTTCAATTATACTACTATTTTATTTATATTTAAACTTGTTTCCATTACTTTCTAATTATCTCAGAAAATGAAATAATACCAGCAAAAAGAAATGCATATATCAGATATATGTAAGTACAAGCTACATGGACCGAGCATCATGCTTAAATTTGTAGATTAAGAAGTATAATCAATTAAACGTGCTATAAATAAAATGTTACCAATTTTAAACGCAAAAGGCATGAGACCACTTAATTAAACTTGACATTGCACAATATAATATTCAACAAGTATATGGTACCGCAAAACTTGCAATAGCTCTCGAGCTAGTTTCATTTCTAGAAAAAAACCTTTTGGGGTAATGAAATTTCTTTGTGATTAATTCTCTCATAAATTATAAAATCACTATACACGAATATAAGTGTTATGTTTAATGCTACCATAAAACAATTCTGCATGTTGCGCAGTTTGTCAGTGTAATATATAACTATAAGAGATGTATTGATTACTGCCACGAGTACTAGTACATTAAAATTTTCGTGTATATCATTAGTTGAAAACTAGAGGATTTCGGGAAATATGCACTCGTGGTTTTGAAATCTTCCGTCTTGTCTTTGATAAATCTCCATGTTAATATAATAATAATATTTTTGATATAAAAAAGATTGTTCAAAAATCCAAACTGTTTTCTGACTAAGATATAATACATATTGAAGTCTATTGCAAACATCTGGAGCCAACTTTTGCTAGAAAAAGTCTAAGAAGAGGTATACTTATTTAATTTCATAAGCGCCGAGTCTCGGAGAGTTGACAATAAAATCGAAATCTGATACACGTAAGATAAATTATTTAAAAGACCGAGAATCTTGTCGTTTTTGGCATTGGTTAGATAATAATAAATTAACTACTTAAAACTAAAGCAAGCTGTTTTGCGTCTACCAATTTTGTAACATTATTAAGTTGCGCATTGTTACCACAGTTAAATATATTGAATACACCTATATTATCGATCAGGTGGAAAAGCATTGTTGGATTGACTATCATATGAGAATATTTATTTGTGTTGTTTTAGAACAACCGATAATTGTTTCTCTTAGTAGATAGTTACCTATTGAATGTATTTTAGCATTTTGATTGTATCTTGTTTTGATAGCTTCATATAACAATTTCATGTAATGATAAGAAACAGCAAAACAATAACATACTACAAGCATTATCACCTCAAAACATGTTTAAAAAAAAATACTAATACGGTATATTTATTTTACAAAAAATAGAATTGTTAAGAATATCTACACACAAAAATGCATACAAAGGAAATTAAAGAGTGATATTTTACTTACGCCTGTAGTACTATATCAGTAATTGACTATAGTAATAGTAATTACCATTAGCAATTGCTTAGATTTATCAAACTATTTTGAAAAACGTGTTTTTTGAAATATAATGCATTTTTTATTGCACGTCACACAATTTCAGAAAAATAGTTTAATCCATAATGATTTTACTTTCTTGTAAAAACAATGTTAATTTTTCTTTTGTTAATTTGTTTTTAAATAAATAATTAACGAAAACTTAATTGAAGATTTTTCACAAGAAAAGGTTATTAGATTATGGTGTATTAATAAACTAGATTTCTTTGTGTGTAAGTATACCAAACGCGATGGTGTACCATTTTCAGAACTATATCTTCGAATATTTGAATTAATTTTGCGTATTTGAATCTTATTGGAAACAATGGAAAATAAGTGTTTTCAAAGGAAGATACAGATACATAGGGATTATTATAAAGCCAAAACTTGTAATGATTCGTTTCTGTAAGAAAACTAGATTTCTATTGTTACTCAGACCTCTAGAACTTAAAACCATAACAATGTTTCTAATGCTGAATCCTTATGTATGCTGACAATAAATTATATACTGTTGATCAAATTTAAAGAAAAATAAATATTTGTTAGCAAAGAAGTTTAATCATATCTAATTGCAACTTTCTAAAAATTACAACCCGATACACAATTGTACATTATCAGTGGAAAAACCTATCCCTTCATCCTCTGACACGAGCGATATTTTAAGTAGAAATATAACGAACACAAAAAAAACCATTCCGTGATGCGGTTTTGATCAATTCCTATATTTCCGTAAGTTTCCCAATTTTTGTATTAGAAAAGGGTTATCGATATCTTTCACTCGTACAGTAACTGAAGAGAAAACTGAACACATCACATAAACACGTGCTATTATGAAAATTTAAATAATTTCGTATCAAATAATTATTATAACAACAACTTAATACATTGACTTAATTATAACGTATTAAAGACTATTATCAGAAAAATTTTGCAACATTGTTGTCCCAAAAAATATCTAGAATATTATAGTTACACAAGAAATATCTTTTAATAAAATAAATGATTATACATGTGCCAAAATATTTGTTAATCTATTTCTTTATCCACTTATATTAACTGTTAATATCATACAGTAATTTATTGGTAATTAGGTAATTTCAAGTTCGGCACATATACAACAAAACAAAACCTAGTAGAATAATATACTAAATATTTTTTAAATTATTTCCTGTTGATAATAATTAATTTAGTAATAAGCTAGTTTACTTTCACATATTGATTTTTATTAAAAACTAATAAATACAATGTTTAGGTAAAAAAAGAGACTTCCAGAATTCCGCAAAGAACGACATATCGATAACCTTAACCTTAATCTCTGTATAAAAGCAAGAGCTAATTTTATATTTATCCATCTTATTATTACCATTATTTTCATCATGCTTTATGAATAAGATATGGTAAATGCATTTACTTTGACTAATAAACAATACAAAATACTATTTTTAGTTAGAGTGTAGGTAATAGATTTCGAGGCATCACTTTTTTGTTTTTAGGAAATTCTTGAAATTGAATTCTGATGATTCTAATCTTCGTAATTACATAGAATTCTTGTAACTTATCAATTATAATGTAATTACTGTGATGATTAAATTACAATAATTTGTAATTATGCAATTTCATTATAAAATTAAAGAAAAACAATTTGCTAAGTTATGAACGTCCGTGAACTAATAGTAATGCTAATCTTAACAGCTGTTTTCATTCACAATTATTTGGGAACTTTTAAGGAAATTATTCTTATCGCGGTTTTGTACATGTTAGCTAAATTATCTTTAGGTCATTTTAAAATTATTTAAATTACTCTGATAAGAACAAATGATCTAAGATTGAGAAATACTTCTCGAGTGCAATAGCTTTTTGGTAAAGATAAGAGGTTTTCTGAATATATAAAAAGATACAATTTTATTTATCCTTCC
>VTPC01002076.1:0-50473 GCA_011009095.1 Ignelater luminosus
AAAAACAATGGCGCCCCTTTTGATTTATTTTTTAAATATATGTATTGAATTTTTTGTGTTTTATTGTATGTATAATTTCCTTATCCTCGCTCAAAGCCACCAACTGAGTCTAGCCGGCCTAAAACCAAAAGCGTCTTAGCTCATTAATTGTAACGCAATAGTATGTGGTAACAAAACAAAAGCTGGTTCTATGATCACTTAAATCATGATAACAGATAAATGATACTTAACTTAGAAAAATCGGGAGAAATTACAATTTGCGTTTCTCGTCCACCCTGTATGATAAACTGTAGTATAGGACCCGGTAGAAGAATCTGACAAATTTGGAAGCGCTGTTGTGAAGTTTATATTAAGTAGATATACGAGCATGATATTTATTAAAATCATATCAAGAATAATGCAATCTAATAATGACTAATTTATTTTTAGAAATTACACATTTTAAATGCCTTCAACGACGCCAACGTCTAACTGTTTCCCAGCTTTTTATTCTGTTTCTCAATTCTGAGATGATAATAGATTTCTTTTCAATATTTTGAAATTTGTTAGATTCTACTACTCCCTGTATAAACCATTTAGTTGAAATCACAAACGATAAACCGAGCTAAACTTCACCTAACGTATGCTCTACTACGCATTGTTTACACGCCAACAAACTTGAAAGCAAAATGCGGTCAAGAGTAAGGAATGAGGTAAGAGAACTAGTATGGTGGATGTAACTTAAACTGTGTCGTGTTATTGGTGGACGGTAAAATGTAAATAAATGAGCCCACTTTGATTTAGCGTCTGGTAAATGAAACTATAATAAAATTATATTCAAAGATTAGTAGTGTAAAAGTGAAATTCTAGAAATCTATTGTAGGTATTAATTCCAGATTGATTAAAAAAGTGCTACATTACAATTTTTTCATAATTTTTAGATTTCAACATAATACCCGCAACGCACTTGCACCATTTGTCCTGTAATCACTTTATTCTAACAGAGAAACATAATTCCGGTTGACCTTCAAAATAGGCATCAACAGTCTCTTTCTGTTGCTCATCGCCTACAAACCAACGTCCATTGAGGTGTTTTTTCAAATTCTTAAATAGAAATCTGTAGTATACGGCAGACAATTCAGTTCAATAAAGTTACACTACAAGACGAAAGTTTAGACTTTGACTGATGACATTTTCGTGATGCAAACCAAGGCGTTTTTGGTGAATAGCCCTACCTAGATTTTCTAACGTGATATCCTTCGATATGTATTCAATAAAAACAATTATTGTTTGCTCTTAGCAGATGATTGGGTATGAGCTCTTTGAGGAAAGCAAAAGCACACACATATTTTGTTTCTAGATCCTAGTAATGTACCCATGTCTCATCACCAGTCGCTAGATTAGAGCAAATGTTACGGTCGGTTTGCCACATCTCCATATGATTTTGAGAAATATGCTGTTTCTATAATTCTTGCTCGGAAGTCAACAACCCACCTTGCTGAAACCAACTTATGCCTAGTTTACCATGCAGAATCGTCGAAACCCTTCGCTTAGTTATATCCAACCTTCGAGAACCATGACTTCCAGGAATGGTGGCATCTGAGAATTGTCCACTATTGAGCCATCTTCAATTGGTTTTTGGTTTTGACCGAAACTGTTTAGATCAAAATTTCACTTTAAAAATTAAAATATTGTAAAGAACATCCCCACATATTAAACAATAATCTGTTCATTGGTTTTTGGGACAACTTCGTTCTTTCATTAAGAACTTGATGACACTTGACACACATGTTCCGATTCGCAAGACCCATCTTTTATTGCAAAATACTGAACGGATTTAAATCAATTTAAGTCGCGCTTTTATGAAAAACTTTTATCTTACCTTACAGAAATAGACATTTGTTGGGCTGTAAAACATTTGCTGTATGAAATCAATTTCATTTTAGTGCATGCAATCCGAGCGCTGTGAACACTTATTCGATTCATGAGGACTACACAAGTACTTTTTCAGATGGTAGTCGATTCGTCTTATCGTCTTACAATATCCAAATTTTATATTATAGAAAGTTGTAAAGTAATACTTTGTGAGTGTTTTAAAACTGCTTCTGCTTGTACATGATGTGCTCTGCAAAGTTTCCCTTACTTTCTCCTTCAAACGACGTTACGTATCTCAGCTCTATTTAAAAAAATCTCTGATTATTACAAATCTACCCTATCGACGTGTCGGTGTTATTTATCTACACCACTGTGTGTTACAATTCGAAATACGATAAGAATCTAGCGGTCTAGACGGAAGGTCTCTATCAATCAGCTTTCCTAGCTCGCTAGTTTCTAAACAAAACCTCAACATATTTCAAGTTTCTAGAAGTGTAGTTCGCTTTGTACCAATCAAAGAAGTCGTCGACAAACAATTCCTAAATACTATAAAATAGTTTCAAAATAGAAGCAACAAGCATAAGAATAAAACATAATTTAATTATTATCGGTCAAGTTTATTCTTAAGGAAGATTCTCATAACACAAACTGAGAATGTATGAGAGCCACTAGTTTGTACTTACCAATTTATTAAAGAAAATGTCCAAAACTACAACAGACAGGGGAGAATAGCTACTTAAAATAGAATTTCCATTGATTAAATTTAGAATATGTTCGCCGTCTAGAAGACGTGTTTGTGTATTTTTACAGACGGCTTCACGTCTTAGATGTAGTGGCAGCCGTGTATCATCCTGTACTCTTTTAAGCAGAGAAATTAATGTTTTAGCTCGAGATATTTTTTATCGGAGAAACACGGCGGCGTGTATAACATAATCCCGTGGAAGCGGCAGCATTAAAAATGTTTAGCCCTAAACTAATAAATTTTAAGTTTTTCGTTCTTCGTGTATAAACAAGACAATTCTCATAACGAGAAAACAATGATTTCAATAAAAGCAAAAATGGCTTTAAGCACAAAAGTACTTCTTCTGACATACAATAAGAAAGTTAATACTACTAATGTGATCACCCAAGGAATGATTATTACGATCTCTAGACTGCTTCTGCCCACCATTTATCTCGAATGTCACTAACGTAATCAAAAGTTGCAAACAATGGGTTCACTTTTTTTTAACAAATTGATTAAAAAGTTTGCATTAAACAACTTTAATTAACTGACTTTCAAATAACAAAAAGTAGTTGAAATACACCCTGCATAACAACTAACAGTGTTATCAACTAGCAAATAAAGTTTATCTTTAAAGCCTAAACTATGTCCTTTCCTTAATTTAGTAAATGGAAATTGTTTCAATTTATCTTCTTCTTATGGGTAGGTATGAGAAGACAGACAACTTATACGATCAATATAAGCCTGATAAAAAGGTAAAGGTGAAATGATTAAAGCAGCCTTTTCTCCTTTGTGCAAGCATTATACTTCCACACTTCCTATATGCCCCAAATTCCTTCCTCATATAAAGTTTGATTACATTTTATGGTGTAGTTCAGACACGACTTTTACATTCCCTTGTAAATTTAAATATTGTCGGTGTTAGGAAAAACTATTTATTAAACCATTAGAAAATGTGTGGTGGGCTAGATTTTGCATTAACATGAATTTGGTTTTATGCATTAAAATGCCATTAAAACTGAACTGAAAACATGGTTTTACTATACGATGGTGATTAATTAATCAAAAATCATTGATTTAAAAGCGATTTCAGTTTTTTTTTATTAATTACTTAAAGTATGTCACGTGAAAAATTTTTAAACACAAAAATGCGAAGAGGTGTTCTTTAAAGAGATAGACCATTCGAAATGAGATTTTGGAATGCTTGCATTTACGTCATCAATAATCAATAATACATATATGTAATTATGTTTTTTTTCGATAGGGAGTTAATACTTTTAGTAACGTTTCGTTCTACCACATTTTATTAGCATCAAAAAGTTTTTTCCCAGTACTGTATTCACTATAACTGCTATAATGCTAAAACCACTTGCAGTTCAGAAGAACAGCGGATATTACTTTTAGTAACGTGTATTTGTAAGTACAGATTGCATTGAAGTATTCTAGACCCTTTCTACATGCATCGACATATTTTTGCAAGCGCAAACTGCCGCGAAGGTTTTTTATAACGAAATGATACCGCGCCTGTGTAAATATTGTTGCGAACCTCGTTGGGTAGGCTTTACGGACATTACGATAGCTAACCGGTGAGTGCTGTTCCACAACTTGTTGGTTTCTCCACTAACGTAAAAACTAATGTTACATATATATTTTTTATTATGTTATGCAGTTGTGATAATATAAGTATTGCACTGATAGCTATCAAAATTACATTAGCAAATCTAAATTGTCCGATTATTTTTCAATTGGTAATACAGTGTTATACAACAATTTATAATGAGGCTCTTGTTGGTCGTGTGAGTACGTTCTAATTTTTGGAACAAAATTGATAAACAAAGCATGTTTTGTACGGTTTCAACCATTTGCATGTGCATTCGTTTTAGAACTAGATTTCTTCGTATTAAAATGCATGTTCATTAGGGTGGGCCGAGAAAATTCAAATTTTTCTTGTCAAGTCGTAATACCGCGGAAAAGTTGCAAATTAGGGAGACTAAAAGGGGGTAAAAAAAGAAATAAAATCGGTTTATATCTTCCGGTCGCGCATGTGCTCTAAAGTTTGCCGAAATTTGGAAATGTAATAGCTCAGATTCTTATGTATTAGAACCACAGAAAATAGTGTTCAAATATTATTTAAATCCGTCAACATCTTCCGGTCGCGCATTGCCTTCAAAGTTAATAAAATTTTAAAAAAAATTACAAATAAAGGTAGATCACAGTTCAAGAAAACAATTTCCACTACAAGGTCTCTATTTGGACGGGAGGAAGGACGATACGTTAGTAGCAGATCAAGCTCATTCGAAAAGGTTCCGTAGAGTAAAGAAGGAAGAGCATTACTTGCTAATTCAAGAACCTGGTTCGGTCTACATCGGCCATGTTAGTCCAACTTCTGGAAGTTCTATTATTTCTTGTCTGTCTGGTCGTGGTATTTCTCTTGAAGAATTAGTTGTCATATGATGGCACTGCTGTTAATACAAGTTGGAAAAACGGTCTGATTCGCCGAATCGAAATACATTTGGGAAAACCGTTATAATGGGCAGTTTGCCTTCTCAATTTTAATGAACTGCCATTCCTGCATCTGTTTCAATACCTAGACGATAAATCAACAGGTCCGAAATCTTTGAGAGAGCCAATCGATGAAAAGCTAAGTGGCTGCGAAAAACGTCCAGTGATTCGCCTGAAGAGTATTGTCTGTCAGATCCCCACAATAGACAGCAGTAGACTTAAGCAAGGATCAGCAATATCTACTCGATATTTCCATGGCAATAAAGTCAGAAACTGTAAAGAGGATTTGGTTATACGAGATCCTTGTCCCTTGTCACACTCGAGGTGGTTGACAACAGCAAGTCGAACTCTCAGATTGTACTTAGATGAAGAAAGTCCCACGCCTGAACCTCAAGAAATAGTTGTATTTATTCTCAAGTCATACATTCCAATGTGGTTTAATATTAAAACAAGTAAATACTTTACATACGGACCAAAACTTGTGTACCAATCAATACTATCTTCAAGGTACCTGCCTGAAGATTTACGTAATATTGTCGACCCCGTGACCGAACGAAATGGCTTTTTCGCTCATCCAGAACATTTAATGTTAGCCATGACACAAGATAATACAAAATATAAGAGAGCTCGGACTTCGACGAATTCTAAAAGCGAGACAGTTAGATCAAAAGAGAACAACTATCAGAACATTCATGGCGCCAAAACTCAACACTCGGAAATAATTACAAACTGGATGGACTGTGATTTATCTTCTCTCCCATTATTAAAAGATATCAGTGACGATGAGATTAAATCACATATTCAAAGTGACTCAGTCCCTAATTGGGATATACCACTCAGGACATTCCCAGTTCACACACAGACAGTTGAACGATCTGTGAAACTCGTGACAGAAGCCTCAGGAAAAGTTTTATCAGAACGACTCTGCTGTCAAGGTCAACCATGCCTAACTTCACCCATAAATCAGATTTCAAAGTACCTTCAGCCAAGAATGAGTAAAAACGAAGATGTTCAATTGTTCAACATGAGTTTCTTGGACTTCTGACTCTTCGCACAAAAATTTAGTGTTTTCAATAAAAAATTTGTTTATAAATATTACTAATGATCTAAAATAATTTGTTTCTAAACATTTAACCTTGTATTCTATAAAGAAAAACAAAAAAAAACATGTAAGTTGTTAGTATTTTTTTCCCTTGAACTATGATCTACCTTTATTGGTAAATTTTTTTCAAAATTTCATTAACTTTGAAGGCAATGCGCGACCAGAAGATGTTGACGGATTTAAATAATATTTAAACATTATTTTTTGTGGTTCTAATACATAAGAATTTGAGCTATTGAAGTCGGGAAAAGACTAATTTAAAAATGTTAAAAATTATCGTAAGAATGTAAATTTTTCAAAATTTCGGCAAACTTTAAAGTACATGCGCGACCGGAAGATATAAACCGATTTTATTTCTTTTTTTACCCCTTTTTAGTCTCCCCAATTCGCAACTTTTCCGCGGTATTACGACTTAAAAAAAAAAGTTTGAATTTTTTCGGCCCACCCTAAATTGTTCATTGTCCAAAAATGGTAGCAATTTCTGACCGTTCAAGTTTCGTTTTTACCTATCCGTAAATAAACACGTTGTATTAGGAGATCGATCTATCTATCATTTGGGAATGTTCATGTTTCACTATTATTAGTATGGTTTTAAAATTACAAATCTATTTAGGTTTAGGTATTTACTCTTCCAAATATTCCTCTGTTATGGTATGGTACACCCGGTATAATTAGTTGGTAAAAGAGTTTGATGCGTTTGGAAATGCGTCAGCATTAAAACTGAACCTTTGGAAAGATTGAAAAGGAAAAATATAGTTTACAGATAAGAATTATTATTAACAATTAGATAAGAACTTTAAAAGTAAATTGGTAATGAAAAAACCATTTGTTAAGATAAACAATAAACATATTTTAAATAATATAAAAATATTAATTTTTAAAAAGTTTTTATTAATTTACTACACCTCATTACCTCTAGGGCATGCTGTATCTAAATTTTTATGGAGATTAGAATCAGAATTGTTTGATATTTTTGTGAAGCGATAAGGATTTTGCTGCAATATTTCCTCTGTATCTGTCACAAATTGATTTTTACCGTTTTCAACGTCATTAAAAGTCTTTTAAGCAGGAGAACTAATTATTTCATTTAGACTTAGAAAACCATCATTTCATGTAGGTTTTCCCTTTAAGAATTTAAAAAATGCGCCTTCATCCAATATCTTTTGTTAAGCCTATAATTTAATTTTAATGATAATCAAGATTTCGTCAGCTAACTAACTTTTTAATCTATTGGTTATCTTTCTGTGCAAAAATTCTAAATTTCGCTAAAAATTGGCTGCTATCGCCTTATCTCTGTCTTTATCCTTTTGTCCGAGAAACTATTTTTCCTTTCTAATACCTTGAGTAGTTCATTTCCATGTTGGTGAGAGGACGAAAATTTTCCCTTACCATTTCAAACCAAAACATTTTTTTTCTACAGTTTCTTGAGTTAGGACGTATGTAGTGGTAGATTACAACGTGTGCTAATCTCGCACCCCTCCTATGTGATGATGATAGTGATATCAGTTGAAAAGTCTGGTGTCCGCAAGTTCTCTTCGTGGTAAAATTCGTTTGTTTGTTTCATCCCATCTTATGCTAAACCAAGAGGTAGTAGAGAATATTTTGTTCGCTCTAAAATAAGAGGAAAGGAATGGTAAAATATATCGCATTCATTTCATTCGCCCAGTGTCTGTTCAATAAAAATCATCACGTAGAATTATGTCGACTAGTTTTTTTAATAAAAAAGCTTCTCTGAAGGTGAGAAATAATTGTCTTAGATTTTCGTTTCTTAATGGCCTCGTGGTAGCTGTTTTTAGTTTGGTCTGGAAAAGCTCAGTGGAGATGGTCTCCTGTAGGTCTACCTTTTGTCTTCTTCAATTGAATAAGGATCTTTCACAACGGCCTAACTGGTGGTGATCCCAATCGTGATGCTAGAAGGGAGAGCAAATTACTTAGTCCACGGTTCCGGGACTAATGTAGTTCAATCTGCCGTTTAGAGTGGGAATTTAATTATATAAGATCTCTGATGTATTCATTTTAGAATTTTAGTAAATATTGAAATTGAATATCTACTTAGAGTGTACTTAAATAACCAATGTAACATTCAATTGTTTTCATCGGCTCTACAATAGAAACTTTTATCTTTTTCTAAATAACAATGTTGGGTAATGCCATTTGAGAATTTGGTTCATTTATTTCATTTTTCGTGGTTTTTTGTAAAACTAGTTTCCTCTAGTTCAGAATCTAAATTCTTTTAATTTTAAATTTTTTAAATATTTTCAGTGTAATATATACAGTGAGTTAATATTAGTTACACAGGCTGTATTTAAAATTGCGCATAATATGTACACCACGTTATTCTACATCACATATTGAAAAGGAAAATGTAATCCCATTTTGACGAAAACTTCTTCATTACAAAGTTATTTATTTAAGTAATAAAAAGAAATATTCCACAATATTTTTGTTTTATCTTTTAATAGTTTGCCTGTAATTCGCTTTTTATTATTGTTAAATCTTTGCTGTAGGAGCTTTAAAAATATGTTGCAATACTGCATTGTTCTTGCTGTAAAATCATTTATGAAAAACAGTAGCTTTGCAACTAGCAACCCTGTTAAAATATCATGCAACGTTGTCAACTCTAAAAACTGTTAATTGGTCATATTTTATAAACTAGGAAATTATGGCAAGAAGTATATAATAATTTTTTGATTCAGATTTTGCAGTAGATTCGCTTAGAGTACAGATTATGCGCCATTTTGAAATGAGGGAATACAATTTTGTTTAAAAATTTTGAATTTATGAAATTAAACGCAACGCTTACAGATCTGCAGAGTGTTCTATTGCTTGTACTTTTAAGCTTTATAAGATAGCTAGTAAGGATTGCTGATAATAATTGGTAGAATAGTACTGCCGTGCAAATGAAAATTCGGTAAGTCCAAAAATAAGCAAATTTGAGTTAGTACTATAAGGTGCGTTCTCTTTATTCATATAATCATTTTAGCAAACCAGATAAGCCCAAAAGTTTGCTGTAAATCTAAATAATTGCCAAAAAAAGATAGCACGTGTATTGTATTCAGCTATGATTCGGCACTTACCGCTTTCTTTTATTGTACTTACTTTGTCACTTACGGCCATTTCTTGAGTTGCAGTCAGGACAAAAATAAGATTTCAGTTTTGTCTTTGGAATTCTCTTAGGGCAAGTTATATTGATTAGAATTTATAATTATTGGTATTCTTATTAGAATATTATAAACTATAAGTAGTGATTTACTATCACTATACGAAAATTCATTTTGTAACGTTCACTTTTTGTTTCCGTTATATGTGTTGCACTTAATCGGTGCTGTCGGTGTATTTTTGTAGTTTTTAGTAGATTTTTCTTCTTGAAGAAGTTCTTGTAATCCTTGTGAGTTTACACTGATAGATTGATTATTTTTTAGCTTCTTTAATTTTGAAATCATTTTATTTATTGTAGCAAACGGGAGACAAGGTATAATTCTTTTATTTATTATTTATATTTAACTTTTATTATTGCAGTACGTTGAACTCTCGCAGCTGTGGTTTGCATTTCTGGTTATTTACAGTCATTACAGATCTGGTTAGCAATTTGATAAGGGTTGGATTTTTCTTATCACGATTTAGTAATTGTGATTTAGATTTCACCTTTTATTTATTATATCTCAACTTTTCATACGTTTTGTGCATGATATTCCGATAAGTGGCCAGGTGTAATTTGGTAGATGTTAGATCTTACTGGTTCATTTCTCTAAAGGTAGTCCATGTGTGGTTGATCTTTTGTTTTTGGTTTAACCAAAATGAATTGAAGTTAAGATTTCTATACCAGTTCATTTGGTTTCATCTTTTTCTTAATTGTAAATTACAATTATGTCCTCGTGGAAGGTGAAATCTTATAGATTGTTACTTTAATATTGCTACTTGATCATGTCGTGGGTTATCAGAAATTTCATTTGCAAGTCTCCTGTTGATTACTTAAATATTTAATTTTCGAGATCCGGGATTTCCATTCGAGTCGCACACGGAAGACTTTGGCAGAGCGAGAGTTTTCTTCTAGGCAGTTTCGCTGTCGATATTTGTAACAGGGGTACATCAATTTCAAATCCGGCGAGGTTAAATGGGTTTTGTTTTTTGCTTTTGTTGGTTTCCTTTAGCTTGTTACAGCACCTTAAGAATTGGGGTTGTTTCATGAAGATTTCCTTCGCACAGTAGGAAGATAATGTGAGTCGCTGTGGGGTGTTATGCAACTTCGTGAATTCCGTTCTGCTCCCAAGCAACTTATCTGACTTGGATTTTTGTCTTCGTTCCAAGCGGAATCGCTGATCGATCCGTGAAGGTTGAGGTGCCTGTACATCTGGCACATACTTTATCAACATGGCCGTTAATCTTTGAATTTCTACAAATTTAGATTTATCAAATTCAATCTATTTCCTACATTTTTCATTTTTTTTTGTACTTTATCTTAATTCACTTAAATGCATTCCGACGAAATTTGGTGTTTTTTTGGATTTAACAAACAATCTCGAAAAAAATGGACATTTAAAATCCTTATGATTTAAAAATTATTTGGTTTCGATCAACCATAATTGAATTAGAAAATAAAAAAAAACTTAAGAAGGGTGTGTTAAGAAGGTTTGGTTTTTCGTATAGTTTGTTCCAGGTTCTATACATCTCTAATCACAGCGCTGTAGATTTGGAGTATCGAATCTCGTGGTAAGTTCATTTTTTTCTCCACTCTTAGTTAGTGTTGTATAAGTTTCTGGTTCAAAATTTTCTAAGTATATTCATGAATTTCTCTGTTTCAGATGTTTTAGATGCAAATTTTGATTTTAAATTTTATTGCCTTCACTTGTACCTAAAGGTTTATTTAAAATTTTTATTATTAATTTAACTTTCCTTATATTAATTTTTTTAATTCCCTTACTTATTTATAATTGCTTTTTGGAACTGTCAAGAATTCTTGTAGATTGTTGTTTTTTCTTTGAAAAAACTGGTGCCCTTATTGATCGATTCTTTCAATATATGCATTAATTATATTTTGTGTTTTATTGACTATATTACTCCTTATCCTCACCCAAGGCCACCCACTGAATTTAGCCAGCCTAGGACCCAAGACTTAAGAGTCACTACACTATATGTAATGCAAGGTTAAATTACAATTTAGATATTTTTAAAGAATAAACGTGTTTATTGCGATAAGGAACATAACCTAGTAAAGTACTGTGGGTTTTTTTTTATAATTGTTACGTGGTAACAGATTTATTTCGAAACGTTTTGTATAATTTCGAATTCGAAGCACCTTGTATATTTTGTTTAGGTTTCAATAATTTCTTCATGCTGGATTTTTATTGACTAATTCCTTATTTTTATTAATTTTTTTATTATCTAAAAATTTCTTTTTATACGTAAGTTAGAAATCAGCTGCTCCCTTTTTAAGCAAATAATTATATTTCAATTCAGTCCTCCTAGTGATATCTAGTGATTAAAATGAGTATTATGTGGGAATGACGGCGCATGCGTTACTTTACAAGCCCTTTGACTGCTGCATCATTTAACCCTTTCTTTCTATTCAAATTCTCGCTATAAGTTAGACGTCTTTTGTGCCGCGTCAATTGGAATTTCAGGTAAATCAGCCTTTGCGTTCATTTTATTTTGTCTGATCCTTGATTATTTCTATAGAATTGCCTTTTGTCTTTTCCTTTTTACCGTATCGTCAATTATCGTTTTCCAGCAGTTGAGTTATTTATTATCGTATCAACTATAATACCACTACAAAGGCGTGGTCGTCACCATTTTGCTCTGCGAAGTTTCAAAGGGCTTCATAAACCAGATCCATCGATTATAATCCAAGAATTTAAGGGACATCCCTTTATATTTGCTGGTAAATCATCCCAACTGGCAAAATCCAGAATCCAGGTAGTTACTACTGAATACACAGAATATAAGGCGAGACAAAGGAAGGTATTTATTTATTGGAAATTTACTTGAATCAATACTTGTTTATTTACGGCCTAAGCTAGAATTTTATCTTTTAAGTTTATGTATTATTATTATTAAATTAAAATTTACTTAAATATTCATGGAGTTCAGTTTTTTTATATTTATTATAGCAAGGTTATTGTCTGACCTTGACCTTCATTATAAAGCAAGTTTTTACTTGTAATAATCATTGTTTTTTTACATTTTGTTTCTCTGGATAAGTCTCTATGTTAATAAGATCAGAACTTTATTCAAATTTAATCAATACAGTTAATTAATATTTTTTTATATGTTTATCATAATCGGATACAGATTCTAAAAATCTTTGATTTATCGTTATTTATTTTTTTTATACAGTAATATTGTTATGAAGGCCTTCAAGGGTTATTATTTTACATTATTAAAATAATCATTATCATTGAACTATATAATATGCATGTTTTGTTGTTTTTTTTTCTAACATGGGTGTGTATCGTTAGTAAATATATGTTGAATTATAATTAAATATTATTATTAAAAGTTTTGCCTTTTATTTTACTGAGAGAATAATAAGCCCTTTGGAATATCTTTATCGTGCTGGAGCTTGGAGTTTGGGTTTTCCTTCTTTTACCAAACTACACCAAAGCAAGTTAATTGTGTTTAGACAATAAAATTCCTTACGTTTTAATAAAAGACAGGTGGCACCCCTATTATATCAGAGCAGAAGGTTCTCACGATTTTTTAGAATTCGAAAAGGATCTTGAGGCCTCACCTTAAGCCAACTAAAATCTCTTTAAGCTTAAAACTGCTACATAATTTCATATTACTTTCGACAACGATTACAAAACAACCTGAGTTTTTATTTATTTTTTACCGTTAATAACTAAAAATAGAAATGGATTTTGGTTGAATCTGCGTACAAACGATTTCGGAGCTACCTAACGTTACTGTTGTTGAAACTGGAGAAAACCATCTTTCTGCATTTTACAAGACACGGTATTTATATTTATTTATTTATTTATTTATTTGTTCAACTTGTGTGAATCCCTCTTTACAGAAAAACATAATTATTACTAATAACTGTATATAAGGTTAACTAGTAATTTGATCTAATACTAACAGCGGTAAATATCATTACAACTGTAGAAGGCGGCAGGCATAATTGTGTTATTTAAAGTTTGATCCAAGCCATTTTCCTAATTCGCTTATTGCTCAAAACTTGTCTAAGAGCAGTTACCGCTTTTTTCATTTTTAATTTTCTTAGATGATTTGTTTATAAGTATATTTGAACTAACTTCTAAATATTCTTTTAGGCATGAATTTCATTAGATGGTTTTTATAATAAACATTGCTTCATACATTTTTCTTGAATTGTACTTTTACATACCTTTTCTGCTCCTTATCTACGAACAAGGACACCAACTAAGAAGAAAGGTAAGTTTTCTGTAAGAGCTATGTATCGTATTTGTAAGATAATTTAGTCTTGGTAGGAGAGTTTTATTGGTTGTATATGAGAAACAGTTACTTCTCTATCCGCACACGTCAACATAAATTATTTTTGTGTTAACTAAACTGGCGCCCAACGTGAAGCTCGATTCATACGTTTGATGTCACCGAGTTCATTGTTAACGGCGCGACAAAGAGTTACATCGGGCTTGTGCCTACTGCACTGTCCACTTCATTAATAAGTAATATTCCCATACAATTCTCAACGTATGCGTTCTAGAAGAGTCCTCGCATTGAACCTTTACGTGTTGCATCATAATTTATAAAATATGTAAAGGAACTAGCAAGAGGAAATTATCAGAGAGGAGGGCACTGGAAAGTTTTAAATAATTCAAGTGTCCTAAATGCAAGATTTAGAAAAAATAGAATTCATTTCGTATTTATACACATACTAATATGTAACAAAGGCAAACATATTTAGAGCAACTATTCGCTATAATATGACAAAGCGATGAATCCAGTAGTGGATTCTCTACAAATATCTTTTGTGTGAAATTCACATAAATACTTATTAGAAATCTACAGATTCGCAAAGAATCTTTTTCAAATAACTGATAAAAATCTGACAGTGACAGATTTCATGTGTTACCAACATTTTATTTTAACTAAAAGTTTAGATCTCCATTAAATGAACGAATTGCCTTTGCGTTGCCCAAAAATATATCTCAACTTGCTCCACTCGACGTAGTTACTTATGTATAAAGGTTGGTCGCTGCTTTAGAATGGATTTTGAGAAATATTCCAATAGCGGCTAATGTAAAGAGGTATATTATGAAATGTTATAAAATAAGAAGAAAAGCAAGGCTTGTAAATGAAAAACATCTAACTTATAAGGAAATAAAATACATTTCAGGATTTCAGGGCAAGCTATATTTATAGGACAAAGTAGTCATAAATTTTACTTTTAAAGTCGTACAAATTTATATTTTTCAATTTATATACATCCTGAAACATTTCGCTTTCAGGTTTCTGTTTTAATATAAAGAACATCAAGTTTCATGTTTCTGAATAGCTTAGAATTATCAAAGTTCTTATTCCCTTACTTAATGGTTATTACAACTAGAGTGGATAAGCCAAAAGGAATCAATTCTATATATTATAGCTAAAGGCAATTAATTATACAATTTGTTAATTAACTTTACCATTTCTACACTTTCGCGAAATGACACGAACTTTTAATGATTATAATTTAATTACTTTTAACGTTTTATTAAACATCTTATATCCAAAAGTTTCTTCAGTGGCAGTACTTTAGCTGATTATAAAAGAACATTTCTATTACGAGTAAAAGCATTGAAAGAATTGCTGTTTACTAAAGACTCGTACTAAATGGAACCCTTTTTCTTGGTCACGAATCTCCAATATTTCAGATCACGAAAAAAGAATTGAGATATTATACGGTGAAAATGTTTCCATTTACTCCTGGGTTAAACTCTATTTTTTGTCACGAGATACTTTCAATTACAAGAAGTTTATAGGTATAATAAAACCTTATAAATAACGAATCTTATCAATGATAATAAAACTTTCGCTCTCATGAGCAATGAGTGTAACACTAATTACGGAAATATACATTCCCGCAATATGAATTCTTGACTATATCGTAACTGGGTTTTACTACTAATTAAGCAAACAATTTACCTATTTCATAGTGAAGATATTGTGATGCGTGTACATGAGAATTGAATCAATGAATTAATTTTATTTTTTTGATGTTTATAAATATTTTGTAATGATTTTCTGACACGTGACAACTTCAATCAAACTGACAGTTAATTTTTTTTTAAACAATTTTACATTTATTTTTCGTTTCGTTAATAATTAAAGAAATTTTTGTTTTATGTTCTTAATATCTCCAAATTTGACTTTGATCCCCTCCAACCTCTTATTTTCCATTGTCATCTTCATTTTGTTTCTTCTTTCCGCTTTTCTTGCTCTTCTTAGTTTATTCTGCCAATTAATAGTACATTTCAATTTTTCTTTTTTATTATTGTTATTTTGATAACTTTTTTCTTTTTTGTAATTATTCTTTATCTTATTTTTAAGATTTGCCTTTCTTATTGGTAAACTGTTAATTCTTTCTTTTGGATTTATTCAATTGTGGTTTACTGAGAATTTTGCCATATTTTGAATCCCGCTATCTAATATACAATAATGACTTGGTCCATGATTACCTGCTGTTGATTTCTCTTCAACATTTTTGTTTATTTTATCTAATTCTATTTTCACATTCTGCTGGTAGTTTTCTTGTGCTTTTTCTTGCTCCTTAATTTTCTCATTTATATCTGCATCCCTTATTTGTAACATGTTGATAATTTCTTCTTGGTGCCTTTCTATTTTCCTACGCATTTCATTCTGACATTCATCTATCTTATTATTCACCTCTTCTTGTATTTCACCTCTCTTGTTTTTAACAATATTATCCCATCTATTCTCATGATCTTCAAATTTTCTTTTAATTTCTTCAAATCTTTTCTCTTGATTATGATTGATTTCTTCAAATCTTTTAGTATTATCTTGCTTCATTTCTTCAAAATTCTGTACTATTGTGCTATTATCTCGTTTAATCTCTTCTAATCTTTTTGTGTTTTCTTGTTTCATTTTAATAATATTTTAAGTAAATCTGATTGTTGTTGTCTTATTTCTTTTTGCTCTTTATCTCCCTTTTCAACATTTCCCATGGTCTCCTCCATACTTGTACTTTCTTCTTCCATCTGTTCAATTTCAATATTTTCTTCCTCTCTTTTGTCCCTTTTTCTACTATCTACCGATTTACCTCGCTTCGACACCTTTCCAATACTAACAGACAACTCACAAAATGATAATTATGTCTAAAATATTATGAAACTGAAAATATCTTTAATGTAAAACTCAAGAATTTAATGAATTCTAATCAAACTAATAAAAAATTTTTTTGCTATTCAAATACTTCGTAAACCAATTAATAAATTCCATACAAATGACTATTCTTTTAACTAATGTTATTTTAGTACAATTTTGGGTTCCATTGGATTTGCCTTTTCTTATAATATGGATCTTTATCTAACTTGCCCTACCACGTTGGGACGCCATTTTTTATTTATATGTGATGCATGTACATGAGAATTGAATCAATGAATTAATTTTATTTTTTTGATGTTTATAAATATTTTGTAATGATTTTCTGATATTTGATTGATAACCTAAATAAGACCACCTTGATCAACACGTGACAACTTCAATTAAACTGAAAGTTAATTTTTTTTAAACAATTTTACATTTAATTTTCGTTTCTTTAATAATTAAAATTTTTGTGTTATGTTCTTAATATCTCCAAATTTGACTTATTTTTTTGTTTACCACCTTTTTTTTTTATTCTTGTTTACCTCACTTCACCACAACCTTTTAACTTTACACTTCCTATTGCTTTTCCGCAGACCTCCTTGCTTCCATACACCCTTCGTAGAGTCAGTCGTCCTCTGTTAATGAAGACAACCTTCTTCAGTATGTCGCTGTTTGGTCCACCGGTTGCTTAGGTCCGCACCAAAGACATTCGGACAACACATACCAAAGATTCCATTATTCCTCCACAATTAACTCTCTGGCTTTTATTTCTTGTTACTCCGTTTTAATAACTAACTTATTCTTCCTTCCATTTAATACAACCTCTTTATTCCTTTTTTAACTCCGTCACCCATACAGTAAAATAAGCTCGATAATATCGTTCACTAATCTTTGTTTATTATCAATACTTTTAAATAACTTCTCCATAAACTCGAATTCAAATCTTCAAAAATTATTTTAACCGCAACAACTTTTCAACTCAATATAAAATGTTTTTCTCTAAAAACTCTTATTAACAAAATTCAATTCAAAAAAAAACATACCAAACTTTTTCTAAAAATTATTATCAACAAACTTCTCTTCAATTGTCCTTTTTTTATTCATAAACTCCTATAATTAATTCTATGAACAATAAAAAAAAAACTATTACATAAACAACTAATCTTACAAATTTCAGAATATTTAAAATATTCTCTTTAATTGTTTGATTAACTAACTGTCTGTTCTTATGCTCTTCAATAACTTTAATGATATCATTATTCTTGTTGTTTTTCTTATTTAGGTACCATTTCAACCTTTTAATATCATTACGATATGTAGGAAACAGTAATTAAATTAATGAACTAGCGAACGAAAAAATATACTTTTCAGATAAATTACAAGCAATTTTTCAGTCTGAAAAGATCAAAGGAAACCGTGCAATTTTAATATTAAACTTAAAAACATCATTCCATACCACCAAGATGATATAAGAAAAGTTTGAAAATCCATCAAAACCAAATCAAAATAAAATTAAAGTTACGATAACTGAAAGTTAAAATGAAATCGATAATTAATATCAGAAATGATGTCTAGGTGTCAAAAATTAAATATTACTGGAAGGAGAACAGCAATAGTCATAATTTATTTAAATTGGCACGCCTTGGTAATTAGCAAATGTTAAATGTGTGCTAAGTGTCAACAGGGAATCTCAATTAGTACAGGATTACCATTTACGATGTACAGTAGTGACGAATCTGCGATTAGTACTGGGTGTAGTGACTAAAAAGTGAAGAAACCGGTAAAATATTTAATTATTTATTTAATCAAAGCAGAGATATTTAAACGATTTGTAAATAATACAGAAACGATAGTCTAGCAATTTAGCAGAGGTGATTAAAATTGCATGCCACCCGTCACAAAGCAGGAAAGTGGGAAATTAAAGCCAATTAATATTAAAACCAAGAAATTGGAATTTTGCTTAAATTGCTTGCCATTCAATCACCTTATAGAAAACCATATGCAGTAAATCTGAAAATAAGTAATCGATAACATAAGTAGTAAGTTTTATCGAAAAATGTATTATCTCATTATGAATAGTATAACAAGAACTAGAAGAGAAAAAAGTAGAATTTCTAACGTATGACTTTCTAGTGGAATGGCAACTAATAAATGGCTTACATTATCATTGGCATTGTGTCAGGTATCAATCGTTCCAAGATAGATTCATTACTGTTTTAGATAGAAAACAATCAAGTCTCAAACCATCAGATATCAGAACTAGATATTTAAAAGAAATAATTTAAATATCAAGTCAGCAAATTGCGCAGCACACCAAGATTCAGATTTTCAAACTATACAGCATTTACTAAACTTATTCATGTCTCATCAATCTATCATCATGGATATTCTGCGATTTCGAATCATCAGCAGATCAGCCTGTTTACCGATCAGCTGCTTCATCGACTGACTTGAAGCTGTCGCAGCAGCATCTTGGTAGACAAAGAAAAGTTCGTTCAGTATTACTCAGCCCATCTAAGAACTTTTTCCCAGAATAATTGAGCAATGACAGAAATGAAGACAAGATATTAAAATTTTTCATTACAATCTAGTCATGCATCGTGCGAAAATGTCTCTTCTACGCTAGCCGGTAAAATGTCGAGTTATCTGATCATAAAGTCTGATCAGCTTACTGTCTTTATCTCATGCCAAGATTCCTAGTCTATGGCTCAGATCCTGGTAGCATAGAATTAAGTTCCACATAATGTTGATCTACATGGAATCGGACAGCGTATTAATGCTTTTTACTGAAACTGAAGATGTAAGAGTGCTCAAACAATTACTGTTTTGTTTCCAACGTGGAGAATTTTAAGTACAACTTTAGTATAGTAGTCCATTCATTCAGCAATATTTGAACTCGGTCTCAAAAATCACTGGCATCAAAGAATTCTGATTTCCTAGTAGCTGTCTTATTCGAGAACAGATTAAACGTAGAGTATTCTAAATAAATGTGACAAACCTTCAGAAGCTTGGAGAACATATTATAAAAAGTTTGAATCAAACTCCTTCTTGTATAAATTGTCATATACACCTCCTAGAATAATTTTGTCTGATTTTGCCTTATAAATGCTATCTTGATAGTTTTGATACTTTGTTTTATAAGTTTTTGTGTCCAAAGACAGCTCCAGGAAACCAAGCTTTAAAAAGATGCCAGCAATATCAAAAATTCAGATGATACTGAAAGAAAGAGTTTGTCTGAGCTAGATCAGGAACTGTTGTGGTCAGGCATTCAAACTTCCTTTGCTAATCATTGATAAATACAGCAAATATTGATTTTGAATAACCGAAGAATAAAAGAACTGTCTACTCTTTCGTATATGTACAAACGGCAGCATTATTTCAGAGAAACATGACAATAATGATAACTTTCTTTTGCAGTCTATAATCATGGGCAAGCTATGTACAAGTCTGGAGAGTAGAAAAGACTTGTGTTTCATTTCCCCATTTCACGGCAAACAACTTTAGGAGCTCAGACCTCTTCTTCATGGATCACTTTAGAAGCTCGGAAACACTTTAGGAGCTCGGAGCTCTTCAGCATGCAAGTACGAGAATGTTTAAAAAGGGTAAAGATAAGCAAAGGTAATCAAATTTGTGGATTTGTGTATTGTCTGTTTTGGCAATCCCTTTGAATATTCCAACAATAGTCGGCCATCATATGAATGTCCCATCGTCCTTGGTACCGATCTTCCATAGTTTCTAAATCCTGATGTAATCTTTCACCCTGCTCATCGCTTAGAGCATGTAAATTTCGGGAAAGTCTGTCAAGATGACCATTCGGAAAATGAAGTTTTATACTCATGTTGCAACCTAGGCAGTGGAAATTTTCAAGCATTGTTTCCACTAAATCTTTATAATTGCACACTTTTGTTTCCAAGAAAATTGTTGGCAACCATCGTGAACGAAGTCCAGGCCTTTTTGTCAATTTCATTCAGATTGTTGATAAAATTTGGGTCTCTCATTAAAGTTCTAATTTGCGGTCCATCGAAAACTCTGGCTTTAAATTTTTCGTAACTTAAGTCGTTGAAAGTTTTTACGTAAGTGCTAAAAACAGTCGCCTTGCAAATCCAAAGCTTTAACGTATTGCTTAATAAGACCTAGTTTGATGTGGAAAGGTGGAAAAATGATTTCTTCTCTGTCCACTAATAGTTGGTTTATAACATTATTTTATCCAACGCCTAAGGACATGCTAAAAGGCTAATGTTTCTGACTCCAGTGTTGGTTTCTTGCTCGACTATCCCAGAGGCAAATAAAACACAGGGACTTTGTGTATCCTCTTTGAAATCCAAGTAGAAAATTTACCATTTTAAGATCCACGCACATGATCCAGTTATGCTCTGTATATTTTAAAAAATTCAAAACATTTTTAATGTCTTCGTATGTTTCCCTTAAGTGGACTGAATAACCAATAGGAATTGAACTATACAAATTCCCATTGTGTAGCAAGACACACTTGAGATTTCTGCTTGAACTGTCTGTAAATAAACGCCACTGATTTGGATGATATTGTTTAACTCCCATTTCACTTAGCAAACCTGGCACATTATTACAATTAACAAACCCACACTCGTGTTTAAAATATGGTACAAGATCACTCAATTATCTTCGTACCTTTCTTCGGTAAGTTTTTTTCATTTAATCTTGAAACTAGCAGTTCCGATGATTCCTTTGACACCCAAATCTCTTACTAGGTCGTTCAATTTCGCTTGAGTAAAACGTTGAAGTCCAGACTTAGAAATTAGATCTTCATTGTCAAAATTAAGATCCAGGCCTTGCTCTTCCAGAACGTCTGGCATATGCTGATCGTCCTCATCCTCAAGTGAAGGAAACTGGCACTGGTCGAACAGCTGGGTCGAGATTTGGATACACAATTTTGTTCTTATTTTTCTTATTATAGCGCGAAACCTGAACTAAACAAAAATAACAGTCATCGACATGGTTTTTAGGTTCACGCCAGTTCATTTTCCCTTGCTCCACTGTCGTAAATTTTCCACGCACGGTTTATACACACTTCTCTTGATCTCCAAGTTTCACGCCAAAATAAGCCGAGTATAACTTCTTCACTAAATCACTGATGTTTGTCTTTTGACTGGGAACAATGAAACTTCCACAAACGTAGCAGAAATAATTTGAGAGTAGTAGACATCTTCACTGCGATTAAAATGTGTAGGAAGCCCACGAATAAAAATTACACGACCGGCTAAGAGCTCGCTACTGCCAGACGCGCAACTAACAAATCATTGCTATTTGCTTTTAAGAGAAGAACTTAAGTAGGTATTATCGAGTCAGTGTCATTATATGCACATTACGCTAATGACCTGAAGCTATTTGGAAAGTCCTAAATCCTAACAATTCAAGCATTTAAATGTATTAGAGACTTCCAAGAATTTTCAAATGTGCAAAACAAAGATAGAGCACAGCGGAAAAACCTAACGTGATAGGGAAAATTTGATTTGATATTTGAAATCACCATGCCAAAATTAGTTAAAAACAGGTGTCAGAGTATAATCAGCAGAAAAAAATTTCAATTGTAGGCCTGTGTCATTATAAACATCGGTACCTAAATCACTTTAACAGCCTAAAGGAAACCAATCGTCATTTATTTGGTCTACTGTCAGTCTGTAGTTCGTTGCAGCTGCCCATTGTTATTTGCCGACACTCATCCTTTTCATTTCGTTGTAATTTCTACTTCCGGTTTCTTCAGTGATTTATCTCTCTTTATTCTCCTCTTATTTTACCCTCAATTATCGCGTTGAAAAAAAGAAGGAAAATCATCGGAAAGTAAACGTTTATTTGTTAACAAAAGAGAAAAAACAACGAATGACATCGGGGTGCTGGAGTATTCTAACGTCGAACCTACTTAAATCCCAAAAGCCCGTATCGCATTCAAGACTTACCTTCGTTTCCCGGACCGGCAAATGAAAGATTGAGTGACGAGTGACGGGCATGTGAATTTCTCTAACCATCTCTGTGAAGGTGGCCTTATAACAGTCATATTGGAAAAAAATTTCGGGTTTATAGTTTTCAATTAAAAGTGGTAGAATCTTGATTAAATGGTGATCGAACGCCTCGGAGCAACCAGGCCCTTATATGTGTGCGCCTCATAGATAATTTGGTATACTGAGTTCCTTACTTTTGGAAAATGCAAAATCAATTTTTTAACTGTTGTTGTGGTTCTAAGATACATAAACCATAAGAAATATTCTTTTCTATGCCTTCAATTACTAAAGCTTATGCCAACTGAATTATTATTACTGTAGCTGTTACTTTTCACGCTTCGTATTTAAAAAGTTTTCAGTACTTTACCTAGAAATTGTTAATTATTGTTAATTTGAGCACAGAATAGTCTTTGCTTCAACGTTTTCCAAAGTTGAATTGCTTTAGAAATCGTATACTATAAATACACGAATGTTGGTCGTCTAATTTTCATAACATTAGTGAAGGAACATTTCATATATTGACTTGAGAATATTAAACGTTATATTAAAATTTTAATCAAATAAAATAACTAAACCTGCACTGAAAGTTTAAAGCTTGGAATATACTCTGTATTATTCCTCAGAAGCTGTTTCGTATTCAAAATTTAGTAGATGATCCCACACTATAAAATATTCCACCGAAATCTGTTTTTACTGCAACAGGTGTCTTGTAATGGAATATTTATATAAGTTTACTTTAGTTATCAAGAATAAAAAGTTTCAAGAAAGAAAAGTTCATGGAAAACCTTACAAATGTGAATGCGACTTTTAAGATTTTGTTATACATAGATGATCTGCGTTCTGTTTTTGAGGAATCAGAACATAATTATTTTATGAGGAGATAATACAGAGTGACCATTATACACAGCTTTAGAAATATGAATTTTTACTAACCGTAACTGTGTTATGGTCAAAGTTACAAAAATTTGTTTCGTTCCATTTTTAGAAATGGAGTTTGCAAGAAGTATATTGTTCAGAAGAAGTGCTATTATCTAGTTATTTGATTCAAATAGTAAACGCTTCTAAGGTTTAACTAATTCAGGTTTTGCTTTAGAGTCTTATTACGCTTACGATTCAGGCTTTAAAAATAGTAAATGTGGCCATTTCAACTAAATTTCGATTTATAGGCTCTCTTTGAACTTAAGTGTGCTAAATGGTTAAAGACCCGTGGCGGAACATATTAACATTAAAATCCACTCCGCAACGTTTCCTAAGATATTATAGGCCAGATTATATTGGCAAACGTGTTTTGTTGCCATATGCTTTCAAATCCTGTTGATTACGCTAGAGCTGAGTCTTATTTACTTACTTAGTTTACGGTTGACACAACTCACCGAGCCGGAACGCTGCGACGTCGACGGCCGTTCGATTTTAATTATAGAAAATGCCAAAAATTTCCTTATTGAAACTGGAACTGATTTAAGATTCCATTAGACAAAATAAGTAGCCAAAATAGAGAATAGATTTGTATAGAAGAACCTAGAGTTTCTAGACTAAATAGTTCAATGTGAAACTTTTCAAAAGCAGATATATAGTGGAAGTTCTTGGTTTAATTTACACGAAAAAGAAGTTTCAGATATCGCAGATAAGACTAGAATATCTGGTCAATCTAAAATAATCATTACGGTGAATCAATCAAGTTAGGTTTTTCCAATGGATGAACTTTAGTTAGAAAGAAACAGATTATTTATCTTAAGATTGAATTAAGCATGTCATATTAACGGTTCTTGCAAGACGATCTTTCTAACTTGCTAGAAGATGTTACATTAGAAACGGTTCTTGTAAATAATTTTTAAATCATGGCAATACATTCTATTTTCGAATGAACATGCTTGATTTGCTCATTTTGCTCAGTTTAGTTGAATAAGACTCGATATACTCACTTTCACTCAAAGTCAAAATGGTCAAAATTCCCACCAACTACTACTACTTACCATTTGTCAGTATTGCTTTCCGCTTCCCAAAGAGAACCAATAGCTGCTTATGACTCCTGAGTCTTACTCATACACCTATTCACTCGGAATGAAATAATGAAGTCTTAGGAAGTTGCAGAAATATTGGATATTGCGAAATTATATTTTGCTTTAGTTTTCTAGTCCATAATTCTCTGCTTTGCAATATCTTCTTGAATTTCTTTCTTTCACCTTGGTTTAGGTCTTCCTCTTCTTTTTTTTCCACCAGGTTCACTTTCCAATGTGCGCTTTGATAGTTTTCCCACTGGTAATCTCACTACATGGCCTATCCATTTTATTCTGTTTGCTTTTGCGACTCCCACCAAATTTGGTTCGTTGTACAACTCTTGCAACTTTTGGTTAGTTCTTCTTACCCATCCTTCTCCTACTATTTTTCCGCCAAATATCTTCCTTAAAATCTTCCTTTTCCATATTGCCAACATATTCTTTTCTTTTGTATTGATTGACCACACTTCACTTCCATATGTTACCACTGGGCGCACTATTGTTTTATATATACGGATCTTTGCTGATCTTGATAACACTTTACACTTTAATAACTTGTTTAAGCCAAACACTTATTACCGGTCATTAATCTTGCTTGCATTTCTTCATTACTCCCAGGTTCCCTAGTAAACATCACCCCTAGATAAGTGAACATGTTCACCTCTTCAAAAGCATATTCCTGATTATCAACTTGTATTTACTTGCAGCTCGATGTTATCTTTAATTTCCTTATCATTCATGTCAGGTATTTTGTTTTCTTTTCAGTTATTTGGAGACCTATTTTCTTTGCCGCAATTAGTAAACGACCCACTATTTCCTTCAGCTCCTGTTTATTTCTTGTGATCAAAGCTACATCATCTGCAAATGCTAAGCACTGATGTTTTTTATGGTATACCAACCCATTTCTATTAATGTTTGCTTCTCTTACTATTTTCTCTAGTGCCAAATTGAATACTGAAGGAGATAAGGGGTCTCCCTGTCTTAGTCCGTTATTCACTTCAAATTTTCGTGTTAATTCACCCTTCACACTAACCATATTTTCTGTTTTCTCTAGTGTCATTCTTACCAACTTTATAAGTTTACTGCTTATGCCTAGTTCTCCCATTGCATTATACAGTTGTGGTCTTTTGATGCTGTCGTAGGCTTGTTTGAAATCAATAAATAGTATGTGGGTGTCCTTTTGGAATTCATGACTTTCTGCCTGTATTTCTTTCAAAATAAATATTTAGTCAGTTACTGCTCTTCCTATACGAAACCCGGCTTGGTATTCCCCTATTATAGATTCTGTTTCAGCCGTTAATCTGTTCTTTATATAGGTGGCTAATATTTTATAGGCGACATTTAGAAGCGTTATGCTTCTGTAGTTATCACACTCTGCTTTTAAATCTTTTTTGTGAATAGCCTGAGACCATTCTTGTAGCATCCTTTCTTTTTTTCCGTGTTGGCTTTATCATATAATTCTTCTCTACCACTTTTGAACATTTCTGTCGTTAGTTCATCCTTTCCAGCACTTCTATTGTTTTTTAAATTTTTTATTATGTTGGCAACTTCTTCTAGAGTAAGTATCTGTTCATTACCTTCTGTTATTCTCTCCTCTCTTGTGATCTCTACGTCTTCTTGTTCCTTATAGCTTAGTAATTTTTGAAAATACTTTGCCCAAATTTCCAGCACCTCATGTTTTTCCGCTTTTATCTCACCCTTCTCGTTCTTGTAAAATATTGCTCTACTTTGGTGTCCTTTCTTCAATTTTTCTATCTCCTGATAAAAATTTCTTCTCCTTGTTCTTATAATGATTTTCGATTTCTCTGATAAGCTTTTCATTGTGTTTTCTTTTTTCCCTCTACATATTTTTTTACATTTCTTCTGCTGCTCATGGTATTTACTTCGCCTTCCGTCGGTTTCTTATTCCAACATTTCTAATCTCAGTTTTTTTCTTTTTGCTACTTCTCTCTCACATTCCTCATTGAACCAATCTGCTTCTCGTTACTTGCTTTTCTGTTTGTGGGGTTTTAATAGCCTGCTTCATTGTTAACGTTATTGTTTGGCACATATCTTCTATTTCTTGCTCTTCATGTATGTTGGTAAGTTTCCTCTGCATCTCCTGTATATACTTTGTCTGTGCTTGTGGATGGTTTGATTTCTCTTCTTTGGCTTTTCCTGTTATATGGGAGTGTTTGTTTATTTTTAAACCAACTAAGTAATGGTCTGAGTCTGCGTCTGGTCCCCTATATGTCCGTACATTTCTTATGACGTTTTCACTCTTTTTTTCTATTAGGACATGGTCTATTTGGTTGGTGTATTTTCCATTTGGCGCTCTATATGTTCCTTTGCGTATATCTTTTCTTGGAAAGTAGGTAATTTTTATAATTAGGTTCCTTCGCCGAGCAAAATCAATTAACATTTTTCCATTATTGTTTGTTTTTTATGGTTGCTTTCTTTTTCAGTTGTAGGCCTATACATTTCTTCCTTTCCTATTTGGGCGTTGGCGTCTCCTAACACTATTTTCACATCATAGTTGCATATCTTCTCATATTCACTTTCCAATGTATCATAATATTCTTCTTTGACATTTTCTTCAGCATCTTTTTGACACACACATTTTTGAGGAAGTTTCAGCAGGCGGCGGCGGCGTTTAGTGATCTCTTATGTTTTATCGATCTTTGCAATCACTACATTACTTGTTAAGAGTACATCCTTTGGCTTTGCGTTATCAACCTTATAGGAAGACCTGCAGAAATACCTGCCGTAGAATCCTCTTAAGTTGTTTGTGTCTTCGCTATTTCTTTTCTGATGAACAGTAAATATCCTTTTGTGACTTGGAACGCTCACATTTGACGGTTTTTGTTGCATTCTTTTTGTCCTAAATCGTTTGCTGAAAACTTATGTAAAAAATCTTTTAAATATCACCTTCAAAATAAAGAGGAAGAATTATCATCAATGTGGTTGTTCTAAACTGTTTTGAGATAATACGTATGTCATGTGAATAGTAAAAGTCGTACAAGATAGCAACTCGCTGACCAATCTTGCACGCAAGTCGAATGAATAGTGACTAACTCGCTTCTGTGTGTAAGCCTCTGAAAGCCAGTTTTTCAATTTTCAAGTTTAGATTTTAATCGAGATTCAACTACATAAAAACAATAGGAATTCATCAAAGCAAGTAGCTTGTGTTCTTTTTTTAATTACTTGACTTGATTTGAAAATAAAAGTCTTGAAGATTTCACTACTTAACTTGAATTGCTTTTCTATCACTGCTACTTGACTTAATATCAAACAATTTCGAGATGCTTGACATTATTTGATAACGAACCATTGCTTGCAAGCTTGTGTACATGGCCATGGAGGTCATGAATAATTGCCCGTAAACATGGGATTAATTGTAATTAAAATTAAGTAGAGCGTTATTTCGAGATTCTCTTTAGTAAAATGGTTCGTCTGGAAGTCAAGAAACTAGTGCCTTTATAGTCAGTACTTGAGTGAGTCTTTGCTTGACTTCATTATGCTGAGCTCACAAGCATAACTCAAGTCATCTATTTCTTTACCTTGTGGTTCAGCACACGTACGAAATCGTATTTTCAAGTTAAGTTTTAACTATAAAATATTACAGCATACTTAAATTCGAGTTTTGCTTGAGTACTGACTATGAATATGATTTCAAGTCAAGTCGAGTCAAGAAACTTGAATATCAAGTCAAGCCGTGAATCTCTACAGTTAGACAGCAATTAGAATTTGAACATGAATCGAAAAACTGGCCTAAGGGTTTGATTTGTGAGTAGACATGGAATAGTAAACCTAATGGGTTTTCTCAGATGCTTATTTACGTCTTCAGCTATTAAGAGGTGGCAGAAATAAGAAGCATGGCCGTGGACTATTTGTTCTTACCGTAAAACAAATTATTCTTGTTAGCTTTCAAGATTGTTCTACCCTAGACTTTGGGTTTAAAAACATTTCTTCTGAAGCACTAGTTGTTGATTTCTTTTAATATCAGTGCGGTTAATGTTACCAATTGAAACCTCTGTCGTTTCTCTTAGCAAAGCTCATCTTTTGTTAGCGACGATTCCAGTTATTTCTAGACGTCCAATAAAATCTAAATTGTCGTGTAGTCGATTCAAACAACATGTAAATTTGTCTACTACCCAAAAAAATATTTTTGCATAAGTAATCTGTCTAAAAAAGAAAAACTTGACAAAAAAGATGAACATGTGCTTATGCAGATGACCAAAGGCATGGATGGGTGCCACACCGGCTATTCTCTATGTAGTAGGTGAACATACCAGAATAGTAAATTCCACAGAATTTAATTACCTCTTCTCCGATCCTTACCTTCATTCTTATTAGAATTCTTGTTCTTGACTGAAGTCCCCGAACTCTCCCGGGGAAATGAAACACGATAAGTTTCGTTTTTCCTCGCAGATAACAAGAAGTTGGAATATCCAACGTAACCGACATGTTTTGCTATTTTTGTAAATCCGTTACAACTTTTTAACAAAGAATCTTTTAGTCTGAATATATTTGGATTTTTTTCTGATTCATTTTATATTTTAGGTACGTTCTGCATGTCTATTCAGTAGCCTTCAAGTAATTTCTATATTTAAAAAATGCTAGCTTTTAGTTAGTAAAGACGTTTAATTGTAAAGAAATTCTAAATCAATAGATAAGAGTTTTCTTTGTTTTTTACAGTCGAATTTCTAGAGGTATAAATGCTAATTAGAAATTTATATTGGGTCACCTTTTCTTTCAATATATGTACGTCCAGGTAGTTTTCAAACATGTTGCAGGATATAATGCAAAAACAAAACTGATTTAGAGAAAAAAGTGTGAAAGTCCAACCCAGAAAACTTTCATCATGAGCTAAAACTATTAAATAGCTCGTAACTCAACAGAAAAAGCGCACAAAAACCAACCACTCACTCGGTAAAATAAAAAGCAAAACTGTTCGTTTGGGTAAAATCTGTACAACCTAGCTAATTCCCTAAAAGAATGTCTGTATTTGATGCGGAATTAATTTTTTTTTATTAAACATAAAGGAGTTTTATTAACGTTTTACGCCTGCAAACTGCATTTTTATTCGTTTTGTAATAGCTTTAACAAGATTGGAAATGTTACGCCCAAATGTCAATATTTCCCTGGTTTTATTTTTATTTAATTACCAAATGAAATGCCGTCTCCAAATAAGTAAAGTAGCACATAGAGAAGCAAATATTTAACTGCACTAAATTAAAAGCAATTCACTTACTATTTGTCTAGGTATAAAGCGTTAATTCCCATGGGAAGGAGAATTATACTCTTGGGTAATCGAACTTCTAAAGTGGGAGCAGCTGCGGTAACGTTATCTACCATAGAAGCAACCGGAAAAAATTGAAAAGGGTGTAGAATTAAGACAGCTTGAAATGATACATGTGTGGTCAAGAATTGAGTATTGACATAAAAGTAATTACTACCTTTTAATTTGTTACCGAATTTGACAAAAGAGGAAACGTCAGGTCATTTTACAGACATTCGTGATATTGTAAATAACTTATAAGTTATAAATAAACTTGATTGGATTCTGCTGGATACACTGCACTTACAGGTAACAGCAAGAAAAAAAATGTTACATTTCTGAATCGAACATTTTGTATGTGTAACGATCGCTGTAAAGTTAATGCTATTTTTAGAGGAACCGTTGTGCCTTGTGCACAATAAATCATTTTCAACGGAAAACAAATTAATAGAATTTTCCCTTTATTCGCCTGAATGGTCAAGAATCTAGGTATTCCAAAAGAAAAGGATGAGTTATACGAAAGGAAATAATGTTATGTGACAAATTCATTTAAGCGGATTACAGTATGTATTACTAGACTGTAATTCTAGTGTTTGTTAAGATTCATTCTTCAAGTTATAAATAAATCATAATACAGTTCAACTGAAGCGTGACTTACTTAAATAAGTGTTTGTAACCGAGAGTGAATTGTTATTTTGATTTTCATGAGGTATACCAAAAAGTTAATATTAGATACGACTTTTGATTTCCAACAATTCGCACAATCGGCCTTGAATTTACTAACAAGGGGAAGTCACAATGAGGCTGTCGCCGATCTCAATAAGATTTTTACTGGCGATTCTGGATCAAAAATAAGTCAACATGTATTTTGCTGCTCGTCTAAATCGGACTTGCAAAAAAATGTTTTAGGTCGGAAAATGGCTAAAATTGGCTTTCACGAAACTGGCGCACAGTGGTCAGAAATGACGAAAAACCGGTCAAAACTAAATAACTCTGAGAATTGCTTAAATATTTTGTATATAAGGTGTTACTGGCGTCTCTGCTATCCAAAATGATGTATAAAAGTGGGAATTATTTTATTTATTTGTTTGTTTTATCGACGAAATTTAAAAAATTTCGTATCTGAATTCCTACATTCCGTCTGTCTGTTGGTCTATCGCCATGTTGCCGTAACTTTACAGGACATGTTATATATGAAATCAACTTAGAATTTTCTCCTGATTACAGATACATAATAGGTATTCCGATACTTCGAATAGTTTTCGAGATAATCGAGATCGAAGATGGCGATTTTTCGGCATAGTCTGTTGTCATGTTCCCGTAACTTTACAGTACGTATTATACAGTGTGTCCGAAAAGTATGGAATATTCTATATATCTCAATAAATGTTCATTTTATGGAAAAATGTTTCCTATAAAAGTTGTTTAGTGTTTAGTTTTACATTACGGAGCAATACCAAATAACTATTTTTTAAAAAAACAAAACGAATAATACTTCAATTTTTTTTAATGGGAAGGTATCCCTTTATTGTACTCATTTGATAGAGAATGTTTTTCTCTTTTCAATGATGTAAAACTTTGATACACTTGCATAAGTAAATTGTGATTAAAACGCAAAAAATTGTTTGAAAGTTTATTTCAATATTCATCTGTTACGAATTGAAAATTTTGTATAACTACACTCTACAGTTCATAGAAGGTGTTCAAAGTGTGCACCATTTACAGCTTGGCAATGATAAAGTCGTCTTTCAAATTCGTTTACTGCATTTTGAATCGTTTCTGGTGTGATAACTCTAATCTCTATTCTAATACGGTCTTTTAGAGTTTCAATATCTTCAGGCATATCGACATAAATCTTATTTTTGAGATGGCCCCACAGAAAAAAATCAAGTGGACTTAAATCCGGCGAGCGAGCTGGCCATTCTACTGCATCTCTTCTGCCTATCCATCGATAAGGGAAAGTATTATCAAGAAACTGTCGGACATTAATTCTGAAATGAGGAGGAGCCCCGTCTTGTTGCAACCATATTCTGTTATGGGGTACATCTGGATCTAGTGCATTAGAAAATAGAACAGCTAAAGCAGGAACTAAGTCACATCTTAAAAAATCTAGATAAGCATCCGCTGTTAAATTATGTTCTATAAAAAAGGTCCCAAAATTTGGGTTTCAATAATTCCTGCCCAGACATTGACTTTCTGCTGATATATGGGGTGCGCCCTTCTACATACCAGCCAGGATTTGGCGAAGACCAGTAGCGCATGTTTTGTTTGTTAATGGTACCATTCAAACAAAACGTTGACTCATCAGTGAAGAAGATATTTTTATGAAAATTTGCATTTTCCTGAAGCCTATGTGTTATTTCTTCGCAAAATTGCAATCTTCGGACTAAATCATTATCTAATAATTCTTGAACTATACAAGGTTTATACGGATGCCACTTCTCCTTTCTTAGAACTTCGTGTGCAGTGGATTTCTTTAAAGTATGTTCACGAGCAATTTGTCGAACAGAAACATGTGGATTTTCTACGACAGCCAACATTTTATTCTCACGTTGTTCATTATTTAGAGCTTCATTTCTGCCCGTTTTTGGACGATCTTTGACAGAACCCGTCTCATGAAATTTATGCAAAATTTTACTTACAGTAGACTGAAAAATATAGAATTCGGGGTGCACGTTATTAAACAAATTGCAAACTTCCTCCTGTGTTCTCCTTCTGTCTCCATATCCCAGCATCATTCGAATTTCGATACGATGTTTTTCTGATAAATGATCCATAGCAAGTCTTATTCTTGTAACTTTGTTATCCTCGCGTTAATCAAAATGCTTAAATTAATTAAACAAATAACTTTTTGGTTCAGTTCGGTTATTAATTGACATTTCTACGACGCATTCAATTGTTGCAACAAACAAAAGTGTGTATCACACCGACCATAATGTGACTAGATGATATTGAAAATTTAAAAGACGGCGTCTGGAAAGGAAACAGATGAATAAATAAACTTTTAAGTGTTATTCGAATAATTTTTTGCGTTTTAATCAAAATTTACTTATGTGTATCAAAGTTTTACATCATTAAAAGAGAAAAACATTCTCTATCAAATGAGTACAATAAAGAGATACCTTCCCATTAAAAAAATTGAAGCATTATTCGTTGCGCTTTTGTTTTTTTTTTAAATAGTTATTTGGTATTGCCCTGTAATGTAAAACTAAACACTAAACAACTTTTATAGGAAACATTTTTCCATAAAATGCATATTTACTGAGATATATAGAATATTCCACACTTTTCGGACACACTGTATATGAAATCAACTTAGAATCTTCTCCTGATTACAGATACATAATCGGTATTTCGATATCTCGAATACTTTTCCAGATAATCATACTGATACTATATATGATATCGACTTAGTTTTTAACAAGGGGCATGCACGAGGTGTAACTCACCGATTTTCTTGAAACTTGGTATACAGTGTCCGCCAAAAAGTCTGCACCATATGGACAAAGTTTTTATTGAATGACTTATGGAAAAATCTTTTTCGGCATCAGGTTTTGTTTGCTTCAGATTTATTATTAATGATAACGACCTTTTTTTTGATTATATATTAATTGTTGTTAACGGGTTTATAGGTCTATTTTATAAAAAAACGAAGTTTATTCCAAGCTTTCGTACATATATTTGTACTTCTTCAGGAAATCTACAGTAATTACAAACTAATATATTGTTAAATTTAAGAATATTATTTATACTTACAATTGTAAAAAAAGGAAGGATTATTTTATAATAAATAATTAGTAATATAATGTATATAATATTAAAGCTTCTAAAAAGTGAAGAAAATTATGTTTTTTTGAAAAATTTTTTGTTTGTAAATAGTAACAAATAGTTGAATTTTTTTACCCTATTTTGGGAGTGTTTTTTGCTTTAACGCAAGATTTTGAGAGTATGTTTGTTATTCTGAGATGGGACTAGGTTTCAGCGTCGAAAAATACATCGGACTACCATAGTCACGATCCCAGGTCAAAACCTTTATTTTTTTTGTGGGGCTGTGTAAAATACAACATTATTTCGTACCAATAGAATATACTTATGTAACAACTTACCTATACATATTTTAATTAATAGTCAATAATCAGGTTGCAGTTGTCAGAACATTTAAATTAATATAAAATAATTACAAATTACAAAACACACCACAGAATCATAATTAACATCTGTAAAATATAATTAAGTATGTAAGTACAAATGTCGAGCTCTGTTGTAAATAAAATTATTATTTTAATTAATGTATGTATAATGCAGTAATATAGTATGTTATGTGCGTACAAAATTCTTTGGAGTTTTTATTTTGGCACTTTGGTTAAAAACATACGAAAAGAAGAAGTAATTTTAAAGGAATAGGCCCATAAGTAATGAAAGGCGAAGGAATAACAGAAAAGACTAGCGTGAGTGCTTTATAGGTAAAACTAATAAAATAAAATTAAAAAGAACTTTACTGGAATATTAATGACATTAACTTTGAGATTAAGCAATGATTTAACACAATTAAAGTGATTCAACATTTCGGACTTCTAGAATACTTTTTTTTTCAAATTCGACGAAATGAGGTGCCAGCTATATGGAGCTGATTAGAAAACGAGTACAATATTTGTGCTATACTTATATATGCAGTACAAGATTAGCATAAAATTCTTATACGCTTTACTGTTCGCAAAAACACTATTTTCAATATTATAACACATCGTTCAATAAGTCCCGAGACTAACCCAGAGATGGTGCTAGTAGTACCAAACTAGCCACGTTTCCCTAGAGTGCGAACCTTCACATGAAACGTGTAAAAATTTCACGTCGATTGGACCACAAACAGCAGAGTTATCGAGGTTAGAGTAAAGTCACTTTGTAATTTGTTTGAAAAATGGAACAAAGCGAGTTTCGCGTGTTGATAAAACATTGTTTTTTAATGGGTAAAAACACCGTAGAAGCCCAGCAATGGCTTGAGAAACGTTACCCGGACTCCTCTCCATCCAAATCAACGATTTGTCGTTGGTATGCTGAGTTTAAACGTGGTCGTACGGACACAAACGACGCGGAACGTTCGGGTAGGCCATTGGAAGCCGTTACACCGGAAAATGTGAGTGAAGTATTCAAAATCGTAATGCAAAATCGCAAAGTAAAGGTCCGTGAGATTGCAGAAATGACACAGATATCATCTGGAAGCGTATTTACAATCCTTCATGAAAAAGTGAGCATGAAAAAGGTTTTTTCCAAGTGGGTGCCGCGATTGCTTTCAATGGAACAAAAACAGCAACGAATCGACGATTCAGAGAGCTGTTTATCGCTATTTACTCGCAATAAAAAGGATTTCCTGCGTCGATACGTGACCATGGATGAAACATGGATACATCATTTCACTCCGGAGTCGAATCGGCAATCATCTGAGTGGCGCATGGCTGGCGAAAGCCGCCCAAAGCGTCCAAAAACGCAGCAATCTGCTGGCAAAGTCATGGCGTCTGTTTTTTGGGATACACATGGCGTCATTTTCATTGACTACCTGGAAAAAGGTAAATCGATCAACAGTGATTATTATATTGACTTGTTGGTACGTTTGAAGGAGGAGATCGCAGCAAAACGACCGCACATGAAGAAGAAAAAAATCCTTTTTCAGCAAGACAATGCACCATGCCACAAGTCCATGAAAACAATGGCAAAAATCTACGAGTTGGGCTTTGATTTGCTTCCCCACCCCCGGTATTCGCCAGATTTAGCCCCCAGCGACTACTGGCTCTTTGCTGATCTCAAAAAAATGCTCCAGGGAAAAAAATTTGGCTCGAATGAGGAGGTCATTGCCGAAACTGAAGCCTATTTTGAAGCAAAGGATAAATCCTTCTATAAACATGGTATAGAAATGTTGGAAAGGCGTTGGAAAGATTGTATCACTCTAAAAGGAGATTATATTGATGAATAAAAATGATTTTTGAAAAAAAAAAATGTTGTGTTCGTTGTTAGTCTCGGGACTTATTGAACGATGTGTTATATATGCAGTACAAGATTAGCATAAAATTCTTATATGCTTTACTGTTCGCAAAAACACTATTTTCAATATTATATATGCTGACTAGACGTTTACTCAGCGCCCCTAAAGTGTATATAATTGTTGGTATGTTTCGATTAGAACACCAGAAAAGAATTCTGATATACATATATTTGGAGCACAAAATTAGCACAAAATTATTCACATGCGTTTTGCTCATTTTTTTAATATAAGAATAAAGTGGGCGCTAGCTTAACGTATGGCTAGCGCCCCCACTATTCGATTGCGTTTTTCCGAGATTCTGAAAGGGCACAAAATTTTTAATTATAGGACGAGAATCGCACATAATTAGCACAAAATTATAGAATACTTTTTTTTCAAATCCGACAAAGTGGGGGCGCCAACTATATGGAGCTTTCTCAAATGTAGTTTCAACTGCCCATACCAGAATCTTCATAGTAATGAACATTAATTTCAGCTGCTAGAATTTTTCTGTCATAATTAAAAGCCCCAACTAAGAGCCAAAACCTTAAATAATGCCTTCCACTGTCGTTTAAATAGGCAAAACATTGAAGCGACTGCTTCAGGCACAATTTCCGGAAAGATATACTTTTAGCCATAAGTCTCTCGAAATTAAAATGGACGCTCATCCACTTTTAGAGATATTAGGTAATGTACAAGCACAAGTTAATACAAAACCGTAATAGCGAAGGATATTAAGATGATAAAAATGAGAAAAGCAACTAGATAGTGCAGTAGCAATAAAACGTCTGCCATTGCAAATATGTTTCGATTTTTTGTTACGAATAATGTAAAATGCTTTGAAAAAGAGCTCATTACAGGGTATAAATTCAAAAGCGAAGGAGATGCAAAAAGCAACAGCTGTGCCAGCTCATAAAATAACACGGAAGGGTCAATTGTATAGTAGGCCAATCTATAGAAGTTAGCACAAAGCGTGATAAGACCTACAGAAAGTAACACAAATTTGAATATTCCATTCACTTCATAGCATATCTCAAAAGAAAAACAAAAAAAAGCGAGCTCCTCCTTATAACTTTGAATAATCAACATTATTTATTAGAGAGAGAGAGAGAGAGAGAGAGAGAGAGAGAGAATCTTCAAGAAATAGCCTAATTTCAATCACACCGTGCAAAGATGAAAGTACCACAGTCTCTACCGTTAAACAGAATGATTGACGATTATTAATATTTCTATTTCAATAAAATGAAGTTTACTTGGATTTCATTTTGAGTATCATATGATGGATTAACGCTTCGATTAACACTAGAATAGGCATATTATGACAAACAGTTGTAAATGTAGCCGAATAATGGAAAGAAAGATGATAGCGTTTTTACTTTAACCCCTTAAATGACTCTTAACAGTAAACTTGATATCCACAAATGCTATTATGTTAGTATACACAAGGTATACACATCTGAGACTTTAGGTAGCTTAGTTTTGTGATATTAAAGAAGTGAGTGTGAAAGGTGTGGAAATAGATTCGTTTTTTCTAGGAATCTTCTGTTTTTCTAAAGGAATATTTAATATAATAATGACGTCATCTATCTGAGATATTATAATTTGAATATAAAAATTGAAATAAATTGTACATTTGATGATGTATTCTTCTGCTTTTTAAAATACAAACTAACTAGAACTCATTCATCTCATCAATTTGATTTCATTGTTACATGCCCACTTTTGCATGCTTTCCTAATGTCAACGGCTTTTCTAAAATGTATGCCGATAGTTAATAACTACTGTCGGTTGTTCGAGCGTCACAGAGTAAACCGTCAAGTACCCTTTTTATCCGGCGCTTGATGTTCACGTTTCATCTCCTCTTTCTTCACGAACACTAGCTTTTTAGTCGGGGATTTACACTTCTTAGGTACACATCGCGTATCAAATTAGAACGTTCTTTTTAGCAAGCAAGTAGTGTTGCTCCTAGTTTAAAGTTCCAATGCACTTAAAATGATCTTAAGGGTACATGCGTGTTCTTTGCACGCCTCTGGAAGATTCACTACAAATCTCATATGAATGTAATCAAGTGCATTAAAACCTTTACGAAAAATTAACTACGGGGAGTTAGTTACAAGTTACTAATTTGAAAAGTAGGTTGACGATTTTGCTGACGCAAAAATCTCAAAATAATTGTTTTTTATCAAAACACAAAAGATCCACAAAAAATTAAATTTATTACACATATTTTATACACCCTGTATAGGAGTTATTGTTTACTATACTTGAAAGTTCTGTGACGCCAGCACTGACACGTACTTTTCCATTAATACAAGTAGCATTTAGTCGATATACACAAAATTAGGTTCCGATGAACAAATGCCTCACTTCAAACCGTTTTTATGTTGTTAATTCAATAAATCAGTAATTAACGATAGTTTCAGATAAAAGTCGATTGTTAACAGAAAGTTACTTATTTACAACTAAGCAATTCGAAAATCGTATTATCCTCTATTTAATTTATCTGATGGATGTAAACACGGTTTACTGCAAAGCTCTTTATTGCGCTCATGCCAAATATATCAACATACTTATTAGTAGATAAAATCTAATGATATTTTGATAAGAACGAGAAAATAAGCGTCTTACTACATAATATATTTTTATTTCCACAGTGGAAATATACTTGACTTTAATAATAAGTTTATAAATAAATCAGTAACGCATTCAAGTCTGTTAATAGGTTGTAGCAAACAACCAACAGATTATAGTTAAAATACCATGCGTTTCAAAAGCACATAGTAGCATCCAGATGGGTCGCACGAGACTCTGGACAGTAGTGGGGTTAATTTCCAGTACCTTTTGGAAAATTCTTCACAACTATTGAAATTTATAAATCGGGCAAGCTAGAAGAATAATTGAAAGATTATAGTTTTTAAGAGCAAAACCTATTCTGCTTTGTTAACCAAAAACCAGAAACTTGAGAAGACGTCTTTGGGTTAAGCACTAGCGTTTGATATGACACACCATAATTTTATCTAAAGGCTTGGTTTTTGGTTTGAAACTAACTTTTTCGGAAACTTTTTCGATAGTGTAAGAACTATCACTGACTTTCATGTAGAAATTGGAAAGAGTAAAGAATTTCTCAACACATAGTGTAATACATAATTAGATAACTGTACGCCTTGGCATTTAGCCAACCAAATTATAAATGATTTTTTAAACACATACATACCTACAAATCTTGTTTGCAAAAATGCCAGTAACACGCACCTTTTCACCAACTAGGTACAGTTAAGTCGGCCCCCTTTAACTCGGATCTCCGGGTATCCCGGACTGATTTAGGAACTTATAAAAGAGAATAACGCTAAACTGACGTAGCGGAAGCTTACGAGCGTCTTTGTTAGCAAGTAAACTCTTGAGCACATGTGTTTATTGTACAGTGTGGTCCAATTCGATGGGATTAAATGGGTAACTTTCTTATTAGCACAGATAAATAAAAACGGCTTAGGTACTCGTGACCTCTTTTTTCATGCTTATTCCATTACCGTTGCCATAAATAAGCTGCCGTCTTTTGTTTTTTTCCTAGAGAGAAAAAGTGAAAAATGACCGATTTCTTAATTTTGGTGTAACTCCTTTATCTTCAAAGCTAGAACAAAATCATTTTAGCATTGTTTAGGCACTTTTTAACGTAGAATTTAATGCCGTCAGTCGTTGTTTCCTAGCCCTTTTTATAACTGCGCTGTAACTTCTTTATTTTCAAAGCTACAACAAAACCATCTTAGCATTGTTGAAGCACTTTCTAACGTAGAATTAAATGCCGTCAGTCGTTTTTTTTTCTAGTCCTTTCCATAACTGCGCTGTAACTTTAACTGTAAGTTTAATTTCTTAAATGGTCCATTTACAAATTCAACTTTGAGTTACAGCGCAGTTATGGAAAGGACTGGAAAGGACTGGAAAAAAACGACTGATGGCATTGAATTCTACGTTAAAAAGTGCCTCAACAATGCTAAAATGATTTTGTTGTAGCTTCGAAAATAAAGAAGTTACAGCAAATTGAAGGAATCGGTCCATGTAAAAAATTCAACTTTGAGTTACAGCGTAGTTATGGAAAGGGCTAGGACTGACGGCATTGAATTTTACGTTAAAAAATGCCTGAACAATGCTTAAATGGTTTTGTTCTAGCTTAGAGAATAAAGGAGTTACAGCAAATTGAAGAAATCGGCCATTTTTCACTTTTTCTCTCTAAGAAAAAAACAAAAGATGGCAGCTTATTTCTGGCAACAGTAATAGAATAAGCATGAAAAAATAAGTCAAGAGTACCTAAGCCGTTTTCATTTATCTGCGCTAATAAGAAAGTTACCCATTTAATCCCATTGTAATTGGACCATACTGTACGATGAAAGTGATGTGTAGATATTTCAAACTTGTTTTTTTGTTCAATATAAAAGAAACTCTTGTAAATTTGTTGTCTTGTATTGTTTTTTCCACATTCTCCGTTTAACTCGTACTTTCGTTATGTCGGATTGGTTCCGGACCAGTTGATCCGACTTAACGAGGTTCTAATGTATTTCGAACTTTCCCAAACTACTCCAGACGTAAGTAGATACAACAATGTGCATATGTGCCGCCTTTCAAAGAGGACTCCCCCGCGTACCAATCAAAATGCCACCTCTTTGACTAGCCAAATGCCGCCCCCCTTGGTTGGACGTCCATATACGGTGAACAACCTGCACACCTAACGCGAACAAAACCGACCAGTTTTCAGAATTGTCTCAAATCTCAGAAATTCCCTAGAAGCCTTAGTGTCAATGTTCTTCTTAATGTTAATTCTAATGTCCTATAAAACCCCCATCCAACCGTGTACAATATATGATATTTGCCACCAAAATGGCTGCCATAAATGCATTTAGTCATCTTAGATAAGTAGGCCTTTATACAGAATTAAAGAAAAGAAACAAGAAAGATTCTAAATGGCCAGGACCGTCTCGTGCAGGGGACGCAAGTGGTTATTCAGATGCGGCATTGCTTTGGGAACTCCAAAGCTTTAAGAGATACAACGTCGCTTAAATTAAAGCAAGGTTTTATATTCTAATGCTCATTAATAATATAAAAAAAGAGATACTAACCCCAAAACAGGAGAGTTTCGATTTTCATATTTCGACAATAATTTCCTTTTACTAAGAAACTCTAAAATCGGTGAAAATTTTCTCCAGGTACCTTTTTGTCTCCAATGTTTCTAACTTATCCAAATATCCATGCAACATTTTGATTTTCCTAAAGGGTCATTGGGTTTATTTTTTCTTATAAGCTTCAATTTGGTTGGATAAGATAAGATATTTCTAGGCAATCGATGGTTGATAAGAATATAGAGTGCTATTTAATATAAAAAATTCAAATCACTTCAAATCGAGACAAACTGACAAAATAGATGATCAATATCTAAAAATGCTCGTGCCTCTTTGAATTTTGCGTATGTTCAGTTAATTCGTTTTTGTAAATTCTATCTGGTCACGAGCCATTGAGAAAATGCAACTTGTAATGTTGTGTTTCAAATATTTCATCATAATTCAATTTTGTCATATTTGCTGTTGATAAGACTGTTTCAAAAACGTTTGCCATATATGTTGTCTATATTATAATTTTGACCTCTACAGTCTACATACCTACAACGTTTAATCTAATACTGTATTCAAAATGTTCAGATATCAAATTTCCTATAACACTCCTCTGTATGTGAATAGACAGAAGAGTATAAAAACAGTTTCACAGACGGCTAACGTACATTAATTCAAGAGCAGATTAATTCACGAGAATTTTATTTTTTTTATTATTAGTATCATTATACTCTCAATGTTTGTATTTTGTATTTATAGTAATTATTCCTTGAAAAAAAATGAACCCAAAAATCACGAGTTCTAAAATTTCTCTTCTTTGCCTACGCTTATAAAATCCGGCCCTGACTGAAGTACGTAATGTATTACAAAACACGAACTTCATCACTTCAACTGTTAGAAATAACTTAATTTGCATAAAGATTGGGTTTCTTACAGCAAATAAAAAGCTAACTTTTTTAAATATTAAAATAAATTTAAGTAGAAGTACACTTAATTTTAATATCAGAGGTAATAAAAAAACTTTAATCTGAATTGACAATCTTCATCAATACTTAAATATGTACTTTAAATATATATGTATACATATTGCTACCGTCACATAAAAAATTAAATTTAAATATCAACTAACTGCCACCAAAACTCTTACAATACATTGACAAAAAGCCAAGAAAAATATTTAGCAACTTTAAAAAAGGTTACTCAACAGTTTTCATTTTGGTTTATTTGTATCACCCTGTATTGTAACCTGATATAAATCTGATTCAGAAAGCTGTTCATTCAACAGTAAAGAAGTTTTCCCGACAATTTTTAGTCCACTCACTTTACTATTTAACAGTAAGTACAGATATTTCTTGACGAATACATTTTACATGTAGTGTAGATTTCTACAGATAGTTAAAATCTTAATACGCTACGTTCGGAGTCGAAATTACAATTGCAGCACCTATTTTGTTTGTTTTAATTACTGGAATTTAGAAAATAAAGTGTAGTTGTATCACAAGTAACAAAATAATTCACACCAAACATATATCTTTAGTCGCATTAATTAATTTAAAATTTTATGGCCTAAGGAAAGTGTGTCCCACCTACCTTCCAATTTCCTCGCAAACATCGTAAACCTCATCAAAAAGCACCTCTTCCTCGGCCATGGTACTAATTTTGAAATTACCCTATGAATAAAGTATGTCAGCAAACCATAACGGCTCGATTAAAACCACGATTATAAATAGAAGTCTTATCAACAGTAAACAAATCACGCGCCCTCGTGGGTGTCACCCTGAACATGGGGTGTAGTGCGGCGAAACCCCTAAGCAGTAAGTGGGTGAGGCAGTCACCCCCGGCCCAAATTATGCAAACATGCACTACTACCGCTGTCTGGGTTGCCTGCAACCCAGGCGAATGATAAAACAACCGGGTAATTACTAATATGGCTGCACCACTCCTACAACTGTCAAACCACTGTTTGCACGCAAATCTTTCATCACTTCACAAGACAGTTTTTAATTGAATGCTAGTTTGCTCCTGATAAACTAGTCCTGTAAGTGTCAAACGCATTAATAAATGTCCACGCGTACCCACCCACAATAAAGTTGTGATAAGGAGAACAAGTGACAGTAGTTACTACAAACGAACCGGCGCGGCCTGGTTGTAATACAAACAATTGACATGCGCCGAACCGACCCGCCGTTTCAAATTCAGCTGGATATCACAATATAAACAAGAATTATCATATTATATCATTACGCTGGATTGGCGCAGATCTTGCTCAAATTACGATAAAAGCTAAAAAACATTATGAAATCTGATGCTATCTTTATTTCTTCATATTAGGTGTTTTAAAATAGCAACTGTTGAAATCAAATTGTCCTTCAATTAAGTGAATTACACCTCATTCATGTCGATTGCCATCAATTAATGAGTAGAGTTTTTCACATTATTAGTAACATCATGAATAAATATCAATTACTTGCAAGCTTTGCCTTTTATTCATCTAGATATTAAATCAATAATTTTTAGAAATGAAGTTGAATTTTTCAGGTAATGTTCGTCATTCATTGTAATTGAACGATAAGGGTAATACTAGCTGATTTTTCTTTGCTTTGCAATCTTCATTGAATAAAACAATTATTTTGTAATAAAACTAGGAGAAAACATAGAAAAACCAAATTATACAAAAAAATCAATAGATTAATGGATTTTCTTTATTGTCTATACAAGAGGTACTATAAAATTAAAGGTTTTCAATAAATACAATAAATATCATTCCTTTATAATACAAGTATACCAAAAATCGAAATAGCAGAGTACAACTTCCATATACCAACATAGCAACTACTCGCATCTTATGCAGGTACATAACATTTTATATGATTCATATTCTAAGACTACTGTATCAAAGCAACATATCTTTTTAAAATTAATTCAGCATTTTTAAATAGCACCTAGTGTTTTTATGGAACATGAATTAGTGGAATTTTAATATATTGAAAAATTGGTAACGTTTGGATATTTAATGCATTTCTTTTTGCCTCTCATAATAATTGAAGACTTCCAGATACATTATTAACCATTGCTTCTTCGCCAAACAGAGCTAATACAGTGACAGAATTAGGTGGTATTTGAGTTCTGCCTGCATCGTGTACCAAATAGGAATGTATATTGTTAAGCTCAGCTTGCCTTTGCAGTTCTTGAAGATGTAGATGATTTTCACCTTTTAAGACAATTTTCTTTTCTCTAAAACAAATTACTTTAATGAAATCAATTATTAAAAAGTAATATTCAAACATACCCCTCATATGTCCAACTATCGATGGCTTCATCCATAGTATGATATTCTACTAGAGTCCTATACAAGCCTAAGGATGCATGAGCAACCTGTATTTTTCCAAGTTATTTATAAATAACTATATGTAACTCAATTTTACCTGAGCCGCTATTTTTCCAACTCCCATGTTTAAAGCTGTATTAACAACAAAAACCATTTTATATTTTAAAAGCGAGTTTGGTTGACCTTCTGTAGATTCATCATCGCTATCCTCAATATCACCAGCTTCCTTCTTTTCTAATCCTGTATCATCTACTTTCGCATCGCTTTTATTATGTTTTGTTTTTACAGAAGGTGTTACCGGCAAAGAAGGAACTTCGTCATTTTCAAAATTATCAAACACATAACTAGCTGCTGCTTCGGCAGAATTATTTCCAGTATAGAAAAGAGCCTATAAGATAGAGATTAGATAATAATAGCTTATGCAATATAAAATACATTCTGTTACCCACATGCTCTGCTGCAATTTTCGAAATGCCCATATCCATTAACATAGTTAGTAATTCTTCGTTGGGAATCCATTCTGTTTCACTTGCTCGCTCCATTATTCATAGAAATCTAATTATGGACAAATACTTTCAATAATAAGAACAAATTGAACGCCCGATCATAAATTATAAAAATTACTAATGTACATAACCTAACTTTTTAATGAAGTTGTGAGATTCTAAATAGAGACGTAAAAGATTTTTCGAGATTATGATTAGTTTACTATTTTCCCAGAAGTGAACCATTGAACTTGTAAGTAAGAAACTAGTTTAATTTCACACATTTCACTAGTTAAATGTTATAAAAATACAGCAAGTGGCGTGTGTCGACCCAAGGCGCCCATTTGTATGGATTTTTGCCATTGCTCCAATTTTTTTTACTTCAAGTAGGTCAGCTGTCAACTATAATATTAATAAAGAAAGAATGAAACAACAAACAGAAAATGCATTTAAATAATAAAGGCATTTCTTGTTATTGTGTTGTTTTTATTGAAAATTGTAGTTTATAAGTACATCATTTAAATCGAGCAGTTTTGGTTAAAGATCTTTATTATGAACCATATGCTTGTAGCTACTATGAAGGTGTCGAAAGAAAAGACTCGTTCTCATAAGAGGACGTTATCTCCCGGTTGTAAGGATAACAAAAGAAAGAAGATCCGTAAGAGATCACCTTCTTCGTCATCATCTTCATCTACTTCTTCATATTCTACTTCGTCATCATCTTCATCAGTTTCTACAACCTCAAATACAACTACATCATCTTCTTCAGATTCCGTCAGAAAGGACAAACGTATCAAAAAGCATAAAAAACAAAGATCCCCAAGTTCTTCATCAGATTCAAGTAGTAATAGTAGTAGCAGTACTAGCAGTTCTTCCAATGGAAAATATAAACAAAAAAGTAAAAAACTTAAAGACAAGACTTATAAGAAAAAGTTGAAAAAGTGTAAAAAGAAAAATTCTAAATCTGATAATGCAAAGAATAATAAGAGTAATAAGAAAGTAAATGATGATAATGATGATGATGATGCATGTGCAGATGTACCTTTAGATTTGATGGATAAATCTAAATCAATGGCTCCTATGACAAAAGAACAATGGGACAAGAAACAGAATGTTGTAAGAAGAGTTTATGATGAATCTACTGGGAGACATAGGTAATTATAAATATTATGTTGCTGAAAGGATCAAGCATACTTGAAAAAACTGCACTTGTTTTGTTTCTTCTGCTTGAATTGATATTTTAATTATTTTGCTTGCCTTTGGAAAACTTAAGACTAAGTTCTAAGTTTACTATAAATATTAACATCAATGCTATTCTTGCACAAGAACAATGATCATGTTTGAACTCAACATTTGAGTATGATCATACATATAGTAGTGTATCACTTACAATGTGAATTAGCTTTTACTGTCAAAGAATCTCTTATTGTTAAATATTTAATATGTATGCAATTTCATTTTTATATCATCAATGCTTTCTTTGCAGACTAATTAAAGGTGATGGTGAAGTAATTGAAGAGATAGTAAGTAAAGAGCAGCACAAGAAAATTAACCAGCAGGCTACTAAAGGTGATGGAGAATATTTTCAACGAAAACTATCTTCAAAGAATACTTGATAATTTTATTTTTTTAAATGCTTAAGTTACTAATTGTTTAAAATCAAAACAGAAATGCAATCAGTACTTATATGTAAGATATAAAGCTATTAATTGATAGATTTGATTTTAAATGTTTTTATTATTTACAATAATAGAACTTAATACTTACACAATGTAAAATACATATTTTGTTATTACAGTGAGCATTTCATAATTAATATTTTGATGCATTATTTAATCCCATAATCATTTGGATTTGATTGCAGTGGTATTTTGGAGAAATTTACACGTCTTCTTTTAGATGTAAACAATATCATTTATCAGATAAAGAATGTTTGTCAATTCTAATGTTTTCATTGACAATTACAAAGTTTCATGATTGTGATCCACAAATAAGTTAGTTTCCAGTGTTACTAATATTATAAGATTTATAAGCTTTATTAGCTTATAGTTTCACAATTTTTCTTATGGAATACCTCATCATCTCTAATAACAGTTCTAAAACCAACCTTACCTTTATTAATTAGAAGTTTTACTTTTGTTGTGCCATGATACATTTTACACAATGTAACCATTAGAAATTAGCAATTGCTAGATAAACCGACCATGAATCTGCTATTACACTTCTGAACTAAAGAATTAATTTACTGTACCTTGCTATTTCTATTTGAAAGAAAAGTATAAGTAATAAGCACATATTCTGAATGAAAACAGCCAGGCCATTGCGATTTATGGTTTTCAACATATAACTTTCTTTCACTTTTCTCTTTGTGACTATTTTCTTCTGTTCAGCCCTTCCAGTTGACCATATTAGTTGCGATGTAAATCAAATGTATGTCATACATATTATTATTTTCAAATATTAGTGGCTGTATTCTGATCTGCCCTTTTTTAACTGTAATTTGCTTAGGATCAATATTTAAGAAATGAAATCTATACTTTATAAAAATGATTGAAAACCACAATGATAATGTTTCTCAATTTCTTTCAAATGGAACAAAAAGTCTGTCTTAACTATTAACAAGAGATATGAAACAACTTGATTGCTATGTTTTTGATAACCTGTAACACCCTGTGTATATAATACATTCTCTATAAAAGTTTGTGGCAAATAAGCCAGGTACAAAAAAAAGTGATTGGCAAGTATTTTATGAAACATTGTGAACATAAAGAACTATTTGAAAGCAACAAGGGTTCTAAACAGATTATCCAATACTGGTAGAAAAGTTAGAAAGATGATGAGAAGGAAGAATTTGTAAACAAGACTGTTGGAAAACTTGAACCATCATGCAGGAAACTTAGAAGGAGGTTTGAAATCATAAATGATTATGTTCAGAAGATATTAAATGAGGAAAAGGTGGTAGTAAGAAAAAGAAGATTGGTTCCTAAATACAGCAAAGAACAACTGGCACATCATACCTCACATTGGATGGTAATTTGTTCTTATTTTTATAGAGGCATAACTGTTTATCGTGCAGAAAAAGTTGTAAGTTTACAAAGAAGACAAAAAATGTCAGAGGAAAATCATAGCAACATATTTTGTCCTCCTTCTGCAATAGCTATCAGTCAAGAAGCTTCTACCATTTATTTACCATAACAATCAGGAATACAACTTTTGGGTGGACTTTTGGACATCATGTTCTGGTAAAGTCAGTATTTAAGCAAACAATATTTGGTTTGAAAATGTAACAAAATGTAGCCCAACTAAGACCAATAAACAGGTTTTGGCATCAATTAAAGCAAAAAGTATTTGAATTACAAGTCAGAATAAAAGCAAGACTGCTGATTTACAACATTATTCTTGAAAATAATCTTAGAAGTCCCTTGGCTCCTCCTATTGCTCTTAGTTGTTTAGCTTACATGCACACGTAGCTTTGTAACTTTGCACCGCTGATGCAATTATGTCACCATGACGTATCAACTATATTCATTGTCGCTCCTTGATTACAAAATTAAAAACGTCATCATGTAATGTTTACAAAAAAAAATTACTTTCTGCAATTTACAATACTATATTATTACCATACATGAAATAGGCAACGTTCCTAAAGATTTTTTTATTTTGAACCTGGGACACTTCACAAACACAACACTATTATAAGTAAATGAGGTACTTTTATGACAAAGTTATTATTATTAGTACATACATTCAAACAAAAATATATACTTATATTTCATTCATGATATTTCTGGGTCATAACAAGCCATGCTTTCATTTTGTTAGGTTGAAAGTGCATTCTTTTTTTTTTGAGAATTGCTGTAGCTGCAGCTGTATTTGGCGGCATTATACCATCAAAAATTTTGCATCAACATTTAGTACTGATTAGTTTTCTATAGTTAGAAAGAGATCAGGTTTTCCTTACATTTTTCATCTACTAATGTCAATTAAGATGGCAAGATACTCTCTCAATACCTATACTAAAATGTCATTTAAGAGAAAACGTATAACTAATTAATTAAATTAAATTAAACAATGCTTTTTTAAACATAACAAAATAATTTGATGAACTAGGTTTTCTTTGTTTTATATTATTAATATCTGCTATACTATGTCTTAGTTACTAACTGATAAACTATTAGATAATTAATATGAATTATTGTTAGAAGTAAATGTTATGGGTAAAAAATAATACAACACAAACATCCTACTTATCTTAAAAATCTATTTTCAATTTAGTGCAGGGTGATAATTATTATCGTAATTATGATATACGATTTTTTGTGATGATTACAATTGAAATTTTTGAAACCCAATAGGCAACCCTTCCTACATCTTTTTTCTATCGTTATCTTAAACATTTTCTTTCCTACGTATTATCTATTGTAGTAACCTTTTATTATATACCAAATTATTTTTCCTCTACAGGGTTAGGCTGTTCTTGACGTGAACAGGTCTGTCAACGTCTGCGTCCCTCAGAAACTTCTTAAACTGGTGCTTAGCGCTCTTAAGAAGAATGCCAAAGGTTATAAATAAAACCACAAAACTTCAAATTATAAAAATTTTCAAGCATTTTAGAAGAATGAATCCAAATTTAAAGTTACAAAAGATATCTATAATTCACTAAAAAACATTTTTGGGGTAAGTAAATACATTCAACGTTTTGCTTTAGTTTAAGGAAGCTGATAATCTTGCTTTGTAGGTTGAGTGTTGTCACACGACCATGACTGGGGATATTCTTCAAAATTATAGGTAGTTAATCAGCTCATTTCTGCTTTGGATAAGCTGGGGAGAAAAAGTTTGTTTGTTATGGAGAATGTTGTGTACCATTCAGTGCAATTGGACAAACCTCCATCTTTTTCCTTACAGGAAAAGCCAAATGCAGAAATGGTTGACTACTCACACTGTCAAATTTAATTCAGAATTTTCCAAAAAGCAATTGTGGGATTTAATAAAAAAATTTTTGATCAGACAACAAAAAGACATTTGTAATTATAAACTTCTGAAGGAGAAAGTATATGAAATTCTTAGAATGCCTTTGTTCCATTGTCAGTAGGATAATCCTATTGAAATGGTGTGGGGGTATTGTAAGTCTTATTACAGCAAGCACATAAATTCTCAAACACCTTCTAAAGATCATGTCCAGAATTTATGGCTTGAGTCTCTTTCAAGATGTTTTTCAGACATGTAAAATTTCTGTGATCACTGCGAAGAACTTATTTCGGTTGATTGGAAAAAACATGGGGAATCTTTTGTTTGAAAACATTCCGTACTTTCCAGGTTTTGTTGGTATAAACACTCGAAATTTACATCTTCCATGGAAAGTAATTAATTCTTCGTCTATAACTACAGATTCGAAAGGATTCAAGAATTTTGGAAATGTATCTGTAACGTTGTTCCATAGTTCACATATAGCCGCAAAATTGTCATGCTCTTTTCTACCTTCACGAGTGTTTTTGTCATTAAACCAAATACATTTTAGTAAAAGCAAAAATCGATGTTTTGCTAGGGTAGCTCTATATATAGGTAAACCCTCTTCAGAAAAAATTTCATCAACTGGGTCTTTGTTGTCTTTATATGCACCAGCAGTTATCAAGAATCCTATGAAACCTAATATTTCTTCTTTTTGGAAATTACGAGATTTCTGCAAAAATGAACTCCTCGTTTCTCTATCTTTTATAGCTTGTAGCTTTTGATTTGTATAAAGTAAAATTAGTTCTATGGCTATATCGTTGAAAAATAATCTAAACGCTTCAAGAGGCGTTTAAGGTTTTATACCCTGCTTCAAACCAAGCGCTGTTTTCATGACATTAG